>CAJQUN010000555.1:0-329156 GCA_907163345.1 Haberlea rhodopensis
GGCGTTGAGATCCACTCAAATAGAATTGTAGAACTTAATATCTGGAAAATTCTCTGTATGTTCGTTCTTAAAATTGTTTAAATAAAAAAAAAAATCTCACACACACAGTTTCTTCTTTGATTCTCTATATGTTGGCCTTTCTGACGAAATATTGTTTGTACCCGGTTTGGGTCCCAATTGTATATCAACTCAATATTAAAATACATTACTTTTAAATAAAACTAACATACCAATCATTTTAGATTAATTATATTAAGTTAGTCCATAACTTAGGCTTAAAATGGATCATACAAGTATTTTCCGTCATTCTGCATAAATTACATGCAGATGGTGAGATTCCATTACTGAATTTGTTTGACCTGAAATAGAAAAATTGCATAAACAAACGAAAAGATTGAAATTAACAGTTGGGATATTACCTTTCGACCTCATTTTTATTATTATCATATATCATGTACAAAATTCACATTGCGTCTTTGTAGCAATTCATATATGAAGCAAATTATACTACAAGCATATAAACCGGCCGCCACTGACCTAAGAAGAACAATTATCCTTATAACCAAATAAGGAATCCAGATCTTTTCATTTCAACTAGGCCCGTAGTTTGGAATCACTAGGACTCTTTATCTATCATTAGCTCTAACTGCCAATCACTAGGACTAAAAGAGGTTAAATATGGGTTGACTGCATTAAGTCACTTGGTACCCCCATAAAACACAAGGTTTTTTTTAGTTTCAATAATATTGTAATAATTTTTTACAACTTTTAAATTAATTAATTTTAAATAATTTGGAATTCTTCCTCGAAAGGAATCCCGACTTCATTCATTTCACCTAAATAAACCTGACGAAAATAATCTTGTTTCGTTATGACATTGTTTAGAATTTTTGGTATGTGGTATTACTTATAGTAATCCATTAATAATTATACTTTGGAAAACTTTATGTATTTTAGAATTTAAAAGTTTTATGTTTATATAGTAACGGTGATTCTTGGAGCAACTGTTAAAGTTGTTGTCGTGTGACTTTATAGGTCACGGGTTCGAGCGGAAACAGCTTCTTGCATTGCAAGATGAAGACTACGTACATTAGGCTCAAAGTGCCCTGCTCGATCCCTTCCTGGACCTCGTGCGTAGCGGGACCGGGTTTGCCCTTTTTTGTGTATACATTATTTTATTTATTATTTGGCTCGATTTAATTAAAATAATATTGAAAATATAAAATATTTTTGATGCTATAGCTCAAATTTATAATGCTTAAAGTGTGGCCTCGAAATTTGTCAGGATTCACTTCTTCTTTTTTAACCTTCGTCATAACACGACCAAGCTAGGCAAAAACATGAATTTGCATGAGATTAGAAAACCAGGTGTAAATCTCTAGTCCCATCATTTTTCAACAACCATTATTAAAGCCACCAAAATTAAAGGTAAACCTTGCATTGATATGCTTGTGTGTAAGCAAGTAAAGTATGTGTGTTAGTGCGTGAAAAAGAACTCTACACTTTCTATTCAATTTCTTTAATCTTCTTCCTCTTGAATACAAAACAAGGAAAACAAGGAAAAAGAAGCTTGTCAGACACATACATTGGCCAAAATGTTTGATACAGTATCTTCTTGAACAAGAATATTGTGTGTCAATATAAAGATAACCTATCAAAATCAATGGAGTATGGTTTCATAGGAACCCTTTACATTTTGCCGTTCCTCTCTTCTTGTTTCAGCTTTCATTGATATCACTAACATCTCACCTTGAATTGTTGTGCCTGCATCCTCTTGGACAATCATCGATCGTCTCGCGCAAATTTCGTAAGCCCCAATTTTTTTTTTCTAGCAATTCTTGATGGTTATACGTGAAGATTTAATTATTGCATTTGATTATCTATTTCACAGGGTGGTATATTGTATGGCCCTTCAATATTAGGCCATTATGAAGTTCTTGGAGCAACTATATTTCCTACTAGAAGCGTATTAGCACTCGAAACGATCTCCTCACTTGGTATTGTATACTTCTTCTTCGCGATCGGCGTAAGGACGGATCCAGTGTCGATGGTCCGGCCTGGGCGACAGGGTTTGATCATAGCCATTTCAGCTATGTTCCTTACGTTGCTGCTCACCCTTTCGTTATCTTTCGTCTTGAAAAGTTACATCCCAATGGATAAGTCACTTGCGAAAGCTTTACCATTTATAGCAGCATTACAGTGTTTGACTCCATTTCCGAATATTTCCTGCCTTCTTGCTGAGCTTAGGATGCTTAGCAGCGATTTAGGCCGTATAGCAACCACATCTTCGATGACTTGTGACTTGATCGGTATGTCCCTAGTTGTTGTGATGCTCGGAATACTACAATCAGGGAGCGAAGTGTTGAATTCCACACTGTCGATTGCTTCGGCCTTTCTGTTTGTTCTTGTTGTGGTCCTTCTTGGCAAACCAATAATAAGAAGATTTGCAAAAAGATTACCAAGTGGCGGGAAATCATTAGACGAAAACTGTGTTGTTGGTTTTCTGGTCTGCACCCTTGTGGTTGGATTCATTTCAGAAGTGATTGGACAACATTTTGTGCTTGGGCCGTTAGTCTTGGGTTTGGTTGTTCCGGATGGACCGCCTTTGGGTGCATCCTTGATCTCGAAGCTCGATTACATGGTCGGGAAGTTTCTGTACCCAACGTTCCTCACGGCGAGCGGACTGAAAACGAACATCTTCTCATTTGATTTCCATTCCTTTTGGATTTTGATGCTTGTAATTATCTTTTCTTGCATAGCCAAGATTGGTTCTGTTATGTTTGCGGCTCGTCTCGTGAACATAGACTTTCAAGATTCTATTGTTCTTGGGCTTATGCTGAATGCTAGAGGCATTTGTGAGCTTATTGTCTTCAATCTGTGGAGGGATGGAGGGGTAAGTAAGATTGAATCTCTTGAAATCCATTTTCTTGGTTTTTCTTTTGTCAATTTATTCATGTATATGCTATTGATTGCAGATTCTCAGAGATCAAGAATTTGCTCTGTGTGTTGTATCAATAGTAGTTGTAACTGCCATCATAACTCCATTAATCAAGCTCCTCTACGACCCTTCAAAAAGACACGTCCCCCTCAAGAAAAGGACAATTCAGAACTCAAAACGGGAAGCTGAGCTCCGAATGTTGGTCTGTATCCTTGAACCAAGACAATGTTCCTTCTATAGTTAACCTACTCGAGGCGTCTGATGCAACGAGCAAAGCCCTATTGCTGTCATAGCCATACTACTAGAAGAGCTCGTGGGCAGAGCCACTCCCATGCTCGTCGCCCCACCAATCGACAAGAACACTACATTCAAGTGACTCAAGATCAGGCCACATCATCAACGCCCTACGCCAATACGAGCTTTGCAACGAAAGATGTGTAACCATCCAGTCGTTCAGTGCCAATTTCTCACCTTTCAATCGATACACGATGATATTGTCGTGTGGCGTTAGACCAAAATGCCACCATCATCATCCTGCCATTCCACAAGCACTGGAGAGATTGATGGTTCCATTGGATCAATGAACAAAGCTATTCAGAACATGAACATTAAGGTCATGGACAAGGCGCCTTGCTCGGTCGGGATCCTCGTGGACCGAGGAATCTTAACCGGCTCATTGTCCATTCTCAACAACCAATCCACTTACCGTGTCGCGGTTATCTACATTGGGGGTCAGGATGATGCAGAATCACTTTGTTATGGGGCCAGAATGAGTAGACACAACAATGTTATTCTTACAGTTGTTCGGTTCCTACTATTCGGATGCGACACAGCAAAGGAGAGGAAACAAGACAACAACTTGATAAACGAGGTGCGACACGCGAACATGGGGAACGAGAACTTCATATACCGAGAACAAGTTGTGAAAGATGGAGTAGGCCTAGCAGCGTCTTTGAGAACTCTTGAAACAAGCTTTGATTTGCTTATAGCTGGGAGGAATCACCAAGCATCACAGATACTGATGGGACTTGGGGCGTGGAGCGAGTGCCCAGAACTCGGGGTGGTGGCTGATATCCTAGCCTCGCCCGATTTTGGGAGCACCGCATCCGTGCTGGTGGTGCAGCAGCATAATGTTAGGAGAAAAGATTAAGAATAGAATGATGAACCGGTGGTGATTAGTCACGAATCGTTGCACGATCCGACTACCAACGGGTCAGCTATTTTAGCAACAGGGGCCCGTGATCCTGATTCTAGGTGGGAGATTTCAATTGATCGTGATCATCATGCCTAAATCAATAGGACTCCAAATGGATTTTTGTGTAAAATGTTTTGTAGGGTAGTTTTTGTGTTCCTTTTTTGTTCTCCTGGTGAAATGCGCACAAGAAATGTTTAGTTTGAAAGTATAGGTAGGAGGGGAGCATAGAGCATTGGAATCCTTTCCAACATGTAAAGTTTTCAAAAATAATAGAAAAATGGTTATAGATATGAATGATGATATGTTGATTATATTCAATGATGATTTTAATTATATTCTAAATATCAGTTACTCCATTGCTAGGTTATTAATTAGTATTTTAAAAATAATTATATTTTTTTTTTTTTGCTTTTACTATAATATAATGGAAAAGTGATATAAAAGGATGGTCTCTCAAAGTTTAAAAGTACTTCTTGAAATTCTAAAAGCTTATCAGCTATCACTCGTAAAGAAATTAAATATATAAAAATAAAAATCTTGTTAAAAGTTAAACAAAAATATTCAAATAATTAATATAAATACATATTATGCAACAAAAAAAGTACAATTAATTCATCCAATAGTTGTTCTAAATATACTAGACCAAAATGTGCTACCAGAGACACCAATTCATGAAGAGCCAGATCACAACACGAATGGACACATCCATCTGCACAACTGCACAGCGCGCAATCGTGATATTGCGCGATCGATCGCGACCTCTTGTCAAACGTCTGCCATGCGAAATCGATCGCGCCTACAGTGCCGATCGATCGCACCGGCAGAACTTTGGTGCTGTTTTCTCTCATATGCACAATCGATCGCGGCCTCCAGAAAACTCCGACGTACGGATTCCCCTCGTTTGGTCCCTGATGCTTAATTGTAATTCATACACATCTTTTTCCTACATTTTATTCACGACGAGCTTATAAATTTCTCACCCAAAATCTTGATTCTTAGTTCTTTCTATTTCCACTAATTAAATTCTCCCTTTTGCTGCAGCTCGTGCCCCGGATCCATGGAAATCTCAAATCAAGTAATGTTCTACTTGATGAACATACAAATGCAAGATTGCAGATTTCGGGATTTTGCGGTTATTGACAGCTACTGCAAGTTCAAGTGTGATAGCCGCTGCCGGGGCCATTGGGGTACCGAGCTCCTGGCTTCCAAACCTCAGGAATGCCAACAGTACTGATGTCTGCAGCTTTGGAGTGGTCTTATTAGAACTTTTACACCGGGAAATCTCAGGTGTCTACTGTGAAAGTAGAGTGGACTAATGAAGTTTTGATCTTGAGCTCATGAGAGATGCATCAGTGATTGGTGGTGAATTGTTGATTACTTTTAAACCGGCATTGTGTCGATCCTTCATCATCGGCTCGACCCGAGGCGGATCAGATTTTACAGCAACTGGAGGAGATTAGACCAGAAACAGCTACAAGTTCTGGTGATGATGGTGGAGTAGTAGCATCACCTAGTGATCGAAGAACTAAACAATTTTTTAGTAGTTATTGTATTGTTCCACATATTCTTTCATTGTTGAAATTTTTATGATCTGATTTTATCTTCTTTTTCCCTTGACTGGATGCTACCTTTAATGTTGTTTTATGGGCAGATTTTGCGACATGTATCCTTATAATTTTTTCTTTTTTACAAAAAAAAACAAATATATATCACACATTACTCTTAAGGGCGGCGTCAAAAATATCACTTCATTGTAATGCTTGTGAATACAAGTGAGTTTTAATTTGTGGGAAGGGCAAAAATGGATATGATAAATGGAGAAAATATGTACTACAAAATAGTGATACATAATTAGAGTTATTAAAATTATTAAAATGGAAAATTTCACTTTTGAAAACTGACGTATGCTCTGTTTGTATCTCATCATATCCATGTACATATTTATCCTAATCGTGTCATAGTTTTTTTTTTCCAACTTAATCGTGTCATGGTTGCTAGAACATCCTAATGTTGACGCGATGCTGAAAATTAAATAAAATTTTCATTGATTTTTAACTAATTATAGTATTTAGTACGTATTTTACGAATATTTCTTGGCTACCGCACTTATTACACAAATTTATCAATAAATTGGGCCACATATAAAAAAAATTTGTGACGTTGATAAATCTGAGTCATTGATGCAACGCTTGTGATATTACCTCATAGAGTAGCCAACAATATTTCATATTTTACAATAATAGTAAACAAATAAATGGAAAAATTAATTAAGCTTAGTTAATAGGTTTTGAACAATATTAATAATTTCAATTTAAACAAATTTCAAACTCAAGTTGGGTAGACTTACACCTTCTACCATTTTTATTATATCGGGATTGTGGGGTCCACACATTAATATGTGGACTCAATGATCTCAATTTTTTTGGGACGATGGATTTGATCATCTCTAAATTTCCCAATCATAAAGATATTATAGAAAACTTAATCTAATAAAATCTTTTTTATATATGTATATTATACAATTCACACTAAGAAAGTGACCCATTGCCTACGTGCATGAATAATAAATAAGCATTAAGCAAACAACTACACTACGTATTTATTACTTGTCTTATACGAAACCCCAAAGTGTTCATTGAGACGTTGACTTCTAATTATTACCACGTGGTTACATGTTATCACGCCACGTGTCTCCAGTTCGTACATGAAAAGAACCATCCTATGCTCTTCCTTGAATTTTCGTCGAATGATTAAATAAGTTCCTCAAAAAACATACTAAAATTGATAATTTAGTCTTAATGTCTGGGTTTATTGTATTTTTGGGTAAAGTTCTAAGAATTTTTTACGGCCATTGCTGCAAGCCTACGGCGGATTCCGACCCGATCGGCCACCATGGAGTCAACCCCGCCACTGTTGGAGTATCAGCACTGTCCCAGGATTTGTATAATTTTGAAATCACTTCACAGGTACCCATTAAGCATATTGATTGAATCTTTAGTCTATTCTTGAAAAGATTGAAATAAAAGGATTAATCTTGTACGGACATATTGTGAATTTTGGTTAAGTTTATGCTTGATCTGTTTCTTGGAGCAATTTACAGCTTTTCTGGTTGTTCAATATCGGTTTTTTAGTATGTTTTGTGCATGAAAAAATGATTGTTTTCTACTGATGTACATCTTTGTTTCGATAATTTTTAAGGTTCCTCAAGGACTCGGTAAATATGTTGTCTCCTCTAAGAAGCTCAGACCAACTGGTAATTTACTGCTAGTTTCTTGAATTAGAGATTTATTACGCTTTATTTTGTCGATATAATTATATCTTGCTGAAATTTAATAGTTTTGAACCAAAATCTCCTCCAAAGTTGAAGTTCTTTGCATATACAAGCAAAGAATTTAGTTGGGAGGACGACTTAATGTATTTTGTTTATAAATGGAACTTGAGGAGATTGCTCTGCTAGTTGCCATTCTAATCTTTAGGCGAAGATCGTTTTATTGATTTATGCTCACCCAATGAACAAATTTAAAGGTATAGGAAACTTTCGGAGGCATGGAGAGAAACAAAGTCTCCCCCTAAAACACCAGAAGAAGCTTCAAGGCTTGTAATTCTGACCTTAAAGAGACATCAGAAAGCTGATGTTGAGGTACTAAGAAAACGAACCTCGTAGTTGTCGATAGTATGGTCCTAAAAAAATGCGAGGTTTTAGCGCAACTTTTTGTTTATTTTACAGGGATTGTTGACTTTTTATGGCCTTCCTTTACCTCATATTTTGACTGAGCTCACTAGTGTCACTCCTCCATCGCGACCAGAAGGACTCAAATTCGAATTGTACACTCTTCCGGTAAGCAAAAAATATTTTTATTGAAACTTTTTTCATCCTCGGAGTTCCCTTTTGTTTCATATAATCTGTTTTATCGATTTGTTTGAGGAATGTTTGTGTATATATAGATTGATGTGAAGGCTGTGGCAGATGGAGATACAATTACTGTATATGTGAGCACTACGGATCCGAGGGAATCTGCAATTGTCCCTAGAGAGGTGCAAGTTGCATATGCTCAAAGATCCAAGGCGCGTGCTCAAAAGAATTATGATAAGGCTGATGAACTTCACAAGAAAATTATCGACCTAGGATATAAGTTGGAATATTTTTCTCTATTTTTTTCTCTTTGTGTGCGTTTGAAGAAATCATTTATGAGTTGGGATTGTCTTATAGGGTCCTACCGGTACAAAATCAGGATGTGCTTGCACGAAAATATCGCATAAGATTAAGGTAAGGCAATTTCTGATTGTATTGAGGAGCATTCTTAGGTAGGGGCAGAATAAAGACTTTGATTCATCACGTTGATTAATGTTTTCTAAACATAGAATATCTACAAATTTTACTTATGCCTCCTTTGCGGAAACCAAATATTTGTGGGGGTGGTCGGGGGATTCCACTTTTTCCTACATATGTGTTAGGCTATAACTCAGTAGAAGAGCTTAGACCCAAAAGACTAGTCTTTTAGGTGAGACAGCCCTCATATTAGCCCCTTCATAATTTGCTGTGAATCCAATATAGAATATAACAGAATGCTACCAGAAATATATGCATACACCTCGGGATAAGTGAGATTGAGAGGGTAGATCTCCCATAGAGACTCTGCCCTCTCCGTCCACCACTATGACAGCTTTTACTCGTCGGATGTTAGTCCATTTATGCAGTGTAGCTTGAAAGATCTTAAATTCAATGTAATAGGGGAATTGATACACCAGAGAAACAAATGGATTATGGACAAAGGGCAAAGGAAGAACTCGCTAACATTGTTCAAAATAAGTGTTTAAGACTTCTCGTCTTCGATGAGGATCGTTATGGTCGCTGTGTAGCAGATGTATATTGCAATGGCATATTTGTGCAGGTATTATGGATATGCAATTTCTTGAAATTTTTCGTTTTACAAATCTAAGGTACTAATTTTCATCAGAACTTCATAAATTCTGATTTGTGTGCATGAGCATGTTATTATAACATATTTATTTTTCTATGCACTTAATGTAACTTACTGTAGAGGGAAACATAAAAACTTTCTGAATGCTTATCTGTGTAGGAAATAATGCTTAAGAAGGGACTAGCATGGCATTATAAAGCCTATGATCAACGTCCTGAATTGGATAAGGTAACTTATTTTTTCTTATACTAGTGTACACTCGGTACGAATGATGTGATTATTAAAGGCACCTTAAATGCCGGGACAATAAATCTAAGACATAATGCAAGATAATGGTAGTTCACTTTGCTTATGTGCTATGCATCATTAAGTTTGTGAGGGTAGAAATAACCTTTAGAGTACACTCGATACGAATGATGTGATTATTCAATGTTTAACAAAATGAGTGATAAAAATGGCGACTAGAAACGGTAATTTAGAGCTTGAGGAAGTCTCAGAAGTCGAATGCTCAGACATTACGACGTTGTAGAAGATTCAAATATAATTGAGAGCTTCATGTCTCAAACAAAAACAAAATAAAAGATGGCTCATCACAGAAAATCAAGATAAAACAACTATAATTCAAAAAATTACAGACCATATAAATAAACAACTTGAAACATAAGCTCAAAGGGTAGATTTATCAAAATTTGCAGAACCTTGAAAATAAATCATAGCAAGAGAGTACCAAAGCACAATAATTTAGGGACACAGATTATAGGACGAATTACCTTCAAGAAGAGACATCTACGTCTTACACAACGACCGTCTTCCTCGTCATTTTAAGGTTGAAGCTTTGCCTTCTGCTTTGGATCGATGTCGGCTGTAGGTAGGTTTGGATTTATGTTTTGGTTTAAGGCAAAGGGTCTAATCGTATAGTCAAGGGTACTGTCCCACATAGTTTGCTAATACCAAGGAAATCTGTTGGATTACAAACTCTCTAATTAACACTTCTTATCCAAATGATGGTTTAACCCATTTATCACTTAATGTCATTTTTTAAATAAAATAATATCAGTAGTGATTGATTAATCCCCAATTGCACGATTTTCAAGTTTTAGTATTATAAAAAGTTAGGATATCGTACACACATAGACTAGTACACACATAGACTAGTAGTAAGTATCAAACTTAGTTTAATTATATTTAGCATATGATAGTTGGTTTGTGATCATGCAATAATAAAAGTAAATAAAAGAAATCAAAAGTCTCAATCAACAGCCGTGCTTAAACGAATAATTCAATAGAATTATCAAGACATTGGTTCATCTATATAATCCCCTACAATTATCTTAGTAGCATCGATTAATTTTCCATATGATTCTAAGGTGACGAGTTCTCCGAAATTATCTAATACACTCTCTCGAGCTATATTAAACTTAATATAAAATTGCAGTAAGTTGTCATGCACTTATTTAACAATTCAATATTGCATATGCTTTGTGCAAACTACTAGCTTTCGATTACTAGACATATATCACACACGTATTTGGTCTCATCTCTCGATCTCAATCTGAAATCCGTGGCATAATTTATTAGGCCATATTATAACACCATCTCCATATCTCAATTATAACACCCTATTCAATTATATGGTGATCAATCCAAGAAAGCATTAAAATTATAAACTATGCACAAAGATCATATGGTTTTAATAAAAAAAACTAACAATTAAAACATAGATTCAAACATAGGATCCCCATATCTTGATAAAATAAATCCAGCATATAATCATCTTCATAGAAAGATGATTATATAATTGTTCTAAGCAAAACATCAAACTATAAATTAAATAAGCAAAATGTTCAGAAATACTAATAGACGCGAGGAATCGACTCCGGGCGTTCTTTGCCTTCCGTCTCTCGGTCAAATCTTGCTTGGCGGCTTGGAATATGATGGAGATGTGAAGTCTAGGTTGAATTATGGACCAAAAACTTATTGTGGCCGGCCATCCTTTGCTATTTATAGTGAAGGCAAAATAAGGTAGATTCCTTGTGGACTTCAAACTCTAAAAGATATTTTTTTATTTCTCTTCTACAGATCGATCGGTAAGAAGTATCAATCGATCGATAATTCCTCGATTAAAATTATTTTAGCTACGACATGCTACCGATCGATTAGACATGGGTACCTATCAATTGGTAAATCTTCAATTTAAATCCTTTAATCTACGGCCTTGGTACAGATCGATCGTTATGTTCTACCGATCGATCGGTAAATCGTGAATTCCAAACTCAAGGCATGCCTCTGGTGATCGATCGGTGCATGTGTACCGATCGATTGGTAACTCTTTTTCTCCAACAGTCGAGTTTTCACCATTTCTTCAACCGTTCTCCCATTTGAGTCACTTTTCATCATTTTAAACATAACTTATTCACTTTCATGAGACTTGACCATTGATTCCTGAAATGAACAAAAACAACACAAAAGCGCATAATATCGTCCATGAATCAAGATAAACAGTAGTAAACATCCTAGAAATATAAGTGTAAAAATCACGCTTATCAATCACTCCACAATCCTTTCCAATCATGCCTAACAAACACAACATTATAGATCTATTCAATGAGCCTAGTATAGTCACTTGTTTTTCAACTTTGCGAGGGTCACAAGAAAGGAAGTTTGTTGTTTTTTCTAAATTGGACATTGTAGTTGAAAATTTGTCGCTTGAAAATGGCTTGAGAATGTTCTATATATTCTGTCAAATCAGTAGTCTTGAGAGCTTCTAGGTTGAGCAAATATATGTGTTAAAAGAAAATATTTCTTTATATTTGTAACCGAACACAGTGGTGAAGCCACTCATAGGTAATGGGAGCAATATAACGTTGTGAAACTTAATATGATTATGTGTCCTCGAGTATGTGTTTATGATTATTATAATTTATATTATATACGAATCAAACCGAGCAATATTTTTCGATCGAAAATTTTAGTTTTTTGCCTTGGGTATGTGTCGTGTGCTACGGTTGAGAGTAAAAATTAATGTGCATTACATATTATAATGTGCATTATATATTAAAGATCTCTTGGCAAAAGCATCTTCGTTATTTGTATTGTTTTGTAATGAAGTGGGAGAGGGAGGCTCGTGCGAAACGTGTTGGATTATGGGCATCTTCCAACCCTCAGATGCCTTCGGAATGGAGGAAGAACAAGCGTGAAGGTAGATAATTTGAAACAAAAATCCTAACAAGAATATTAGTATTTGTGAAAATATTTGGAATTATTAACTTTGATTGTTGAAGATAGTGCACATTGTTAACTATTGTGTAATATATTAGTGTTTATTATATTCAGTTTTATTATTGTAATTTCGGTTTGGGGTTCTAAAATATTAGTCAGTTATGAATTTTTATGATACTATTTATATTGGTTGTACTAATATTTAAAATGATTTATAATAGATTACTCTAACAACTTGGGTTAACCATTCTTCATAAAACGAGTACGAATACAAAGTAGTTGTTATAAAGGCACATTGGACAGTCATGCTTGCGCGGGTATATGTTGAAGACGTGGACAATTTCGTTGTCAAGTTCTCACCAAACTAAGGTCATCTCCAACCCAAAATTTTATTTTAGCACAAAACTTTTGCATCAAAATAGTGTAATTTCTCCATCAATCACAAAACGAATATCCAACTCATCTACTCTAAAAGAAAAATTCCTTACAGTATTCCTTTAAGTTCATTTATAATTTTATTCAATCAATTATAAATCTTAAGTATATAAATAATTAATTAATATATTAAAATAATTATTTTATTTTTATTATTAAATAATAAAAACAATTGCAAATTAAATAATAAACTTACGATTTGAGTTTAATATTCAAACCAATACATTAAATTTAGTATCACATCCATAAAACTAATAACCATTCAATTTAAACAAATTAAAAATTTAAAAAAAAGTTTGGTACAGCTGTAATGTCACACCAAATTTGGTGCGGCTACATGCACACTTAGCACTACACCAGGATTGTAGCAAAAATGGCATCCTCGTTGGAGATGCTCTAATCTCCATCAATCTACTTCTGGCCAAAATATTTTTTAATGTGATATTCAGATATTGTATCAATATGGCCCTAGTCAAATCCTTTTTTGAAAAACAAATATGTCTCTCTAAACACTGGATATTCTCTGCTCCAACCACCCCTTAGCATCACATAAATCATTAAGGAACAGTTTCAAAGATGCCATTCTGGAGACACTACACTCCCAATGTCATCCCACGAATCAAACTAAAAGGAAGATTTCCTGCATGAACGTACCAAGCACTATGATTAGCAATGAAACCAAAAAATGATGGATAATGATCTCCATAGAGCCGAAGAATTAGATGGAGCTTTGTAATCCCCTGTTACAAAATTAGTATGTAGATAATTTCGACAAACAAAAATTACACATAACGATTCCTCATTTAGCGCCTTTGAGACAAGTTTGCAATGTAGTGCATTAACTGTTGTTGTGCTAGAACTCCCGAAAATAAAGTGTAAACATCATACCCACCCAACGGACACCAAAATTTACGTGGTTCGATTATCTCTTACGTCCACGGGAGAGCAAACACATTTATTGGTATACTGATACAGAAAGTTCAAAAGCTTATTATATGAAGAGTGATTTCAGAGTGAGGGATGATTTGTAAGAGTAAGGGTGATGAGTTAAATAGGTGCAAAATCCGTAGTTGAAGCTTATCATCTTTACTTTACCAACCTCCATTGTTGACTGGCCACCATTTCTACCGTGCATGAATGCCACCGGCCACCGTCCAAGATTTGTCTGAAAATAGCCATCGCCCAAACCTCCTTCCTCTTTTGGCTGACATATCTTAGACCAAGCAACCCAATGTTTCTTCCTCGACAAATTAGAACTACCCCAAATAAAGTCACAATGATACTATTCAATTTTGAAATCACGGTTCGGAGGCGACATAGTAGAAAATAAATGAAGCGTCTGCGAAGCAAGCACTGACTGAATAAGCCTAATTTTTCCACCAAAAGAGAGGAGCTTACCTTTCCTAATGACTAATTTCTTTCCGATTTTATCAAAAACTGACTCGAATTTTTTTATTTTCGTGTGACCATAAAATATAGGAGCTCCCAAGTAAATAATAGGTATATCTTCTTGACAAAAACCTGTGATTTCTGATAAAAATATCTTGATGAAAAGAGACTGAATAATAGTGAACGAATTTTTCCTAGACATAAATCAAGGCATTTATAAATTATTCTGATTCATTATTGTCTTTATTAAGCTACTACTATGTGTATATGCTCTCAGAAGAACCTAAAACAAATATGCACCAAGCCTTAGGTTCAACCATTATTGTTTTAAATCCCAACATACATATACTATGACCAATCTAAACACGCCATTTAGATAATATATAAACAAATTATTAATTCACATGCATAATTCTTAATTCTAAACATGCATTTACAAAGTGTCACGCTCCGGGGCCAAGCTCTTTTAAACGCAACTGAGAATGGGCTCATGTGGCAACTAATTCATATTCGTCCCTCGTTTTATGAAAATGGTTAACTCAAATTACTGTAGTAGTCTATTGTAACAGATTATAAATCATTTCTAAATTTTCATTTATAACCAACATGGGACGATGCTATTACAATACCATCCTTCAGAAACAACATTATAGTCATGGGTAATCCATCGATCCACGAACATCAAAAACTTAGAGGTGACTCCCGTGTATGTAACACTTTGTCTCGCAGATTTAAGATGTGGCTCGCACGCACAGCACTTTCCCCGGCACAACACTTATCTCCCGGTGATCCGTTGATGTCTGACTTTGATACCATTCTATCACGCCTAAGGTCCAGACTCGTACAAATGTGACCGCACCAACGGTTATGATAACAACTATTTTATATCCGTCTAATTGCTATACAGTCAATTGTAACTCATTGTAGATTATTTATTTTCAATTAATATGGAACAAAGGTATAAATAATACTCCTAAGACATGTAGTCTCCTTATATGCTTTATTTTCTGTCCTTATTACTACTTCAAGCTCCGGCATTCCGCAAGAATGATTAAAATACTTGCTCAAGCCAAAACATACTAGTTAGCCCCAAAACTATGCAATACTCGAAAATCAGGCTTCAAAAGGCCCTCAAAGTATATAAGGTGGGAGAAGAGACAAAGGTGTATGATCCACATAGGCCAACATTCATGTACAGTGACCTGTGACCCTGCCAGTTGGTAGTCGCGTCACTGCTAGTCGACGCATCGTGATTTCATGTAGGCTCATCGGTTCAAAACTCATCGAACAGTCTGTTAGAATAGACTGACCGTGCATTTGGTATGCTGTTCTCAAATTGATGTGATGACCCCAAATTTTGCCTTGCCCCAAATCATGTTAGTCATTCAATAGACTTGTCCAAACCTTGCCATTAGTAATTCAATGGCACTAAGTGCTTTAACACAAATCTTGCCACCATCCAATCCCATTCAACCACCATTCAATCACATTCAATACAATATAATAACATTTAATGGCTTACTTAAATCATGCCATTAGATTGCCATTGTTTTGTAATTTTCAATAAATTCTTCTACATTACCCATTGATTACCACATTCATTACTTACTCAAAGTATGAAATGTGATGACCACTCCATTTGCCTTTTCAAGTGCATTTTTCCAATCTTGATTAGCCATTAATCTCCTTGCTAAAATTATAAACTAAATGGCTAGGATTTATGATCAACTTAAATGTCTCTAAATCATGCTCCTAAACTAAAGATGATGACCCCATATGTTCATCCCATTGATGACCCCAACTCATGCCCCTCAATCCGCCCCACTTAATTGCCTCCCATTAATAACATCTACTCATCATTCCACTAAAGTCTTGCCATTAGGAGCCAAAGTAAAGGACCTAAATTGGAGTACACATCCCCATATTAGAATCACACTACATCTTGCCAAGAAAAGACTACTCTACACTTAGCATTTTTCAAGAATCATACACTACACACACACAAATATTTCGAAAACTTACAAGGAAGAGAGGATGAGATTTTCACCATTTTCTCAACCCGAATACCATCTCAACGTGCTTCGACTGTAAGTGGGCTCTTGTTATATATTCATTTTGTTTTTGAAAAATCATAAGTATGTTTTGAAACCTCAATCGATTATGTGAATTATGTTGAAACTATGAAATTATGATGTTTTGATGAAAATTATATTTTTGAAGCACTTTAAATATCGAAATCCAATTGGTGGGAATTCCGAGTTCTGTTTCTGTTTCTGACCCTGATGCGGTGGGATTATAACCGATATTTTGACCTGATACGATGGTTAACCGTTGTTCTGGAAAGTCCAGACCCTTTATTTGTGGGTGATCCGGTGTTCTGACCTTATCTCTAGGAGGGTTAAGTCTAGAGAACTGATATCAGTACCAGGAGGAAATTAGAGGATTTAATGTGCTTCAAGTATATGACAAATATTTCTGATATGACATGTTCTGTTCTAGCTCTGATTAGAGCAACTCTGTTAAGTTTATGTTTCAGTATTCATATCAGTTTATGCTCCGATTATGATATATGTTTTGGAAAAATTATGAAAAAAGTATTATATTGTCACATCGATTGGCCCCCGCTTGCTGGGTGTTTTTCAAACACTCACCCCCTTACCTCCCCTCCCATACAAAGTCAAAGGAGAAGAGATCGAGGAAGAAAGAGAAGAACAATTCTGGGGATGGTGATCCATGAGGAGTCTTCAAGAAGATTTACTATATTTATTTACGCTTCCGCAACTTTTATTAAATTCGAGACAATTGTATTTCGTATTTGCAATTGTATTGACAATTTATTGATTTTGGAATAAATAGACTGGTTTTATCATAGATCTGTACACGAGGCTTGTTGTATACGAATATCATGTTTGGATTCAACGCCGGTGTCACGTGCTCGGTTCGGGGCGTGGCATTTTAGTGGTATCAGAGCAAAACCAGGTTCCATGATCCCGCTAGGAAAAGATTTTTGGTTGATATAAATCAACCGAATTAAAAATCCCGGATCAAATAGACCAACTGCATAAATCAACACTGCCGTGCCGCCGCTGTCGTTCGTCGGAAAGTCGACATATCTCCATGATCGCCTCCACCAGACGATGTCACGCCACTAAACGGTGGGTCGTTCGGACAACGTTTTCCCGGCCAGATTCCTCATCGAAGAAGTCGCACACCCCAAACCCGTCCATTTTCCGATCTCGCACCACAGACCACCGACCGACTATCTCGACCCACCACCATGACCGTATTCATCAGACGAGAAAAAGCCCTCTGTCAATTGCAAAAATCGTTCACTGTTGGATGAACAATCACCGATCAAATTCTCGCCCTTAAGAACCCTAATTCAGCCGAAATTTAAGCCTTCGATTTTTCACCCATCGAAACATAATTTTTAAATCCGATCTGGAGTAATGATCATCCTTGATAAAAGCCCTATAAGAAATCGGTTTCACAAATTAAGGAAAGTGTCCAATTTTGAGCCTAAACATATGCCCTAGAACCCTAACTGTCCCAATAATTCGATTCTCGATTTTCTCATCAATCCGAACGCCAATTCCAAATTAAATTTGGGTTTATGATGCATATTTCATGCATAACAAAAACCCTCTATCCAATCGAAATCACAAACAAGAGAAGATGCTCAATTTCTGGATCATGTATCTCGCCCCTAGAACCTAAAATTTCGAAATTCCCATATTTGATTTTTCAATCAATTCGAACACCATTACCAAATTACTCCGGGTTATTAATCCCGTTAGCATTTCAATCCAAAGCCCTATGAAAATTTTGAATTCCAATAATTGAACATCGAGTAATTTCGAATCAAAATTGCTCCCCAAGAACCCTAGGGCGAAAAATTTCACTACCGATTTTATCCATCATTCGAACACTAAAATCCAATTAATTTTAGGATCTCACTCGAAATCGTGCCAGAAATAAAAGCCCTCTTCTAATTTTAAATTCCAATCGACGATTCATGACGAAATTAAAAACCCTAATTCCAGCCTTATGAACTCAAAAAAAATCAAAATAAATTTTTATGATTCCCTCATACTTTTAACCCTTTCAATTTTAAAAAAAATATATAAATTATTACTTTAAGTTTTTAATTGGACAAAACTCTCTCCCTAATTGAGATTATGTGATGTCGAACCGAGCACAGGCCGCTAGGATCCGTCGTTTGGGGCAGGAGATGGAACAATCCAAGGAGTCCATAGCAGAGCTTCTAGAGTTTATGGACCATTTGCACGGAGAGGTACAACAGTTTGCCTATTATGACAATCAAACTGAGGAAGATGTCAACGGAGCTAAATAGGAGATCATGAGGCTCGCCGATCTCCGTAGAGTTGATATTGATAGAATTCAAACCATGGCAAACCAAAGTGAGAACCTTCGGCAGGAATACGATACCGGTCGAGTGCTAAGAAGGGCTAGGATTATTGCCCTCGAGATGCAAATCGAAGAGCTCACCGAGATGAACCATGGGTGTTGAACGATCTCGAAGAGCTGCATGGATCCTCAACAACATGCAAGAGGAGGAAAACTCCGAGATAGACCCAGTAGAAGAAGATGAGGAGGAGGAATTCGGGGATAGGGACATTATCGATTAGTTTAAATATGTATGTTAATAAAATATTACATATTGCAATTTAATAAGAATATTAAGAATCTTTACTATTTTATTAATTTCATTTGAATTTATTGGAAACCTTATTCAACTATCAATAAAACTATTTTATTTTATTCAAAGTTGTCTCCAATTTGTCTATCTCGAACATACACTCGTTATACCATTGTGCAACAATCTTAGAGAGTTACGAATTTGTAGGAAATGGACGGTCGACCTATTCGTAACAATCGAAACCCCAACTACGCAGTTCCTCCTAACACTAATGAGGAGAGAACGGATGGAGACCAGAATCCTCCACCTCCACTGCCACAACCCCCGAGGGTGGGCCTGAGCCGCGAAGACTTGATGGCAATAACCACCATTGTGGCTACAACACTACAAGGCATGGGTAACCCTGCTAACAACCAGCCACAACCGCATCCTGCCTCACCTCCACAAGGAGTTAAGTACCATTATGAGTCTCTTCGTAAGAACAGGGTTCCGACATTTGATGGCAACCCAGATCCTGAAATGGCCCAGAATTGGCTTAAGCAAATAGAAAATCACCACAGACTACTGGAAGTACCTGAAAACATCAAGGTTGAAATCACAACATCATTTCTCATTGATCAGGCGGGTAAATGGTGGGAAAATGTGTCACCATTGATGGCGGAAACGGGACCAGTCACTTGGCAAAGGTTCCGAAACACGTTCCTAAAGCAATTTTCCCAGCAGCCGTGCAAATTCAGAAGCTGAGAGAGTTCGAGCACTTGATACAGACTACTGACATGTCGGTGGTAGAATATACCTCAAAGTTCAACTGTCTAGGAACTTATGCACCAACCATGATGGCAGATGAGACCTTGAAACTACATCGCTTCAGGAATGGGTTAAACAGTCGTATCCAATCTGCCCTCGCAATCTATGAAACCACAAACTTTGGAGACTTAATGGGAGCAGCCATCAGGGCTGAAGCGGATATACGACGTCGTGAAGAGGAATTTAAGCGCAAGCGACCTCCCCTTAGCCAACACGCCGCCAATGGTCAGGATTTCAAACGACCAAACCAATCAGATAATCAGCAAGAGGGACGCATATCCGCCCCATTCAATCAAAGGATTCCAAAATGTCGGACTTGTGACTTCGCACATACCGGTGAATGTCATAGAAAGACTGGAGCTTGCTTTCGATGTGGGAAGTTCGGACATAGAATTGCCGATTGTCCTGAAGTCGAGAAAATGATGACAAGTTCAGGAAATAGTGCCCCTCCAAACAAGCCAATGGTGAACAAACCAAATGCTCGGGTCTATGCCATAACCCAAGAGAAAACAGAGGCCATGAACGAAGCCGGGGCAGGTACCATTTTATTAAACAAATTTTCAGTATATGCATTGCTTGATTGTGGTGTCACGTATTCATTATATCCAAGAGGTTCTGAGGAACTAAACTTAAGATATACACACCCTTATCTTTTCTAAGGTCAAATTGACTCAAGTTTCGAGGACGAAACTTCCAATAAGGAGGGAGGGATGTGATGACCCCAAATTTTACCTTGCCCCAAATCATGTTAGTCATTCAAAAGACTTGCCCAAATCTTGTCATTAGTAATTCAATGGCACTAAGTGCTTTAACACAAATCTTGCCACCATCCAATCACATTCAACCAACATTCAATCACATTCAATACAATATAATAACATTTAATGGCTTACTTAAATCATGCCATTAGATTGCCATAGTTTTGTAATTTTCAATAAATTCTTCTACATTACCCATTGATTACCACATTCATTACTTACTCAAAGTATGAAATGTGATGACCACTCCATTTGCCTATTCAAGTACATTTTTCCAATCTTGATTAGCCATTAATCTCCTTGCTAAAATTATAAACTAAATGACTAGGATTTATGATCAACTTAAATGTCTCCAAATCATGCTCCTAAAACTAAAGATGATGACCCCATATGTTCATCCCATTGATGACCCCAACTCATGCCCCTCAATCCACCCCACTTAATTGCCTCCCAATTACATTAATAACATCTACTCATCATTCCACTAAAGTCTTACCATTAGGAGCCAAAGTAAAGGACCTAAATTGGAGTACACCTCCCCATATTAGAATCACACTACATCTTGCCAAGAAAAGACTACTCTACACTTAGCATTTTTCAAGAATCATACACTACACACACACAAATATTTCAAAAACTTACAAGGAAGAGAGGAGGAGATTTTCACCATTTTCTCAACCCGAATACCATCTCAACGTGCTTCGACTGTAAGTGGGCTCCTGTTATATATTCATTTCGTTTTTGAAAAATCATAAGTATGTTTTGAAACCTCAATCGATTATGTAAATTATGTTGAAACTATGAAATTATGATGTTTTGATGAAAATTATATTTTTGAAGCACTTTAAATATCGAAATCCAATTGGTGGGAATTCTGAGTTTTGTTTCTGTTTCTGACCCTGATGCGGTGGGATTATAACCGACATTCTGACCTGATACGATGGTTAACCGTTGTTCTGGAAAGTCCAGACCCTTTATTCGTGGGTGATCTGATGTTCTGACCTTATCTCTAGGAGGGTTAAGTCTAGAGAACTGATATCAGTACCAGGAGGAAATTAGAGGATTTAATGTGCTTTACGTATATGACAAATATTTCTGATATGACATGTTCTGTTCTGGCTCTGATTAGAGCAACTCTGTTAAGTTTATGTTTCAGTATTCATATCAGTTTATGCTCCGATTATGATATATGTTTTGGAAAAATAATGAAAAAAGTATTATAATGTCACATCGATTGGCCCCCGCTTGCTGGGTGTTTTTCCAAACACTCACCCCCTTACCTCCCCTCCCAGACAAAGTCGAAGGAGAAGAGATCGAGGAAGAAAGAGAAGAACAATTCTGGGGATTGTGATCCATAAGAAGTCTTCAAGAAGATTTACTATATTTATTTACGCTTCCGCAACTTTTATTAAATTCGAGACAATTGTATTTCGTGTTTGTAATTGTATTGACAATTTATTGATTTTGGAATAAATAGACTGATTTTATCATAGATCTGTACACGAGGCTTGTTGTATCCGAATATCATGTTTGGATTCAACGTCGGTGTCACGCGCTCGGGTTTCGGGGCGTGACAATTGGTCTTGTTTGAACTTAATCTGGTATATATGCTAACGACTCCGTAGCACTAGTTTTGACTTGGTGATTGATTTTAAAGTTGCACTAAATTGATTTAAAAACATAAATACTACGAGAATTTGTTAACTATGACCAACAAATAAATATGTTATACAAAATATGCACACAACGTGATAGTTATATATTGGGTGTGGACTATGATTGAGTAGTTGCTATCGTAACGACATGGCCATCCCGTCACAGGCTATGCCAGCACGGTCTGTTTTGCCATTGTAACGGGTCGTATCAAGCACAACATGTATACATAAGCCGTGATGGACTACTCCTATTTTTTTTGAAAAACGTGGCCGGTATTATCTGTTTATTTTTATTTTATAATTTATAGTTTTAATTGGTGATTGTAATTTTCATTTTTCAAAGCAATACATTTGAATTTTTTATATTTATAATAATTGCAGCAATGCATTTATTACTTTACTATTTCCAAATTTAAAATTATTTCATAAACATTAAGTATTTATTCTAAAAATGATATATTAAAAAATTTCGAAAAAAAATTGAAAGGGGTTGTGCCAGTCCGTTGGTTGGCCCGACAAGAACTATAGGTCCATTGGCAAAGGGTCATGTTGAGCTTAGCCTCAAAAAAATATGGAACGTACTGGCACGGCCCGCTATAGTAGCGGGTCGTCTGTTTTTATGGCACGATCCACACATTTTGCCACCTCTTAAGCACATATAAATAGAAAAACCTAGTTTTCATTGGATAAAAAAAAATTATAATCAAGTCGAGATAATTCGAACCCATTATGAACGAAACTCTTCTAACACCTATTGTTTTTTACAATAATATTCAAATTCCTTTGTTAGGTCCTTCCTTATTTTTAGGCTAATACATTATACATAGCCTTCGTTGTGCGTCGTCAATACATAATAATTAATACGAAAATATTAACAATAAATTGGGAGAAAAGAATCGAAATAGCTTTTATTGTCACACTTCGAGAAGGGAGGAGCCGTGGTGGTCCCCGAATAATTTATTATATCCCTTTTAAGTACTCTATTTTAACTAGTCATTTTGTAAAATTGGAATGATTATGCTCGAAACAAAAACGATAGCAACACATACAAAGACTAGGCATACGAACTTCTTAAGCCTCTACGCTCGAAACAAAAATGATAACAACAGATACAAAGAGTAGGCATACGAACTTCTTAGGCCTCTACGCTCTTTAACATGAGATTTTGAGACTCGGGTTCTAACAATTTCATCGCCGTCTACCCAACCGACCGGAAATATTCTTCTTAGACTAATTTTCTTTAATATTGCTTTTTAATAAATAGTTAACACTCCTGGAAGGATCCCGACATTAATGTATTTTTAAGATGGGAAAACACAGTATTATTTATCGAAATATTATAAAAAAATAAAATAAAATTCACAAATACCGTAACAAAAAAAGTGGTTAAAAAAATACAGTAACTCGCCACTTCAAGTGGCGAGTTCAACTTCAAAAAAGTTGAACCCGCCACTTCAAGTGGCAAGTTCAACATTTTTTTTAAAAAAGTTGAACCCGCCACTTGAAGTGGCGGGTTCAATGGTTATTAATTTTTTTTTTTTTCGTTTTTAAATTTTTTTTTTAATATTTGAATAATTTAAAAATAAAACAATGGATTGTGGTACATCTCTATATGCTGACAACATAGAACCACCGTAAGAATAGGAGATATAAAATTGCTAGTAACTGTTGGGATATGCCCTAAGACAAGTCATTAGATGATTGTTTGTGACATATTCTGTAATATGATTTTATGAATGGCAATTCATTATTATATATTATTCTTTTAACTGTGCATCGTGAATTAATATATATGTTAATGTCCTTAGAATAATATTGTATTATTCTTAAAGATGTCCATAGTCAAGTATTATCATGAAAGGGATAATGATAATACGTAGAGACTAGTATCTGTTGATCGATGAATTGTTCATTGATATGAGATATCAAATCAACATATGGGTACATGTTAGAGAATGATGTACTGGACAGACCCACCATGAGAATGCAACATGGATAGTTATATGATCGTCATATGCAATTCTCATAGTGATAATAATGTATGTAATCCTTACGACTTGTGATCATCAGAGATCCCAACATAAGGAGTTATGTATCTTGATATCGTCAAACGTTACCCGTAACAGGGTAATCTATAAAGGCGACTATTGGATACACTACGAATTATGTAGAAGGATGTTGACTGATCGAGATAGGATTTGTCCCTCCTATATAACAGGAGATGTGTTTGGCCCTTGATCAAGTGAGAACTAAAATGCATGGCCATGCTCGAATGAGTCGATATGAGATATCGAGCTTATTCGTTTATTCTAGTTCTACTTGGGGATCAAGAAATAAAGATTGGATATACGAGTACGACTATTCCATGACTC
This sequence comes from Haberlea rhodopensis, assembly GCA_907163345.1. Lineage (NCBI taxonomy): Eukaryota > Viridiplantae > Streptophyta > Magnoliopsida > Lamiales > Gesneriaceae > Haberlea > Haberlea rhodopensis. The sequence continues at coordinate 24,351 of CAJQUN010000555.1, forward strand.
GTGTTCAATCTAAACACAAAGGACAAAGGGATTAAGTTACATGATTAATATTATCACAAGTTCTAAAGGTTATGTCGAGTCATTGACATTCTTGTAATTTGGGTAGCATTGATGTGTTGCTAGATACCGCTCAATGCTTGAGACGTAAAATGAGATTTTATGTCACTGCCAACATTACAAGATCCTATCGGGTCGCACAAAAGATTAAATCGAGAAGGGAAATTAAATTCATGGGATGAATTAAATAATTAAGAAGAGTCTTAATTAATAATCATGATGATTAATTAAATCATGGGCTTAAGCCCATGAGGCTTTATGAAAGCCTTTAATTAATCATATTTAATATGATTGCAAGGTGTTTTATTGCAAGACAACAAAATAACACTAAACCTACACGTGAAGAAGCTCTCGGCCGTTCTCTCAAGTTTGCTCTCGGCTTCATCATTGTCGAAGTGCATCCTTGATTGTTTTCGTGCCATCTTTCGATTGTGAATCGAGTTTGCTTCGTGTATTGGTTCAAGAATAAGTCTAGCAACTTGTTCTTGAATATCCCTTTCGATTTGATCGTGTGGATACCGTAGAGACGAAGGTGAAAACTTTCGTTTGTGACTCGGAGTTCGTTGGACGTGCTGCTCCGTGGAATCTGCTTCAAACACGCTACAAGGGTAAGACTCTTATGTATTCTCTAATCCGATATGAATCCCTATGTATAGATCCGGTGTTAGTAATCCTAAAAATTTTATTCCGCTGCGTTGTATGACATAAGGATTACTTACAGTGGTATCAGAGCCGTGTACAAGGCTCATATCGGATTTATGTGATTAAATTGTGTTAATCATATTAGAATTAATATTGCATGCTATTTAAAACTGTATTTTCATATATGATATGGAATAAATCGAGTTTGCGAAAATCATCGTATGATATTATATATGATATAATTGACGGATCGAAATATATGATAATTCGTGATCAAAACCGGAACATTGGCTCGTGCATGGCTCACGGCCGACGCCACCTAAGGGCTAGGGTTTCGAACCCTAGTCACCATGGCTCGGCCGCCGCTTGCAAAAGGCTAGGGTTTTGAACCCTAGTCACATAAGCCACTCGGCCGCCGCTTGGGCTAGGGTTTTTCGAACCCTTGACTCGAGATGGTTAAGCCGTCACCGTCATGGACCGTCCATGGTTGGACCGTGGCTTGTGGCTCATGAATTACGATGTTTCGAGCAAGTTGGCTCGATGAAAAACGAAGATGGTGCGAGGCGGCTAGGGTTTGGAACCCTAGCGCCGCCGCCGCACGAGCCAAGGCTCGGCCATGGTGTCACGCCCCGAAACCGGGGTCGATAACACCGGCGTTGATTCCAAAGATTAATTCAAAATCAACAAGCCTCGTGTACAGATCTATGATAAAAACCCAGTCTATTTATTCCATAGAAAATAATAATCGTCTTTTACAATTGATATTACAAAATACCATTGTCTCGGATTAAATCTAATATGCGGAAGCGCAAATAAAACTAATAAATTCTTGAAGGTTCTTCGTGGATAATCATCTCCAAAATTGTTCTTGTAATTCTTCCTCGATCTCTACTTTTCGTCTTTGTCTGGGAGGGGAGGTAAGGGGTGAGTATTTGGAAAAATACTCAGCAAGTAGGGGCCGATTGAACATAGTAAAAACACATATATTTTCATAGCAGAAATTATTTTAAACCTTTCTTTATCAAAATCATAGATCTTGGCATATAAACACATAAACACATAAACACATATCTCCACATATTCACATATCGACTTATTGGATTCAAGAGGTGGCTCCCGTGGTATAGCACTTTGCTCTTAAGGATCAAGAGGTGGCTCTCATGCATGTGGCACGCCCACATCATGTAGCACTTTGCCCCGCCGAATCAAGTGGTGTCTCATACACACGTAGCACGTTGCTCCGCAAGGTCCTTTCATTCATGATCATGTCACATACTTGTTTAGATTTTAAAAACATACTTTTCATAGGGTTGTTCAATTGAGAGTTTAAATCATACATAAAGTTTGAAAACGAAATGAAGTTGTAGCAAAAACCCACTTACAGCGTTGAAGATTCGAAGCACGTTGAGACGAGATCCGGGTTGAAAAAATGGGTGAATCTTCTCCTCTCTTCTTGAAGGTTTCGAAAATGAGTGTTGTGTATGTGAGAGGATTTTCGCATTTCTTGGTAATGAAAAGGGATAGCCTTCCTCTTCTCCACTTTGATATGATTTATAATGAATTAAAGTGGTGGGTGGTTAATTTAGGTTAGTGAAAGAATTATGGGTTTAACTCCCATGACATTTGTTTTTCAATCCCCCAATTCAAGTCTCTCATTTTGGATGATAATAATTGGTAATTAAATGTTGATAATGTTAATTGGGTAATAAGTTTAGGTGATAAAATGGGGCATAATTTGGGGTTTTTACATCCCTCCCTCCTTATTGGAAGTTTCGTCCTCGAAACTTAAGTCATCTCGATCTTCAAAGAGATATAGATATTTCTCTCGCGTCTTCCCTTTAGTTCCCAAGTGGCATCTTTCTCCATATGGTTTGACCTTTGGACTTGACGTATGGAATAGTTCTTCATCACACTACTTGATCCTTTGAGTCCATGTTCAAGATCGGAATTTCTTCGTACTTCATAGTTTCATTCATGCTTCTTTCGACAACTAAAGGTTCTACATGGTTCGGATTGGGAATGAATATCTCCGCAGTCGTGGTACGAGGAAAATATTATGATTTTTGGATAGGCTTCGAGCGAGCGCAATTTTGATTCTGTTGGGACCGTCATTGTTGAAAGTAAATCACTTAGGGCAAAAGTTTGCTTCAAATTTCGTATTGAAGTCGAGGCTCAAACGTGTAGCATATCCTCGAGGGTTTGAGTTGTCCTTTCGGTCTGACCATCGATTTGAAGGTAATATACTGTAGTAAAAGTCACAAGAGTACTTATCGGTTATTGAAAGCTCTCTCAAAGTCGCGACACAAATTGTTGGTCTCTGTTAGAAGCTGACGAGACTGGCTTCCTACATTCGTTGGTTTAATGTTTTGTCTGAGCTCTTACCTAGTCGAACCAAGAACCAAATCTACAAGTATTTCTTATATTGAACTTCCGGCATGTACTCTAATGAGATTATCTTAGCTTTAAGAAAGTGAATGAAAAGAGTTTCGAGTTGAATGAGTTTTCTTTGTCAAAATGATCAATGATAGGAGAAAAGTCTCTTATAAAAGTTGTTCAATACAATCCAAAAATTTCTTAAGAGGATGCAAAGTGAATGATCAACTTTTTGTGAGTTGAAACGATCAAAACAATTGTTGTACTACAAGAATTTGCAAGGATGACATACATTATTCTAGGATACAATCTCATGAAGGAGATGAAATTGAAAATTCCAAGAAGGTGGAAAGATAGAAATTGTATGTACTTTTGTGCATCAACTTAAAATAAGTTTTGCAAGATGATAATCGAAAAATATTTGTTTGATATGAAGAAGATCAAGGCCATATCAAACTCAAGCAATCATGTGGTCTAAAAAATGAATTAATAAACAAATGATGTATCGAACTTTAATGAAGAACGATAACCACATTAACCAAACAATAATTGGGTATTATGAAGCAAGAACATACAATGAAGATCCGAAGTACTAGAAATGATTGAACGATTGTTTCATAAATAAGATATATTTCAAACGGTCCAAACTATTTAAAATAGACGAGGATATAAGAACAATTTCAGGGTGGATCAATAGTTGAATAAGTGTTTGCACAAATGAGACTATTTCAAAATTTACGAATGAAGCTCTATAGTGCAATAAGTAGATTGAATAATTGTCCGGACAAAATCATATGATTCGAGTATTCTAGAAGAATTAAAAGTGAGCTTTCACATTGAATACGAGATTATATCAACATGAACAAAATAGAGCGCAAAATATACAATTGATGTTTAGGATGAAATAACTCAAGCGGGGAAATGTCCAATGGGTGTGATGACATGCTAACCCATTATTCCAATGAAAGTTGAGTTCAAGGATATCAATAATAAATTTGAAGGAAGACGAATGAATTCATTGGTCGAATAAATTTTATCGAATTTCAAAATATTTATTGGACTGCGGAAAGTTGGTTTCTAATTTTCTTAATAAGTTCTAAGTGAGTAGTCTATTCTCATTTGAACCAAAATATTATAAGCTTGAGTACATGTTCCATCACTATATCCAAATTGAGAAATTGATTTCTAATTTCCTTATTAATATTTAGAGACTAATCTACTATCTCTCATTCCAACCAAATGATCATACAACTTGAACCCAAAGTATCACAACTTATACTCAAACTATGAGATGTATCTTAAATTATGTGTCCCAATAATATAACATGATGTACTTAGGCTCTAAGGATCTCAATAAGAATAAGGAGGACATGTCGTCGACTATTCGAGTTAGACCGAGTTTTCACTTGAAATGACGTTTCTTGGAATTGGGTGAAAATTTTCAAAACAATTTCCACCAATGAATCTAATAAAATATGAACTCAAATTTATTGAGTGATTTGAGAATTAAAATTCTCGAAGTTAGCTCAAGAATACAAATTTAAGGAAATGGGCGTAATATATTGAAAACAATTGGATTGAGTTCATCATGACGTACAAAGAGGGATATAGCTTTGCAAAATAATAGTAGCAAAGGTTTAAAGTTGTTGCGTAGGAGCGTAACCGATGAATAACACAATTCGAGATACGCTCGGAGAATAAATTAAAATTTATTAATTAAACTGAGAGGTTCACAACAAAATCCTAAACAAAGAAAATCATTACTAGAATACCAAAGAAATATTCCTTATTGTTCTTATCACATCGCATACTACAAAGTCTAGTCTATTGATACTCCGTCTCTTAATTCCTCTTCAACGTTTTCCACTACTATAGGATTTTTCTCGAGATCTTCTTCTTCCATCAGCAAATTGATCACAGACTGCTTGTAGGCGACTCCATGTGCTAATTCATTCTTCTTGATTAATGGCAAAGGTCTGGACATTAGGTTTGTTCTCCCTTAGCTTGTCTGGAGGGGCGCTGTGGTCCATTCTAATCTTCCTTTTGTCTGCTTCCGTACAATCCGCAATTTGGTGCCCAATCTCCCCACATCGGAAGCAAGCTCCGCTCACTTTACGACATTTACGAGTATGTACTGGTTTACAGATGAGGCACCTCTGGGAATTCCTAGTGGTCAGATTAGACGTGGATCCCTTATGATGATTAATGGACTGATTTGGCCTTTTGATTTTCTGACCACTGTCGGTGGGCATGATAGGGGAAGGTCGCTTACGCTTGAACTCCTCTTCACCTTGCAGGTTGTCGTTGATGTCCTCTTGATTGTTGAGGGCGAACAACGTTCCTATGCTTGTTTCTGTCAGGTGCTTGTTTGTAGTCTCAAGGGCATCAATTTGGGCCTTCAGATTTTCCAACTGCTGTTCCAAGGCCTGATTCCTCGTAACTTCAGCTCTATGAAGTGCGTCAAGCCTCATTATCTCCTCTAAGAGCTCCTCATTTGTGCGGCCATAGAAGTAGGAGGATTGGTGGGCATCCTGGTGCAAATGATCCAAAATCTTGAGAAGCTCGGTCTTGTCATGTTTTTCACTAGACAAGGACTCCTTGATCTCTTCCATTTCGTGATCCAAATTTTGGATTCTATCGGACGCTGCGCAGGTCGTTACCTAATCCAAGAGAGGAGCGGTTAAGCCGACATATTATTATTATTATTATTTTTAATTTACTAAATGTAGATGATAGAGGATGTAGAGCAACAAATGCAAAGAATTTTAATTTATTTTATCTTATTGGGAATTAGGGTTCTATGGAACATTTTCGGCTTCAGAATTTGATCACTCGAGGTTTGGAATTTCGAAATTGTTAAGGGGCTTTTGATAAACATGTTATGAGGGTTCATAACCTAGATTTAATTTGGATTTGGCACTCGAATTTTGGGAGAAATTGAAGCCCGAAATTTTCGCAAATTAGGGTTCTTGGGCGAGAATTTCGAACCGAAATAGAGCATATTTCCTTGTTTGTGATTTCGATTGGATAGAGGGCTTTTGTTCGACATGATATAAGGATCATAAAACCAGAATTAATTTGAAATTGATGTTCGGATTGATGGAGAATTCGTTGGTCGAAATTTTCGTCATTTAGGGTTCCAAGGGGCGTGAATTGTGGTTCCAAATTGGCGTCCCTTCCTTGTCTGTAATCCGATGAAACGATAGGGCTTTTACTACTGGCATGATTTCGAGCAAGATCCCGAAATTAATTGGATTTTTATGTTCGAATTGTCTGTCAAATCGGATGCTAAAATTTCGCAAAATTTAGGGTTCTTGAGCGTGATTTTATGCTCAAAATCGGAGGTCTTCCCTTGTTGTTTATTTGAAATTTACAGAGGGCTTTTGATATATATGTCATGTGGAACATTTATCCGGAATTAATTCAAATTCCATGTTCGGTTTGATGGAAAAACGAATTTGGGAGGTTTCAAAATTTTAGGGTTTTTGGGGCTAAGTTTTCGGTCCTCAATTGACGACCTTACTTCGTTGCTAAGTTGGAAAAAGCATAGGGCTTTTATTACCCATGTTATGATGGTGAATTAACCAAATTTAATTCGAAATATATGTTCGGATTGTAGGAGAAATTGCTGATCGAAAATTATGCCACAGTTAGGGTTTTGGGCGCGATTTTAGGCTCAAATTGGACGTTTTCCTTCTTTTGTAACTCCGATTTGTTAGAGGGATTTGGATCGAAGTGTTTCAATGATTAAAAACCCAGATTTAATTTCGGAATGGTATTCGGATTGATTAACTAATCGGATTTGGAAAATTTGACAATTTAGGGTTCTTAGGAAGTAAATCATGGTCCTCAATTGACGCATTTACTTCGTTTGTTACTCGATAAAGTCATAGGGCTTTTATTATGGATGATAATTGGAGTATTGAGCCGAAATTAATTTGTTTTTTTGCGCTAGAATCAGGGAGAAATCGGAGGTCAAATTTTCGGCTTAATTAGGGTTCATATGGACGAGAAATTGATTGGCGATTGATCATCCAACATTGAACGGATTTTGCAATTGACAGGGGGCTTTTGTTCGTCTATGCTCGTCGGCCATGGTGGTTTGTCGAGGTAGTCGATCGGTGGTCGGCGGTGAGAGATCGGAAAATTGACGAGTATGGGTGCGCGAATTTCGATCGTGAAATCGGTCATGCTAACGTCTTCCGTTCAGCTCGATACCTGGTGTCGTATCTTCGTCTCAGGGAGGCGTTCAAGGTGGTAGGTTGATCGTCGAAGTTCATGCCGGCGAAGCTACGACGGCGGCGAGTTCGGACAGCGGTAGATCTAGGTTTTAAGATTTTTTTTTTTTTTTTTTTTGAATTTTCAAATTATAATTTTTTTGATTCCCAACTGATTTTCGATTTAATCAGTTGTTTGTTAGATCCGGGATTTATAATTCGGTTGATTTATATCAACCAAAAATCTTTTCCCAACGGGATCATGGAACCTGGTTTTGCTCTGATACCACTAAAATGTCACGCCCCGAAACCGGGGTCGATAACACCGGCGTTGATTCCAAAGATTAATTCAAAATCAACAAGCCTCGTGTACAGATCTATGATAAAAACCCAGTCTATTTATTCCATAGAAAATAATAATCGTCTTTTACAATTGATATTACAAAATACCATTGTCTCGGATTAAATCTAATATGCGGAAGCGCAAATAAAACTAATAAATTCTTGAAGGTTCTTCGTGGATAATCATCTCCAAAATTGTTCTTGTAATTCTTCCTCGATCTCTACTTTTCGTCTTTGTCTGGGAGGGGAGGTAAGGGGTGAGTATTTGGAAAAATACTCAGCAAGTAGGGGCCGATTGAACATAGTAAAAACACATATATTTTCATAGCAGAAATTATTTTAAACCTTTCTTTATCAAAATCATAGATCTTGGCATATAAACACATAAACACATAAACACATATCTCCACATATTCACATATCGACTTATTGGATTCAAGAGGTGGCTCCCGTGGTATAGCACTTTGCTCTTAAGGATCAAGAGGTGGCTCCCATGCATGTGGCACGCCCACATCATGTAGCACTTTGCCCCGCCGAATCAAGTGGTGTCTCATACACACGTAGCACGTTGCTCCGCAAGGTCCTTTCATTCATGATCATGTCACATACTTGTTTAGATTTTAAAAACATACTTTTCATAGGGTTGTTCAATCGAGAGTTTAAATCATACATAAAGTTTGAAAACGAAATGAAGTTGTAGCAAAAACCCACTTACAGCGTTGAAGATTCGAAGCACGTTGAGACGAGATCCGGGTTGAAAAAATGGGTGAATCTTCTCCTCTCTTCTTGAAGGTTTCGAAAATGAGTGTTGTGTATGTGAGAGGATTTTCGCATTTCTTGGTAATGAAAAGGGATAGCCTTCCTCTTCTCCACTTTGATATGATTTATAATGAATTAAAGTGGTGGGTGGTTAATTTAGGTTAGTGAAAGAATTATGGGTTTAACTCCCATGACATTTGTTTTTCAATCCCCCAATTCAAGTCTCTCCTTTTGGATGATAATAATTGGTAATTAAATGTTGATAATGTTAATTGGGTAATAAGTTTAGGTGATAAAATGGGGCATAATTTGGGGTTTTTACACATGGGCTAGGGTTTCGAACCCTAGGCCCATCAATGGTCCAGCCGAGTTGTTGTGGTTCGAACCATGGTGGTTCGAGCTTTAGTCGCTTTAGTTCGTGGCATGTGATGTCCCGAGCGTACGATAATTTTTCAAAAAATTATTTTACAGTTTTAATTAGAATTAAATTTAAAATGTTTAGAATTTAATTAATTAAATGTTAATGCATGCTTTATGTGTTGTTTGAGCATGGTGCGTGGTTATAGCCCTTTGACCTATTAGATAGGATTTGTGGATGTTTGTAATTTATAATACGACCTGCGTGTCGTGCCTTTCTCTATTTTATTCTAAATGTAATCCCTCCCCTATGTTCCCCTCGAATGTGAATCGAGGAATTCTATATCTTGTAAATAGTGTAGTTTATTTTATTGATGGTGATCAATGAAGATGGAGCATCGTGCCGGGATGAGGAGGCCATTCACAAATTGGAGCCAAAGGAAGGTGCTTGTGAAGTTACCTTAGGTTGACTCATAGGATTTTCTCATTGGCTTGAGAAAATCGTTAGTAGGGGCTATAACCATGTCACGTTTAATTATGTATGTTGATGCATGATTTATCTTATGTTTTAGTTTGATAATAGTATTACACATATATGTAGATATGTATACAACTATATGTAATGGACATATTTTAAATTATCAAATTAATCATGAGATCAATAAATCCCTCTAAAATATTAAGTTTTAGATGCCTTCCAAAATAAAAGTACTCGTCAATAACTTCGATTGTACATGTGTGGGTTTGCCAAAGCAAAGCACCGTGGCAATCTTAGTAAGGCGCGAAAGGATAAAAGTGATATCCGTCATACTTTAATTGGGTACGACTTAACTAGGTTATCTCAATAGGATTGGGAACCTAGAGGCATGGGTTGGATTATAATTCATTTGATGAATTGAACAAAGTGTTGTTCGTCCAACTATCCAAGAATTACATGTGATGTAATTGACAAAGTGTTGTCTACCTAAATAACCGAGTCTTGGGCGATTAGCCAAAGCTAACTCAAGATTAAGTGAAATATGGATCTTGGCCCACTAAAGGTTTCGAGGGTTGATATTTTTCAAACAAAATAGTGGGAGTGTCATTTAATATAAGACCATGTTAAATGATTTAAATCATAAACTTATTTTGCATATTTATATTGTAGATATCCATGGCAACTAACAACGTTACTAGCACTTTATCACTGCAATCGGTCCTTGAGAAGGACAAATTAAATGGGACGAATTTCCTAGACTGGCATAGGAATTTGAGGATAGTCCTCAAACAAGAAAAGAAACAATATGTCCTAGAGGAACCCTTGCCCGCTGAGGAACCTCCCCTAACGGCTACAAGAACCGAAAAGGATGCTTACAAGAAGCATCAGAGTGACGCACTTGATGTTGGGTGCCTCATGCTTGCCACCATGAACTCTGAGCTTCAGAAGCAACATGAGGAAATGGAGGCGTTCGATATGATCGAACACTTAAAGCAGTTGTACCAACAGCAAGCTAGACAAGAGAGGTATGACGTCTCTAAAGCGTTATTCCAGTGCAGGATGGTAGAATGAAGCTTAGTTGGAACTCATGTGCTCAAGATGATTGGGTACATTGAGAATCTGGACAAGCTAGGTTTTGCATTGGACCAAGAGTTGGCCACCGATGTAATCTTGCAATCGTTGCCTGAGAGCTTCAGTCAATTTGTAGTAAATTACAATATGACTGACATGGAAAAGACTCTACCACAGTTGCTTGGTATGTTGAGAACATATGAAGCAAATACTAAGAAGACTAAGGCCACAAATGTCCTTATTGTGAATAAGGGCAAAGGAAGGGCCAAAGCAAAAGGCAACAAGAAAGCAAAGAAGGTCTTTGCTAGATCTAAGCCAAAGTCTTCTGCACTGAAGCCAAAGGGAGGGATAGCAAAGGAAGGGAACTGTTTCCATTGCGGTGAGACCGGCCATTGGAAAAGAAACTGCAAAGTATATCTGGAGGATCTAAAGAAAGGAAGTGTGACTTCCGCTTCAGGTATTTTTGTTATAGAAGTCAATTTATCTACTTCTTCATCATGGGTATTAGATACTGGATGTGGATCTCACATTTGTGTAAATGTGCAGGATCTCAAAAGGAGTAGGACATTGGCGAAAGGTGAAGTTGATCTCCGAGTTGGAAATGGAGCAAGAGTTGCTGCATTAGCTATAGGAGATTATCATTTAGCTTTACCTTCTGGTTTATCACTGATTTTAAAAGACTGTTATTTTGTGCCTTCAATTACTAAAAACATTATTTCTATTTCTTGTTTAGACAAGTATGGTTTTTCATTTATAATAAAGGACAATTGTTGTTCTATTTATTTAAATGATATGTTTTATGCTAGTGCACAAATGGTGAATGGTCTTTATGTATTAAATCTTGATATGCCTATCTATAACATAAATACTAAAAGGATTAAAAATAATGATTGTAATCCGACTTATCTCTGGCACTGTCGCTTGGGCCACATAAACGAGAACCGCATATCTAAACTTCATAAGGATGGAGTATTAGATTCATTTGATTTTGAATCATATGAAACATGCGAATCTTGTTTAATGGGCAAGATGACAAAAGCCCCTTTCAAGGGACATGTTGAAAGGGCAAATGTTTTATTGGGACTAATACATAGTGATGTATGTGGACCAATAAGTACACAAGCTAGAGGTGGTTTTCAATACTTCGTTACATTTACTGATGACCTCAGTAGATATGGGTATGTGTACCTAATGAAACATAAACATGAAACCTTTGAAAAGTTCAAAGATTTCAAGAATGAAGTACAAAACCAACTTGGCAAAAGTATCAAAATCCTTCGATCAGATCGAGGAGGAGAGTACTTAAGCCAAGAGTTTCATGACTATCTAAAGGAGTGTGGGATAGTCCCACAACTCACTCCTCCGTATACTCCGCAATGGAATGGTGTATCAGAGAGGAGAAATCGAACCTTGTTAGACATGGTTAGATCAATGATGAGTCATGCAGATCTTCCGATATCGTTTTGGGGACACGCTCTAGAAACAACGATTTTCTTACTGAACCGTGTTCCATCTAAATCAGTGGAAAAGACACCATATGAGATATGGACTGGGAAGCGTCCTAGTATGTCTTTTATGAAGATTTTGGGTTGTGAGGCTTTCGTTAGACGTCACGCCACTAACAAACTTGGACCCAAATCTGATAAGTGTTTATTTGTGGGGTATCCTAAGGAAACGAAAGGATACTATTTCTACTATCCCACCGAGAACAAAGTAGTTGTTGCTCGGACTGGTGTATTTCTTGAAAGAGAATTTATCTCTAGAAAAACCAGTGGGAGAAAAATAGAACTTAGTGAAGTTCAACCACAAGAAAACACTGAACCTGAGATTGAGATGGAAACAGAGCAGGCACCACAAACTGTTGTGGAAGAAGCACCTGCTCAAGAGACACAAGCCCAGCGTAGGTCTGTAAGAGAACACCGGGAGCCACAGAGATATGGATTTCTCGTGACTCAACAAGGTGACTTACTACTTATTGATGAGGATGAGCCGTCATCTTATCAACAAGCTATAATGGGCAATGATTCTGAGAAATGGCAAGAGGCCATGAAATCTGAGATGGAATCCATGTATGCAAACCAAGTATGGACTTTGGTTGATCCACCTGAAGGGGTACGACCCATAGGGTGCAAATGGATTTTCAAGAAAAAGACCGATATGGATGGTAACGTACAAACCTATAAAGGTCGGCTGGTTGCAAAAGGATTCAAACAAATTCATGGTATTGACTATGATGAAACCTTTTCACCAGTGGCCATGGTTAAATCCATAAGGATCTTACTTGCAATAGCTGCATTTCATGATTATGAAATCTGGCAGATGGATGTCAAAACAGCTTTCCTTAATGGAAATCTGCTCGAGGATGTGTACATGACACAGCCCGAGGGTTTTGTCGATCCAAAGGATGCTGGAAAGATATGCAAGCTATAACGATCCATTTATGGATTGAAGCAAGCTTCTCGGAGTTGGAATCTTCGTTTTGATGATGCAATCAAAGAGTTTGGTTTTATCAAAAATGAAGATGAACCTTGTGTCTACAAGAAGGTCAGTGGGAGCGTAATCATTTTCCTAGTGTTGTATGTAGATGACATACTTCTTATTGGAAACGATATCCCTGCCTTGCAATCTGTAAAGATTTGGCTAGGGAACTGCTTTTCGATGAAAGACTTAGGAGAAGCCACCTATGTATTAGGAATCAAGATCTATAGAGATAGATCGAGAATGCTTCTTGGTCTAAGTCAAAGTACGTACATAGACAAGGTGCTTAAAAGGTTTAGCATGCAAGAATCCAAGAAAGGATTCGTGCCTATGACACATGGTATTTATCTCTCGAAGGAACAGTGTCCTTCAACACCAGATGAGAGACAACGCATGAGTAAGATTCCATACGCGTCAGCTATTGGATCTATCATGTATGCCATGATATGTACTCGTCCCGATGTATCGTATGCTTTGAGCATGACGAGCAGATATCAAGTTGATCCAGGTGAAGGTCACTGGATTGCTGTCAAGAACATCCTGAAGTACTTGAGAAGGACTAAGGATACATTCTTGATTTATGGAGGTGAGGAAGAGCTCAATGTAATGGGTTACACTGATGCAAGCTTCCAAACCAACAAAGATGATTTTCGATCGCAATAAGGATATGTGTTTTGCCTAAGATATGCAAAGTACCAACAGATGATAATGTATCTGACCCATTGACGTAGCCACTGTCACAACAGTATCATGATCGTCATACTAGATCTCTAGGCATTAAGAGTATGTCTGATTGGTCTTAGTGCAAGTGGGAGATTTGTTGGGATATGCCCTAAGACAAGTCATTAGATGATTGTTTGTGACATATTCTGTAATATGATTTTATGAATGGCAATTCATTATTATATATTATTCTTTTAACTGTGCATCGTGAATTAATATATATGTTAATGTCCTTAGAATAATATTGTATTATTCTTAAAGATGTCCCTAGTCAAGTATTATCATGAAAGGGATAATGATAATACGTAGAGACTAGTATCTGTTGATCGATGAATTGTTCATTGATATGAGATATCAAATCAATATATGGGTACATGTTAGAGAACGATGTACTGGACAGACCCACCATGAGAATGCAACATGGATAGTTATATGATCGTCATATGCAATTCTCATAGTGATAATAATGTATGTAATCCTTACGACTTGTGATCATCAGAGATCCCAACATAAGGAGTTATGTATCTTGATATCGTCAAACGTTACCCGTAACAGGGTAATCTATAAAGGCGACTATTGGATACACTACGAATTATGTAGAGGGATGTTGACTGATCGAGATAGGATTTGTCCCTCCTATATAACAGGAGATGTGTTTGGCCCTTGATCAAGTGAGAACTAAAATGCATGGCCATGCTCGAATGAGTCGATATGAGATATCGAGCTTATTCGTTTATTCTAGTTCTACTTGGGGATCAAGAAATAAAGATTGGATATACGAGTACGACTATTCCATGACTCGTGTTCAATCTAAACACAAAGGACAAAGGGATTAAGTTACATGATTAATATTATCACAAGTTCTAAAGGTTATGTCGAGTCATTGACATTCTTGTAATTTGGGTAGCATTGATGTGTTGCTAGATACCGCTCAATGCTTGAGACGTAAAATGAGATTTTATGTCACTGCCAACATTACAAGATCCTATCGGGTCGCACAAAAGATTAAATCGAGAAGGGAAATTAAATTCATGGGATGAATTAAATAATTAAGAAGAGTCTTAATTAATAATCATGATGATTAATTAAATCATGGGCTTAAGCCCATGAGGCTTTATGAAAGCCTTTAATTAATCATATTTAATATGATTGCAAGGTGTTTTATTGCAAGACAACAAAATAACACTAAACCTACACGTGAAGAAGCTCTCGGCCGTTCTCTCAAGTTTGCTCCCGGCTTCATCATTGTCGAAGTGCATCCTTGATTGTTTTCGTGCCATCTTTCGATTGTGAATCGTGTTTGCTTCGTGTATTGGTTCAAGATAAGTCTAGCAACTTGTTCTTGAATATCCCTTTCGATTTGATCGTGTGGATACCGTAGAGACGAAGGTGAAAACTTTCGTTTGTGACTCGGAGTTCGTTGGACGTGCTGCTCCGTGGAATCTGCTTCAAACACGCTACAAGGGTAAGACTCTTATGTATTCTCTAATCCGATATGAATCCCTATGTATAGATCCGGTGTTAGTAATCCTAAAAATTTTATTCCGCTGCGTTGTATGACATAAGGATTACTTACAGTGTTCAAAAATTTGCATTAAAATTAAAACCAGCATTTAAATTTATTATTTATTACATTATATATATATATATATAATCAAACAAGGCATTGACATAGTGATTATCAAATATTCTCAATATAAGACATCTCGAGTTCGAGTCCTCTCCACTACCCTAAAAAAAAAATTTAAAAATAAATTGCTCCTGAAAGATTATTATAACTTGAATGGTACTTTTAATTATGTTCTGATAAATTATCTAGATTTTATAATTTTTGACATTATTTTTTAATATTTTCCTAAATACGAAGCCAAACCAAAATCAAACCTGGGAATATTCGAGAAATCGATTTTGTCAAATTTGAAATCAAAAATTGTTAATCAAATTTAAATTTAAATAAGAAAAATTATAATTTTGATTATGCATGTTTTTCTTCTACATTATCATAATTGAGAGACGTATATTTGGCTGGATATGATGTTTTTCTAGTAGAAAAACATGCATAATGTTTTTCTAGTAGAAAAACATTCATAATCAAAATTATAATTTTTCTTATTTAAATTTGATTAACAATTTTTGATTTCAAATTTGACAAAATCGATTTCTCGAATATTCTCAAGTTTGATGTTTGGCTTGGCTTCGTATTTAGGAAAATAGTAAAAAATAATTTGTCATAAATTATAAAATTTAGATAATTTATCAGAACATAATTAAAAAGTACCATTCAAGTTATAATAATCCTTCAGGAGCAAATTTTTTTTAGGGTAGTGGAGAGGATTCGAACTCGAGATATCTTATATTGATAATATATGATATGATAATTACTATGTCAATGCATTGTTTGATTATATATATACATTATATATATATATATAATGTAGTAAATAATAAATTTAAATGCTGGTTTTAATTTTAATGCAAATTTTTGAACACTTACTAGAAATTTTATATCTCATATTCTTACGGTGATTCGATGTTGTCAGCATATAGAAATGTACCACAATCCATTGTTTTATTTTTAAATTATTCAAATATTAAAAAAAAAAATTAAAAACAAAAAAAAAAAAAAAATTAATAACCATTGAACCCGCTACTTCAAGTGGCGAGTTACTGTATTTTTTTAACCACTTTTTTTGTTACGGTATTTGTGAATTTTTTTTATTTTTTATAATATTTCGATAAATAATCCTTGCAATACACACGCGTCGTCCATCAAATTGCCACGTATTTCCATGTTGATACTTTTTTCAAGTGATATAAATCATGCTAAATAATTTATTCAAGTCATATTAAATTCCCAAAAATTATATAATGAATAAATTTTAATAACATATATTGTTAAATATATAATTTACAACACCTCTTGTGATGTAAACATACCGATCCTAAAAGTGTATTGTTTGTTGGTTTTTGGTGCTGACCAAATATCGCCAATTCTAATCTAATGGTTTATCATCGTCTCCTTGTTATGTGAATTCAAATTCAAACCTCCTCCAATACACCTCCCCAAATAGATTGATCAAAAAAAAAAAAAATTCCTCCTTTTTTTTCTCAAATTATCTCGTTTCTTGAATTAATATACAAAAAAGAAAAAAGAGTATCATTATCCAAAACACTAAACTTCCAGTCGCACTTCAGAGCTCCCCTTTATGACTTGATTAATCTAGGTGAGTTCCTAAGCCAAATCTTAATTTCTGTAATGTTTACGTCCCGCTTTCAATCTCGATCTACAACCTGCAATCAAGAAACAAAACCAAATCAAAGTATACAATTCCAATATATATAAAATAAACTGGAATGCAAACAAGATTAAGGATTAGGGCTCAGGTCGAGCTGGGTATCCAATCCACGTCGTCACCGGGGAACCAAGGTATCGTATCCAACAGATGGAGACACACACAGCCCTTGACCGCTGCCCGAAACACACGGCCAGCACTGCCCGGATCTCACTGCCCAAGAGCTGCCCAAGCACACAGCCAAGCACAGCCACTGCCCAAGCACCAAAGCACCAAGCTTTCTCACGGCCAGCGACGGAAACCACCTTACGGCCGGAGCACAAAGCTACCGCCGGAAACAGAAAACGAAGGGAAGGAGTAGGCGAAAATCCACAGAGAATTTTCTGGTTTCAGGGTTATTCACTCATCATAAATCATACCTTACATAAAGGCAAGAGGGAGATGAAGAGATGGGTGCTATTACCGAAGGGACGGACCAGCTGAAGAGGCGGGCGAGAACATTCTGGAGGCTAGGGCACAAGGAGGTGATGGCTGCAAGGAGAAGGAAGGGGGCTTGAAGATGGGGCTCGGTTATGGGGTGCAAAGGAGAAGGGCCAAAGCCCATGAAGGAAGTGGTGTGGTAATGGGCCATAAACCCAACAAATCTCCACCTTGGCACAATACCGGCTCCACCTCGACGTAAGGATAACCCAATAGATGACTCATCATCGCCCAAAGGGTCCCCACAACACACAAAGCATTGTGTGGACCAAGTTCTTGTCATAGCACACAGCACAGACAGAGAACACAGACAATAACCAACACAAAGAGGTTAAAGTCAATAACCAGGGTAACAATCATATAACACGCACACAGCAGTTATACAAAACAAAAAAGTTAACACCTAGCAATCAATCACCTGTATCAAAATTTAAAATTTTAAGACATGATTGTAACTTAGAAACAGGTAAACACTTAGTTCCCATATCAGCAGGATTATATTCAGAAGGAATCTTTTCAAGATTAACTAATCCTTTAGCCACTACATCCCTAATGTAATGAAATCTAACATCAATATGCTTAGTGCGGTCATGAAAAACAGGATTCTTACATAATTGAATACCAGATTGAGAGTCAGAAAATACCTCTACCTTACCTTCAAGCAAGTTAAGTTCGGAAATCAAACCTTTCAGCCAGACAGCTTCCTTCAAAGCTTCTGTCACAGCAACATACTCAGACTCCGTTGTCGACAAGGCAACGATATGTTGTAGCTGCGATTTCCAACTTATACATGATCCACACAAAGTAAAAACATAAGAAGTAGTAGATTTTCTATTGTCTTTATCATTCGCATAATTAGAATCTACATAACCATTCAACTTAACACCATCAGCATATTTAGAAAAACACAAGCCATAATGCATAGAGTTTTTCAAATAACGCAACAACCACTTAACAGCATTCCAATGTACCACACCAGGATTAGACATATATCTACTTAAGCAACTAACAGCATAAGCAATGTCAGGTCTAGTGCTAACCATCAAATACATTATAGACCCAATAGCATTTGAATACGGTACATTTTTCATGACATCAAAGTCAGCATCAGTTTTGGGACTTTGATCTTTACTTAGCACAAAATGAGCAGCTAAGGGTACGTTAACAGGTTTTGCATCAAACATGGAAAATTTCTTTAAAATTTTCTCTACATAAGAAGTTTGCTTCAACCAGAGAGTAGATACCTTCCTATCTCTAACAATGTCCATGCCAAGAATTCTACTAGCATCTCCTAAGAACTTCATATCAAATTTATCACTTAGACAGTTCTTAATATGCTCTATGGATTTCAGACAAGGACTAGCAATCAACATGTCATCCACATAAATCAACAAGAAAACAGGCACTGGCATTTTATCCTTAAAATACAAGCAATGATCAAAAGAGCTTCTTTTAAATTTTAAGGTAAGCATGCATTCATCGAACTTCTTATTCCATTGCCTAGGTGACTGCTTTAGGCCATACAAAGATTTATTAAGCAAACAAACATGATTAGGGTTCTTTGAGTCAACAAAACCATCAGGTTGTTTCATGAAAATCTTTTCATCTAAGTCACCATGCAAAAAAGCGGTTTTAACATCCATCTGTTTAAGTTCCCAATCAAAGTGAGCAACAAGTGATAATAAAATTCTCACAGTAGTAAACTTAACAACAGGAGCAAAGATTTCGGTATAGTCAATACCCTCTCTTTGTGTAAAACCTTTTGCAACTAGCCTAGCTTTATATCTAACAGAATCAACTTCATTCTTTACCTTAAATAACCATTTGCAATCTACCAAAGAGCAATTAATAGGTTTAGATACAAGAGTCCACGTATGATTCACAACTAAAGAATGCATCTCATCTTTCATAGCACTAAGCCAATGCACAGCATTTTTAGATTTCAAAGCTTCATTATAGGTCTTAGGCTCACAATTATCTATAGACTCAAACATATTGAAAACATGCGATGTGAGGTGAAAATCATTAAACCTAGCAGGTTGTTTCACATTTCTCCTAACTCTATCCCTAGTCAACATATAATCATGCAGATCTTCATGTTCATCAGCAACCAATTCATTATGCACATGTTCGTCAACATTTTCATGCAAATCAGGTTCATTAACAGGCAAGTTCTCATGATTCATATTAGGGAGCACATCGTTTTCAATAACAGGGGTAACAATAGGCAAAGACTCCACCTTGCTCGGTGTAGACTCAGACACACAGTCAAGTTCAGGCAAAGATGGAAGCAAGCAAGGCATTTCAGATTCATTAAAAATGACATCCCTACTTATAATAGTTTTAAAACCAGGTTCACATCTTAACCACAGCCTATATCCTTTTACACCCTCAGGATAACCAAGAAAGACGCACTTAACTGACCTAGGTTCAAGTTTGTCTCCTTTCCTATGCACAAATGCAGAACAACCAAACACTTTCAGATTTGAAAAATCTAATTGCTTACCAGAAAAAACACTTTCAGGACACTTACCATTCAAAGGCACGGAAGGGGATCTATTTATCAAATAAGAAGCTGTAACGACAGCTTCGCCCCAGAACTTCTTTGAGAGTCCAGAAGATGCAAGCATACTTCTAACTCTCTCGAGTAAAATTCTATTCATTCTCTCAGCAACACCATTTTGCTGGGGAGTATAGGGCACAGTCTTACAGTCTTGTGTCTCAGAATCCCAGATTCACAGCACAAGTCATCAAGCAAGATATTGCAAAATTCCATTCCATTATCAGTCCTAAGTCGTTTAATCCTTTTTCCAGTTTGATTTTCAATTAAAATCTTCCAGTTTTTAAACTTATCAAAAACATCAGATTTATTTTTCATTAGAAAAATCCACACTTTTCTAGAGTAGTCATCAATGATAGACAAAAAATACCTATTACCACCTTGAGTTGGGACAGGTGAAGGTCCCCAAACATCAGCATGCATGTATTCAAGTATATCAGAACACTTAGTCACATTAGGGGAAGGGGAGATAGGGAATTTAACTCTTTGTTGTTTGCCTAACACACAGGAATCACAAAAAGTCATACAAGACAATTTATCCTTACCAAAACAACCATCCTTGTGTAAAATCTCTAATCCTTTAGCACTCATGTGACCTAACCTTTTATGCCATAAATCAGTTAAATCATCTGACACAGAATTAGCACAGATTTTATCACAGACAGTTTTGCAAACATATAAATTCCTCCTATTCTCAGCCTTAAATGCTACCAAAGACCCTCGCATAATTTTCATGCAACCATTCCCCATTTTCCCACATAACCATCAGACTCTAAAGCTGCACAGGACATCAAGTTATTGCACAAAGCAGGAACATGCCTAACATCTTTCAAAGTCACAGAATAACCAGATTCAAATTTCAGACAGACATCACCAATACCAGAAACTTTACACAATTTCTCATTGGCCATAGAAACAGAAGCATGCTCAATTTCTCTGTAGCTAGAAAACAAATTTTTAAGTGGTGTCATGTGATAAGTGCAACCTGAATCTACAAGCCATTCATTTTCACACACAGGTAATGAAAGCACAGAGTTCACAGAATCACACAATTCAGTCACCATAAAAATATCCCCCATGTTTTCCCCAGAGGTAGAAGCAATGTTCGCTTGTTCACCAGTCTGATTTCCAATTTTATTCTGGTTCTTCTTTTTAGGGCAATCTTTTATGAAATGGTTAGGATCCCCACAATTGTAGCATTTTCTCTTACTAGACCTAGATTTCGATCTAGCCTTACTCTTTCCTCTTTTATCACCCTTTTGATATTGGTTATTGTTATTATGCCTATGTTGTGATCTACCACGAACATGCATAACTTCACCAGAGGAATGCCTATTACCTTTGTTAACTTTTAAATCTAATTCCTTGCTTTTCAAGCCGTTCATTACAGTATCCAATGTAATAGAATCTCTACCGTACTTAATGGCGGATTTTACATCACTATAATTTTCAGGAATAGCATTTAGAAGGACAATAGGTGAATAGTCGTCTATATTCTTATCTCCTGTCAACTTAATATCTTGAATTAACTTAGTAAACACATCTAAGTTCTCATCTACATCTTTGTTCAAGTCTAGCTTGAATCTGAAAAATTTTTCCAACAAGAAAAGTTTACTAGGCAAAGATTTCTCAGTAAACATCTCTTCTAATTTTTCCCAAAGTTCTTTAGCAGATGAAAGTTTACCACACTTCCTGAGCACAGAGTCAGACAAGTTCAAGATAATAGAAGAATAAGCATATTCGTCATCTTCAAGTTTCTTAACAGTAGTAATATTCTCAGCCCAGTTACCATCAATAGCTTTAAATACCTTTTGTTGTATTAAAATTCCTTTCATCTTTTGTTGCCAAATAGAAAAATCAGATTTTCCATTAAACGGTTCAAGGTTATATCCAGAAATTGAAGCCATCGCACATAAGCAAGTAGGCATACACAATTTCAACAACCAAACAGCAGAAGCAAGGACCACAAAGGCACACAAAACACAATGAAAGAATTAAACAAGCTATGGGAAGGAAAAAATCACTATCACCCACAAGATCACAATACACTCAACGGTGTACGAGCATGGGGCTTCAGATAGGATTTTTCCTACGGGTAAGGGACACAATTACACCTAGAAACACGATAGTAAAATGATTAAGGGTTGAAAAAACCACTTACAACCCAGAGACAAAGCTCTGGGGTGACGAAAAACACGCTGCCCGAAGCACCGAAGCGCCTGCCCGAATCTGCCCGAGATTCCAGAAGCTGCCCGAGCACTACTGCCCGCTGCCCGAAGTCAACAGCTGCTGCCCGAGGCCCTGCCAAGCTCTGCCCGAAACCACCGAGCACTCCAGTCGTTGCCCGAGGTCTGCCCGAAGCCTACAGCTCCTGCCCGACGTCCTCTGCACACTGCCCGAAGTCCTCTGCCACTGCCCGAAGTCCTCTGCCGCTGCCCGACGTCCTCTGCCGCTGCCCGACGTCCTCTGCAGCTGCCCGACGTCTGCCCGAACACAGCCTGAGGTCAAAACAGCACTGCCCGAGGTCCTCCGAACACTCCACCAGGCACGGAACGCTCTGATACCACTGTAGAGTTTACGTCCCGCTTTCAATCTCGATCTACAACCTGCAATCAAGAAACAAAACCAAATCA
Source organism: Haberlea rhodopensis (assembly GCA_907163345.1). Classification (NCBI taxonomy): domain Eukaryota; kingdom Viridiplantae; phylum Streptophyta; class Magnoliopsida; order Lamiales; family Gesneriaceae; genus Haberlea; species Haberlea rhodopensis. The sequence continues at coordinate 46,814 of CAJQUN010000555.1, forward strand.
AAGTATACAATTCCAATATATATAAAATAAACTGGAATGCAAACAAGATTAAGGATTAGGGCTCAGGTCGAGCTGGGTATCCAATCCACGTCGTCACCGGGGAACCAAGGTATCGTATCCAACAGATGGAGACACACACAGCCCTTGACCGCTGCCCGAAACACACGGCCAGCACTGCCCGGAATCTCACTGCCCAAGAGCTGCCCAAGCACACAGCCAAGCACAGCCACTGCCCAAGCACCAAAGCACCAAGCTTTCTCACGGCCAGCGACGGAAACCACCTTACGGCCGGAGCACAAAGCTACCGCCGGAAACAGAAAACGAAGGGGAAAGGAGTAGGCGAAAATCCACAGAGAATTTTCTGGTTTCAGGGTTATTCACTCATCATAAACCATACCTTACATAAAGGCAAGAGGGAGATGAAGAGATGGGTGCTATTACCGAAGGGACGGACCAGCTGAAGAGGCGGGCGAGAACATTCTGGAGGCTAGGGCACAAGGAGGTGATGGCTGCAAGGAGAAGGAAGGGGGCTTGAAGATGGGGCTCGGTTATGGGGTGCAAAGGAGAAGGGCCAAAGCCCATGAAGGAAGTGGTGTGGTAATGGGCCATAAACCCAACAATTTCCAATGTTCGATCTTAGAAAAATCTTTTCTTTTTTCCTTTCTTGATGACCCAAGTCTTTCTTTCTAGTGAGTTCTTCGAACTCTTGTGTTTTGATGGAAAATACGTGGAGGGGCTTCTTACACGTGACACGACTTTAATTAAAATAATGGAAGAATGCATCCATGTTTACTATTCTATGCTAGAGTTTTTTAAAGATGTTTGGTTCCCAAAAGTGTGAATTGGGAGCAGAGATAATGAAGTGTGAGTTTACAAGAGAAAGTTGAAAGATTTTAGTTCTCCTTGTAGTTTAATTTATTGCTTTAATTTCATCTGTATTTCACAGGTTTGATTGAATATTAAGCATGAAAGGAATAATCTAGACTCAACTCTTCATATCCAAGATCCGATACTGATTCATAGAAGAAGCCCTTTTACACAGGCTTTCTGTTATCTTGATTTTGACTATTTCTTGCCCATTTTCCTCTATTTTTAGTAAACCTCCTTGATTTTAGCTCAGGCTTTGGCGTTTCCTATCCCTTTCCTTTGCTATTAATTTGCTCACTTGATATTCTGTAATCATCAAACCATGATGCTCAAAGTGGTTGCATCAAGTGTAGATTTTGCTTCTTTAGTGCCATCGTCTCTTTTGCACCCTTGTTGTTTGAAGAAGTACTCCAGCACCGATCGAAACGTCTCCCACGTTGTTCTTTCCACCTCCTTTGATTTCAAGAATTTAGGGAAATCTCGAACTTTAAAAAATTCAAGATCCCGATCAGTTCGGCGATCTTGTAGTTTTAATTTGGGTGAAATTTATCATGAGGATTCACCCCTTCATGTGCAAGGATTAGCTAAGAGCTATGGACAGACCGGTAACCAAGATAATGGAGGCAAGGACAAGAACGTGAGTCACACGATATCTAAGAGAAGCCCGGCTATTGGAAGGAATGAAGATGCATTCTCAGATTCACTGTTCGATTTCTTGGAGCCTATGATGCTTGGCATCAGGCTGGAGTTCACTGATCGACCCGACCAAGAAACCGTTGTGTGGGCCACTGTTGAACAGAAGGCTAAGAGTTTGGAGATTCCCCTGTCTTTGAGGATGATAAAGAAGAAACTACAATGCGAAGAAGGGTTCACAGAGCCTAAAGAGTCAGTCTATTGCTCGATCAAGGTGGCGTTTGCCTCGATGGTTTTCATAATTGTTGAACTTCAGAGATACACGCTGCAGATGAGAGAAGCTTTGTGTCGGGAAGATTTAGAAGTCATTATATCCAAAGTGCAGAAAGAAATGAATTCTTCATTTGTTTGGCTATTCCAACAAGTGTTTTCAAGGACACCGGCTTTGATGCTCTATGTAATGATTCTTTTGGCAAATTTCGTTGTGTATTCTGCCTCTGTTGCCAAAGCCTCACAATCGAGGGTGGCCATCTGTGAATCTACAACGGATGCAATGTGGAGCGAGGAAAAACATGTGGTTTTGGCCTTGGGAAATGTGAGAGGAACCGTTGTTGGAAAGACACCGATCGGCGATGAGTTGGAGAGTGTGGTTGAGATGAACCTGTGGAACTCAATGGTGGATGAGGCCACTAAGATGAGAGAAGGGATCGAGGATGAGGCTATCGATCAAGAAACGAAGCATAGTTTCATTTCACCCTTTTCAGTTAAGCTTGAACCTGATGAGCATGAAGAGTACTTAAGGACTGATCTTGCATATCAGATGAACTTGTCTTATGAACCTGACAATGCACTCTTGCTGTCCAACTATGCACAGTTCTTGCACCTTGTCGCTCATGATTATGACAGGTATAATACTGCTAAATCTCTTGTCTTGGTATGTATTTAATACCTTAATGAAATTGTCGGGGGGCAGTAATTGAAGAAGTATAAAATATGTTTTCCAACTCACAACATGTAAGAACATCTTAGAGTGGTGAAACACCCAAGAAACCACTTTAAGGTGTTTTCGCTTGATATATGCCATAGATTGGATTAAAGTACTTGAGCCCGATACTAAATATGTGATGCTTAACAGAGCCGAGGAATGCTTCAAAAGGGCAATACAGACAACCCCACCAGATGCAGAATGTTTGAGCTTATACGCCAACTTCTTGTGGACAGTTCGGAGGGACGTCTGGGGAGCCGAGGACAGATTTTTGCAAGCTTTGGCTGCGGAGCCCAGAAACGCATACTACGCGTCGAGATATGCCAATTTCTTGTGGAACACCGGTGGCGAAGAAACTTGTTTCCCTCGCAACAAACCTCATAATCCAAATTTGTAAGTGTGGCAACCTTGTTATGTAGGGGAGGAGATTCTTACATTGAAGATTCAATGTGATTCAAGAATGGTGAAGGTATATTTTTCAAAATGCAACAGGATGAAATAGTTTGTGGCGTAGAGATTGGAGGCCAAGGGGATAAAAAAACCTACGGATCTTCCATTTTTAATGATGTTTCCTTAATGAACACGAAACTGATTATTACACTTGTGTAATTTACTAACATCGATGAAATATAGATCGAAACACAATTGAAGAATGTTTGCCTATTTGCCTGTTTTAAGTAGAGAACTTATTTAATGTACGCATCTTATATGAAACGGAAAATTATGCTGACTATCTTATGGTTTGGTAAAAAAGTTAATTTACATCCATTTTTGAAAAAAGTAAACTTTACTTCCTCAACTTAGATAAACAGTAACACTTTCATCCTCGTGACTCGATTTGATATTTTTATCGAAGGTCCATCGCTGCATTTCATCAACATCCTCAAACTTAGAACCCCATACGTTAAGTTTTGCAGTTTTTTTAAAAAAAATCAAAATAAATATTTAGGGTCTCGAAATTCCATTTTCCAAAATCAAACAACTAGAAAAAATTTGATATGTAATTTTTTTAATTTGCAAAGCTAGCTTAAGGGGCTCAAGTTTGAGAATGTAAGATGTCGATAAATTTTCGATAAAAAAACTAAATCGAGTCAATATGATGCATAGTGTTACAATTATTAAAAGTTGATGATGTAAATTACAGATAATAATTACAAAATGAAACTTGTATCAAACTACAGAATGATATGAAAGGTGGAAATGGGACTTTGAATTTTTCATTGGAGGGATTAAAACTAATAGCTAATATTAAAGTATAAAAAGAAATCTTAATTAAACAACCAACTTAACGACTAAAGTATTCATTTTATTATCTGACTTAAAATAATTTAGCTATGAAAATGTATTTAATAATAAAAAAACTTTTATTAATAATATGAAAGATAAAAAAACTTTTATTAATAATATGTAATGCCTTTCATATTAAATTAAATGTATAAATTATTTTCTTTTAAAAATTAAAATAAAAGGTATTAAAATAATCTTCAATTTTTTATTAATATTTATTTGGATTGATTAATATTTTTATTTTTATTATTCACAACATTTTATTCAAGAAGATGGGTTATTTGATTATTCACAATATTTTATTCTAAAAGATGGTAATAACTTTCGATTATCCATACAGCAATTACCAACTACTTCATTTAAAGAAGATTCGGTGGACAATTTTTATATCAAATCAAGAAAAAGTTTTCAATTCTAATTTTTTGGTAAAATTGTGACGTGAAAATAAATAAATAAATAAATAATAAGGGATAAGACTAAATGAACGAGTCTTACACGCAAGAAATAAAGTCTAAAGCCTTCAGTCAGATGGTGCTGAAGTTGAATATGTAAGTATGACATCCAAATTTCCGAATAAAACCAAATTCAGTTATAATTTGGTGACAGAAAATATAATATTATATTATATGTATATATAAATAAATAAATACAAGGGCATAATGGCTGACGCAGAATTTTAGGAACGGAGGGCAAAAAAAATTTAAAATAAAAATTTTAGGCCAAAATTTTTTTAGGGGTTATAATATAATTTAAGGGGACAAAATATTATTTTTAAGGGAAAATTACAATTTTTAGAGGTAAAATTATCAATTTTTTGTTAAAATTTTTTTTTTAAGATAAAAAAAAATTTGGGGCAAGGGAGGCACTTGCCCCTTAGTGCATCCGCCCATGCGGGGGCAAGAACATGATTTTTATCGAGAGGTGTAAAATAATCAAAATAAAAAATGGAACAGGAAAAAAAATTTAGAGGGTCAAAATGTAATTTTAATGAGACAAAATATAATTTTTGAGATGGTAAAACACAATTTTTTTAGGGTAAATAAATATTTTTTGCCAGAGACACTTACCCCTCCTTATCCCAATGTACATCCGCAGATATATATATTAACTGAAAGAATATATCTTCGCATGAGATATTGAGCAACGGTCTAACAACAATCCAAAAATAGACAGAGAGAGCGAGCCATATTTCTATTTATCGGTTGTTTTCCAAAAAAAAAAAAAAAATAGTTAAAAAATGGCTGCCTACTTGAATATTATTTCTGGAAAAAAATTACCTAAATAAAGATAGCTTGTTATCACACTACATAATTACATACGTACTCATGCTGGTAGAAATTGGTTGACAGTCTCTCAGTGATTGGAGCTGATCGAAGAGCTGGTTTTGGATCTGAGATAGACCTGAAATAAAAAACATGGCATTAGAAGGGGTTGGAGGAGTGCTTCGGTGTACCCTCCGATGCTCAAGTCTAAGATAGAACTAAAGAGAGAAATAAGTAAATAAGCTCAAAAATTATGAATATAGTGAATGGGTAATGAAATTTTGGAGTGCAATAATTGTCTTTGCTTGGAGAGCAAGCGAAACATGGCGTTTGGGCTGCTATATGGTTTAAAGATTGGAGTTGTACCATTACCACCAATTATAGCTTTGGTAAATCGGAAAACTCTTTATCCTACAATTGTATCAACACCAAGAAAACAAGTTTGATTATCATGAGTTGCTGTTTGGACGATCGAAGCGTGATGTTTGAGATGTTATACGGTTTAAAGATTATAATTGTACAGTTACCACCAAAAGCGAGAAGACCAAATGCTAGGAGGTGGGGACCATGCTCATAAGCTCGGTTCAAAAGGAGCACGAGCCCTGCACAATTCTCCACAACTGATTCAGATTAGAGAGTTGAGCTCGTCTCTGTCCTTAACTAAGGAGCTGTAAGCATGGGTCATAGCTTGGAATGTGTCCTACATTAAGAAGAAAAAAAAAACCGAATGAGGGTCCATAGCTCGGGAGCTTGACTAGGTAGCGCTGGGTCGGTCTCCGAGTCGACCTCTAAACTGGTAGTGTTCTTGGGTCTATATGAGTTGACCTCATCCATAGGCTAACTAAGCTCAATTATATGATTTGATCCGGCACCTTGCTAGAATGAGCTAACCTCTTTGGTCTGGTGAGATGGGCCAACCTTTGGACTTTGAGTTGGATGACTGGAACTGACAGGATCACTTATTATTTGTAAATGTAAAGCTTTACAATTTTATATTTATTATTAATTTTTTAAAGGTATTGCTTGCAACTTACTAAAAAAAATCAAACATTTTTATCACATCTTTAGTTGTTTAAATTTTGTTACATTAGTTCGCTTTCGGTTTGGGATAATTAGACCCTTGGCTAATCTAATCGAGTCTAATTTTTACAAGAGAGTTTTGATGGGCGGGTTTCAATTCGGATTATCGGCCCCGATTGAAATATGAGTTTATCTCTACATTTCTTATGGTTTGATTTGGATGAAATGATTTGATGGATCTGGATTTCAAATTACTAATACAAATACATTCAAATTGTTTGATTAAAATTAAAATCCATGGATTTCAAATCCACAATCGTCAATTGTAAGAAATACCAAGGTATTTCAAATTCTTAATTATTGAAGTCATTTCAAATACAAATTTTCAAATCTATTGTTGAAATAAAATTATTCCATCCAAATACGACCTAAGCTTTATGAACTTATGTAAGGCCGTAATTGAGGTGAGTCTCAAAATACGGTCGCCTCAGGACCCATTTAAATGTGGTGCCAAAAAGAATCCATAAAAAATATGTATGTTCAACCTTAAATATCTCCTTATGTAAAATAAATTATGAACTTCATTCAGTTTAAACCTATTTATGTTCAACATAACTGAAAATAGTGCCAGAGAATCCATCAAAATTTTATCTTGCTATTTTCAATCACATTCTGATTTTTATTTTCTTTTCGATACATTTTGAAATTTTTGACGAAGATCAATTCATTTGCTACAGAGTTTTGAATATCCATATAGTTTATATAGCAAAGTGAAATCGATAAGAAGAAGAGAGATTCACTGTATTTGGTTTTTATTGAATTGATGATAAAATGTACAGTAGTTATCTTATATATCATAATAAACTTAACTCTTATATATATGATAAGATAAGGTATATTTTGAATGATAGATAAGAAGTTATCACTAGCAGATTGATTACCTTTCTTTGCATTTGCAAGATGAGTTCGTACTTGCATTGTGCGTGCCCTGGACTTACAAGTAAAGTGTTGTTCAAGTGCATTCCATACTTGGTGAGAGGTAGTATAAGAGACTACTTGAGCAAGGATACTCTCAATCATGGATGACATGAGTGCTTAGGATCAAATTGTCTTGACGAATCCAATGGCTAGAGGCAGGATTGGGAATTTGATTCATATTTCCTGTCACAGAATCTGTAGCACTGATATGTGTGGGTGGTGGTGTGGTGGAACCAGTAAGAAAACCGAATAGATCTTGGCCTTTGAAATAAGGGACCAGTTGTGCCTGGCATAAAAGATAGTTCTCGGTATTTAATTTGATAGTAACAATGTGAGACATTGTAGTGACAGATAGTGAAGGGGAAGAGAAAGAATCAATACGAGTGGAAGAGGACGACATATTTGACTGTGGTCTTTAAGGGTTCTGATATCATAAGAAGAGAGATTCATTGTATTTGGTTTTTATCGAATTGATGATAAAATGTACGGTAGTTATCTTATATAGATATCAGCATAAACCTAACTCCTATATACTTGATAAGATAAGTTATACTTTGAATGATAGATAAGATATAATTCAAACACATAAGCTATCGTCCTTCAACTACTCAACAAGTAAAACCGGATCACGTACCACTACGTGTCCCCCATAACTCGTATATGAAACTCAATTATTAAAGTCAAACACTTACCTGAAACATCATGTTCAAAATTGCATGTATACATGAATGTATAGATACTAGATATACCTGCTCGTACGTCACCACGTACCTTATAGTCGACAACATGAACAAGCTAGCCTTGATGTCTGGAGGCTCGTGGAGTATCTATAAGTCGAATGTCCATTCCACATTAGCGCATTCATTCAACATTTTCAACATCTAGTTAACATACTACACTTGTTACTTGGAATTGTTATCTCTTACTTAAGAAATGATCTACACAAATCGAAAACACTTCTTCGTACTATCCAAATTTCTAGTTATAATTTTGATACTCGAATTATCTTCACATACTCACTTTAATCAACTATACTAATAGAGTTCTCCTCCACAATTTAGCAATTACTCAATAAAGTGACAAAATCATCAATCCATGCTATTGTACTCATTCAAGTGTGTTCATTAATATATACACTTTAATACATGGTTATAACACACATCAACGTGTATCTAACTCACCTATTCATATAACGACACATGCTCTAAGTTATTAGCATCTCAAACCAAAGCCCAACACTTACTAAATCACTACCATGAATTTTCATAAAGTAGACTTTCTTATTATACAATTAGAAGAACTTTACGCCAACACTTGAACACCACTTAAACATATTATCAAACATCTTATAAGCATGATTTTGAAGCCCCAATTCAGCCCTAATTTTCATCCATCACTGTCCCTAAAGTTCAGCCATGCAACTCCCCCAATTAAACCACTATATCACACAAATTTGCTCCATTAAAACACATACTCCCTTACAACAATCTGCAGAATATTTTTTTGAACAAAACAGCATCAGATTTTTCGAAATACAAGCAGCAATTTCAAACCATTTAGCTGACAATCTGCAGAATTGTTTTTCGAAACATAACAAGACATCAAGCCACAAATCAGATGAACTACACGCAGCAGAAATGCACACACGCACACACATTGAAGCAGCCACAATGTCGAGCCATCAACAGCTGGGATGCGATGCAGGGGAAATGGGATGGACTGCAGCGTAAACTTAACAACCAACAACTAATAATTAATCAAGCTAATCTATCCTAGAATCGACCAAACAAGAAAGAAATCCTTGGATAATAAGCAAAATCGATTGTTCCATTTTTCCCCAAAACAGCGACCAAATCGAACTAGCAGCGCATAAGGGAGAAGAGAAAGAGAAGATTAATAAACAATACCAGATTATACACAGCTTTCTTGAATAATCCCTAAAATCCTTGTATCGGTTGTTTGGTCGGGCGAAGATCGCGATGGAGGGAGAGGGGAGGAGTGTTTGGATCGATACAGACAAGTGGGGGAGGAGAGGAGAGAGTCCCATTTAATAATCCCATTCCACACAAAATAATATCTCATCCCATTATTTAATTTAAACAATAGAAATTTCTTAAACATTTGTTAGAATTATTAGAAGAATTCTTTTAAATTTAATTTACACTACAAAGCACGACCCGGAATTATTTATCTCAACCCCGGTCCAAAGTCTGATACCCAAGAATTAAATCCCATCATATCACATAAACACCGTAATTAAATCAAATGAACGATTATTAATATTCCGGACATCACAATTTTCTCCAACTAATAAAATTTCGACCTCAAAATTTAAATACATGCTTACCATAAAAGCCTACTGAAAAATTTTACGTACCGTTATACAGCTCAAGATAATGACTTGACCATCTGTAGGATGACAGTCATTTGAATCAACACGGCTCACACAAGTGTACCATTACACCAACGATCGTAATACTGCAAATCACATCACTTTACCATATCCCAACATTAACATTCAGTGGGCTAATATATATATGAATACCCTTATTCATATAACTCGTTACGAAATCAACATCATCGTACTTTAGCCATTTAAGTACTCTTTATTATGATATGATAAATTATTATTACTAGCACACTAGCATAATTCGAAGATTAGTATCAACATGTTAACAATTATCAAGTGCCATTAATTCGTAAAAGTCAACACTTACAGTGTTTAATCACCAAGCTTCTTTGTCATACTTCAGTACATGCGTACTTCCATCGGTACATTTTCCTTGCACAAAATCTTAATCCGTCATAGTTTACTTGCATCATAGTACACATCATATAATCGCTAAATAATGCAATCCATGCACATCATGTGTATATAAGAATGTATGACAATACACCAACATTTATCGTATAAATAACTTCATACCTGTGTTGTTGCGTATGCAACTTATACCAACATCACCACCATTGTCCGTATGAAATAGTGGAACTCTTGAGTCCTTATACATCAACCTCTCATATATCATCTCCTGGCTATTATCTGGTGCAAAGTAATTACTAGAAAACCCATTAGTAATTCTCACATACATATCTCCACATTATACGCACCAACAGCCAAGGATGATCAATATCAAATAATTCGTCTCATACTTTTATAGGCGGAATCATCTACAATACACAATGGCATCATAATATCATGTGAATCATAGAACTCACACTCTTAAGTATCAACATTTCCCATTACTTCACCCAACTATTATCTTTCATAGGACAAGTATAAAATAAACTCGTTAGTATTTCTCAAATACTAGTAACATAACACGTACCTTGTCATTTACGCATTTCGATATTCATAATGTTACTGTCATCAAACATTAATTCCCTGCATCAGAAGTTTCTCGCAGTTCTATACACAACATGCTACTGTACACTATCACATAGGGTGATTGAAATTTAACATAAGAATTAATTGCATGCTTCAATGACGCAATTTATATCAATCTTTAACTCATCCTCGAAACATAAAAATTCATTAATCATGAATGTTCACAATGATCACATGTCCACACACGACATTCGTAGTAATCACGCGTCATCCCGCGACATACTCATGTCATCCCGTGATACGCTCATTAAACTCATGTCTATCTGATTGTATTCCATTCAACATAATAGGTGATTAATCAATTATTAATCCTACCACATACAAAACTAGCATGCTTCCACAGCAATAATTATCATCACAAAATGATTAACATCTATTTTCAATATCTCATCACTACACACCGTAGATATGAGAGTGTTATCACAGAGGTTACACCCCTTCTTACCTTGTTACCACAACAAAATATGATTATGACACATCTAGGTTTCACTTCAATTCCATTATCAAATTTTCTACATGTACATGATTTCAAAATCAATATAAATCAACAAAATAACTCGAATCAACATATATCAATATGTTCAACCAACCGAAACGGTTTACCTCGATACTTCGTCCTCCTAGATCGATCCAATATCCTCTTGGGCCTAAATCACATGTACCCAATGAGCAATAACATAACTGTTCATAGTACAACTTCTATTGCCATTGTACACCGTTGATCCACACTTGATCCTTTAAATTGTCCCTGCTCTCAACATAAATATTTCACAAAATATGATTTCATATCAATACACAATTTGATATACTCATCATCAACAGAATAGCGGAATGAGACGTCGCTATATATATAATCGGCGGCAAGAACCATCGCCATGGAATCAGCGGAATGCACCATCGCTAAACACATGTCTGGCGGCATGATCCATTGCCAATGACATAGCGGAAAGAGGCATCGCTATACATGTACCCGACGGCATAAACCATCGCCAATCAATATAGCGGAATGAGACATCGCTATCAATATACCTGGCGGCATGAACCATCGCCAACCAATATAGCGGAATGAAACATTGCTATCAATATACCTGGCGGCATGAATCATCGCCAATCAATATAGCGGAATGAGACATCGCTATCAATATACCTGGCGGCATGAACCATCGCCAACCAATATAGCGGAATGAAACATCGCTATCAATATACCTGGCGGCATGAACCATCGCCAACCAATATAGCGGAATGAGACATCGCTATCAATATACCTGGCGGCATGAACCATCGCCAACCAATATAGCGGAATGAGACATCGCTATCAATATACCTGGCGGCATGAACCGTCGCCAATCATCATAGAAGAGTGTATCATCATATACATATGCCCAACGACATGAATCATCGCCAATCGACACAGCGAAATGCCTCATCGCTATAGATGTGTCTGGCGGCATGAATCATCGCCCATCATCATAGAAAAGGTACATAAATAAATAAATGCATGAATCTTAGTTAAGTATACTTCCTGGTTAAACACATTAACCCACTTTTGTTGTCCATGTTTCAAATATTCATGCACGTAATCATTAGATCTTAACGTAATTGATTAACATCATAGCATCATATGTATCTTACCACATCGTAGACATCATAACGTCATATGGCATCTTTCAATATCGTAACATCATAACATCTTATGGCATCTTACCATATTATAAACATCGTAACATTATATGTCATCTTACCACATCATAAACATCGTATGTCCTCTTACCATATGGGCATCTTACCCTGTGGCATCTTACCACATCATAAACATCGTATGGCCTCTTACCATATGGGAATCTTACCCTGTGGCATCTTACCACATCATAAACATCGTATGGCCTCTTACCATATGGGCATCTTACCCTGTGGCATCTTACCACATCATAAACATCTATGGCATCTTACCATATGAGCATCTTACCCTGTAGCATCTTACCACATCATAAACATCGTATGACATCTTACCATATGGGCATCTTACCCTGTGGCATCTTACCACATTTCATGTGACATGCAACCATCATGGTTAGCAACAATAGCCATATATGCTATGCATCAAACATTCAATACATATATGCAACCACTTGCAAGTCAATACGTATATCAAATACATGTTACCTCAAAAATATCCCTTTACCTGACTTTCTTACAAAATCAGATTCCTTGGCACATAACATACGGAGTGCCAGACATTACTGTTAATGCCATCCTATCGCGTTTCACACGATTCCTGCAACCACAACGGTTAGCAACACCACTTTTCATATCATAAAAGCACATAAACAACTAGTTGTGTCATACAACATTAATGACATCATGCATAAATATGTGCTATCAATAACTTCTTAGGCCCTTAACAACCCCAAAGAGCAACCACTGCTCTGATACCACTAATGTAAGGCCCCAACACTTAAACTCGTCATTAGTTCATTTATGACGTCGTATGTGTATAAATTTTTCATTTTTCTTTTCATTCTTTAAAAAGAATCATTATATGTTTCCCATAATCCCATGACATAAATAATGTTCAACATTATATGTTCATCTCTACCAACAAATAGTCTCAAAGATTTCGCCCAATACCATACCCATTACACCACCTTTTACATTGTGGGTTATTTTTATAAAAATTTGGGCAGAGTCTCCCCATAAACTGAGCTATCCGGAAATAAAACACATCACATAACATAACTCCCTACCAGGGACAACACAATACTAAGCAGAATACAGAAACACTAAGTAAATTCCCAGCCAGGGAAGGCACCACACTAATAAGATAACAAAAGTGGGTTTCAACACCCTTATACAGTCCATATACAGATACAAGTGCTCACAGAAGAGCAACGAATAACGGATACTCATCCGGATGCATAATTAATATATATACCAACAGCTCAACCTCGTATATCGGCTCAATCTCATACTATGCTTCTGGAAGCATCATCCAACAAGGTTCGAGCCTAGCACTCCAAGGCCGCATCGTACCTGTTGTACCTGTTTCAACAGAAACAGCCCCACACAGGGTGAGCACACTCCCACTCAATATTCAATCACAAATCAGCATACAAAATCATAATGCAATAATTTAGATTATTCAAAACTCATAAAATATACTCCCTGTACAATTTCGAATTTGTATAGCTTCCACACACTGTTCCTGTTTCAAACTCACGCACCTTCATAATGTCAAGTTTAGTATTATCACTGAAAATGTGATACTCAACAACGCTTATGAATTCAATACAATGACAATATATTATTTATGCTCAAACATAAATAGTTCAATATCAATATAAACCTGGTTATCCCAATGTAAACCTGGTTATCCCACCATCTCATTCTCGATACTTTCTCATATCGCTCATGTCCACGGCATCACTACTCAACAAGTAAAACCGGATCACGTACCACTACGTGTCCCCCATAACTCGTATATGAAACTCAATTATTAAAGTAAAACACTTACCTGAAACATCATGTTCAAAATTGCATGTATACATGAATGTATAGATACTAGATATACCTGCTCGTACGTCACCACGTACCTTATAGTCGACAACATGAACAAGCTAGCCTTGATGTCTGGAGGCTCATGGAGTATCTATAAGTCGAATGTCCATTCCACATTAGCGCATTCATTCAACATTTTCAACATCTAGTTAACATACTACACTTGTTACTTGGAATTGTTATCTCTTACTTAAGAAATGATCTACACAAATCGAAAACACTTCTTCGTACTATCCAAATTTCCAGTTATAATTTTGATATTCGAATTATCTTCACATACTCACTTTAATCAACTATACTAATAGAGTTCTCCTCCACAATTTAGCAATTACTCAATAAAGTGACAAAATCATCAATCCATGCTATTGTACTCATTCAAGTGTGTTCATTAATATATACACTTTAATACATGGTTATAACACACATCAACGTGTATCTAACTCACCTATTCATATAACGACACACGCTCTAAGTTATTAGCATCTCAAACCAAAGCCCAACACTTACTAAATCACTACCATGAATTTTCATAAAGTAGACTTTCTTATTATACAATTAGAAGAACTTTAGGCCAACACTTGAACACCACTTAAACATATTATCAAACATCTTATAAGCATGATTTTCAAGCCCCAATTCAGCCCTAATTTTCATCCATCACCGTCCCTAAAGTTCAGCCATGCAACTCCCCAATTAAACCACTATATCACACAAATTTGCTCCATTAAAACACATACTCCCTTACAACAATCTGTAGAATATTTTTTTGAACAAAACAGCATCATATTTTTCGAAATACAAGCAGCAATTTCAAACCATTTAGCTGACAATCTGCAGAAATTTTTTTTCGAAACATAACAAGACATCAAGCCACAAATCAGTATGAACACGCAGCAGAAATGCACACACGCACACACATTGAAGCAGCCACAATGTCGAGCCAGCAACAGCTGGGATGCGATGCAGGGGAAATGGGATGGACTGCAGCGTAAACTTAACAACCAACAACTAATAATTAATCAAGCTAATCTATCCTAGAATCGACCAAACAAGAAAGAAATCCTTGGATAATAAGCAAAATCGATTGTTCCATTTTTCCCCAAAACAGCGACCAAATCGAACTAGCAGCGCATAAGGGAGAAGAGAAAGAGAAGATTAATAAACAATACCAGATTATACACAGCTTTCTTGAATAATCCCTAAAATCCTTGTATCGGTTGTTTGGTCGGGCGAAGATCGCGATGGAGGGAGAGGGGAGGAGTGTTTGGATCGATACAGACAAGTGGGGGAGGAGAGGAGAGAGTCCCATTTAATAATCCCATTCCACACAAAATAATATCTCATCCCATTATTTAATTTAAACAATAGAAATTTCTTAAACATTTGTTAGAATTATTAGAAGAATTCTTTTAAATTTAATTTACACTACAAAGCTCGACCCGGAATTATTTATCTCAACCCCGGTCCAAAGTCTGATACCCAAGAATTAAATCCCATCATATCACATAAACACCGTAATTAAATCAAATGATCGATTATTAATATTCCGAACATCACAGCACCTATTCATGTGTTGATTGCTTTTATTTTAAACTATTAATTTCAGTCTAGCGATTTTAAACCGCAAGTGCACGGTGTCAAGTTTTTGTATAGATAGGAAGAATACGGATTGTCGAACCCACGGGGACTAACAAGCAATTACCAAATAAGATTTTTGTTAACTATATTTAGCCTACGATAATTAATTATTAATTAAACTACTCTAATCCAACCAAAACAATCGACGATCACGATAAAAATCCACAAGAAAGAATTATCAAGACTATGATTCTCCTAACCCAACTCTTACAATTCTTTTCTCTACACATCTCTAAGGTGACGGGTTTTTCGAATTTATTCAATATACTCTCTCGAGCTATATTAAGTCTAACATCAAATTGCAACAAGTAACTCTCGTTCACTTAATTAACAATTTAATATTGAATGCGCTTTATGAAAACCACTAACTTTAGATTAAACAACCCAAAGCTATCACTCGTATGTGATTTTATCTCTCGATCTCAATCTTTAACACACATCATGAATTATTATATCGTATTATAATTTTATCTCTCGATCTCAATTATAATAAAATATCATTCAAAGTGGATCAATCCTTCAAAAGCATGAAGAACAATAAAACATGCACATAGAAGATGTATGAATTCAATCTCAAAATCAATAGGAAAAACTATGTTATTGATATTTCTCAATCATCAAAAACACAACAAATCCAATAATAATTCAAAGTAATAATAGAAAAGTAAAAGAAAACTCCCAAGTCGACTTCTTCGTTGATTCTCGATCCTTCCTCGCTTCTTTCTCGATTGTGCTCCTCGATTCTCTTGTTGGCTTATTCCAATTCCTAGGATGAAAAGGTGATGGTGGATGAAGGTGATATGGATTATGAAGGAGTGGAGGCTATTCCTAGGTTGTAAAATCTATTTTTTCTTCTGATTTTCGTGTATAAATATAGAGGGATAAGAATCAAGGACTTTCCTCTTGGACCCAAACTCTATAAGGAATTTATTTATCAGCAAATTCTTCCGGCCGATCGATCGAGATTGGGGCTCGATCGATCGCAAAATTTCTGTCGACGCCGATCGATCGAGATTGGTGGCTCGATTGATCGAGATGCTTTTTTTATTTTTTTATTTTCTTTTATTCTTTTCTTCTTTTCCCGGCTTTGACGCATTCGCTCGGTTTCGTCCTTTTTCATCATTTTTGGCTCCTTTATGCATTTCACATTGATTCCTGAAATATAGAAATATATACCATAAACCGTAAAATAATCCAAGAATCAACACGAAAACATATACATATCATAGCATAAATACACGTAATATTCAACCCTATCAACTCCCCCAAACTTATCACTTAATCGTCCTCGATTAAGCATTAAAATCATAAGGTAGAGTTCATTCTTGATATTTGAAACAATTATTTCATGACTTGCTTATTCTCAGAAATCTCATACACATATTCAAAAGTTTACAAGACATGTTTTCTCCTAATTCAAGCAACACATCTCAAAATCGGAATATGTGTGTGTGCTCATTTCAATCTCAAGTTTCATGCACATATTCAAGATCAAATCATGTTAATCAACTCAAAGTCAATATTATCATCAAGCATCACATAGGCCTATTTTCAAACAACTTCTCCACTAATGATAGTTACTCCCTAGACTTGGATTAAAAGGACTTTTTAAGCTTGTAATGTAAGACCTTTGGTGTTGGCTTCAAAGAAAAGATAGGATATCACAAAGAAGAGAGTATAAGCATGTACTGTTCATATTTGTAGCACAAAATTGAGCTTCTCTTCTTTTTCTTTTATAGCCTTGGCCACTTTGTGTCTTATTTAGTCATTTTTTTTCTCAAGGCTTTATATCTATCTTTTTCTTTTCTCATTCATCATTTTTTTTTCAACTATAGCTCATCAAAATATAGCAAATTATGTGCATCTAATGAGAATCATTATACTCCCTTTAGGTAAAGATAATTATTTCAATTTAGGCTCATAAATGTGGGTATAATGAGTTTGCCAAAGAATGTTGAATGGGGGCTAATAGTATGTTAAACATACTCCATTCTTTCTCAATTAGGCTCAAATTGGGATACTAGAGATTGATGTAAACATGGTAAGCTTGAAAGGCTCAAACGGTCCAAAGATCGCCTAGATCATTTCCAAGTCGAGTTCATAACTATAAAATTTCGCCTCAAAGTGTCATCATCAAATAGTTTCTAAGGTACTCTGAGATGCTCAAGACAAATCATTGAGTTCACAACAATTATCACTATTCAACATGCAATCCACAAAATCATGACTCATTGTGCTCAATATATTCCTCATTCTTGACATGCTAACTCAAATTAGGATATTCATGTACAAGTCTAATAATCATCAACAATCAAGTTCATATGCATAGTGAGATCAAAATCATCATTGAATAGTCACTACTATAATTCATTCTTTTCTCAAGTTTGAACTCATAAAAAAAAATTTAGCTCATAATAATCGGACGATTCAAGTGTCATTTTAGCAGACAACATGTGGTTAAACAAGTAAAACATGCAAGCCACTCCCCCAAACTTAAATTAAACATTGCCCTCGATGATCAAATGAATCAAAAGGGAAAACGTAAACTCCCCTGATCAAGACGCTTGCATGAGGGTTGAGGAAGATTTGCTCTTGAAAATTCCACTGTTGTAGGGGTTCATTGCTCCAACTGAGTACCTAGCAAGAGAAGAATATGCAAATGATAAAATATTCGACTCGAGAGTTAAACAAAATTAAAAACAAAAACTGAAAATCATATAACAAAACTAATTAGCAAAATGATACGCTTGGGTTGCCTCCCAAGAAGCGCTGATTTCTAGTCTTCAGCTTGACCATCAGAAGTAACCATCAAAGAGCGGAATGGGTCTTCATTCAGTATGCCCTCAAGATTGGCAAGATTGTAACAGTGTAAGCTCGTCGCTCCAACAACATTCATCCTAAAGTGGTAGGCATGGGAGAATGATTCTTGATTTGGCTTCATATCTTGGAGGATGTAGTGCGGTGAAGTTGGCATCGATGGAAAATACGGATCCACATATGGCATAGAACATGTCTCCATCGATGGGCTCAAATCAGAATCTTCGAAAGTCTCTTCCTTCTCCAACATCACACTCGACTCATCTTCACATGGGAACTCCTCGGATGACATCTCTGAAGAAGTCTCAATCTCTTGAAGAGGCTCAAATTCCCTTGACTCTTCCACACTAGTAGGATCACTCCCCCCAACTTGGTTGGTTGAGTGTTCATCATTATATAACCAAACTCGATTCGTCGCCTCTTGATTTGTAGCCCCAATCTCTTCCTCCTGGCAACTAGTTGAAATTGTTTCCATGAAGACCGCCATTTGCTGCTCCAGGTGACTCATAGAGTTGGTTTGGCACTCCAAACTGTTCTCGGTTGATGCCATGAATCTTATTAAGGTATCCTCTAACTGAGTCATGACGTTTGCAGAACTATCTCTCCTCTCTTCGTGATGTTCAAATGGTTGTGGCGTATCAATAGGGTAGTGAGGCTCCGGTGGGTATTGGTGACTCCAACCTTGTAGTGAAGGATCACAATGCCAATGATAATCGAAGTCCGCCATATCATTGAACAGGTGCAACACACTGTCCACATCTCTATCAACCAGGGGACTCCCAGTCACCAGTGCTCCGCTGAATACCCATTCTCGTGTCTGTGCATCCAATCCTTTGAAGCAATATTTCATGAGAGTATAGTTCGAAAAGTTGTGATACCGGAATGTGTTGGCCAATTCATTGAATCTCTCCCAAACAGCGTAGAACGGCTCGGAACGTTGTTGGGCAAAGCTTGTGAAGGCTTGTTGATGTAGCATCTCCAAGTACCTCACAAGACAAACAAAACAAAAATAAAATAAATATATATAATTTTTTTTCCCGAAATAAATAAACAAAAATGGTTAAATTACAGTCAAAGAACCTAGTAAGATATTACTAAAGTTAGTCCCCGGCAACGGCGCCAAAAACTTGATCGCTTTTATTTTAAACA
Organism: Haberlea rhodopensis; assembly: GCA_907163345.1. Taxonomy (NCBI): domain Eukaryota; kingdom Viridiplantae; phylum Streptophyta; class Magnoliopsida; order Lamiales; family Gesneriaceae; genus Haberlea; species Haberlea rhodopensis. The sequence goes on from CAJQUN010000555.1 coordinate 66,390, forward strand.
ATTAATTCCAGTCGAGCGATTTTAAACCGCAAGTCCACGGTGTCAAGTTTTAGTATAGATAGGAAGAATACGGATTGTCGAACCCACATGGACTAACAAGCAATTACCAAATAAGATTTCTTTTAACTATATTTAACCTACGATAATTAATTAATAATTAAACTACTATAATCCAATCAAAACAATCGACGATCACGAGAAAAATCCACAAGAAAGAATTATCAAGACTATGATTCACCTAACCCAACTCTTACAATTATTTTCTCTACACATCTCTAAGGTGACGGGTTTTCCGAATTTATTCAATATACTCTCTCGAGCTATATTAAGTCTGACATCAAATTGCAACAAGTAACTCTCGGTCACTTAATTAACAATTTAATATTGAATGCACTTTATGAAAACCACTAACTTTAGATTAAACAACCCAAAGCTATCACTCGTATGTGATTTTATCTCTCGATCTCAATCTTTAACACACGGCATGAATTATTATATCGTATTATAATTTTATCTCTCGATCTCAATTATAATAAAATATCATTCAAAGTGGATCAATCCTTCAAAAGCATGAAGAACAATAAAAATGCACATAGAAGATGTATGAATTCAATCTCAAAATCAATAGGAAAAACTATGTTATTGATATTTCTCAATCAGAAAAAAACACAACAAATCCAATAATAATTCAAAACAATAATAGAAAAGTAAAAGAAAACTCCCAAGTCGACTTCTTCGTTGATTCTCGATCCTTCCTCGCTTCTTTCTCGATCGTGCTCCTCGATTCTCTTGTTGGCTTGTTCCAATTCCTAGAATGAAAAGGTGATGGTGGATGAAGGTGATATAGATTATGGAGGAGTGAAGGCTATTCCTAGGTTGTAAAATCTATTTTTTCTTCTGATTTTCGTGTATAAATATAGAGGGATAAGAATCAAGGACTTTCCTCTTGGACCCAAACTCTATAAAGAATTTATTTTTCAAAAAATTCTTCTGGCCGATCGATCGAGATTGGGGCTCGATCGATCGCCCAATTTCTGTCTACGTCGATCGATCGAGATTGGTGGCTTGATCGATCGAGATGTTTTTTTTATTTTCTTTTATTCTTTTCTTCTTTTCCCGGCTTTGGCGCGTTCGCTCGGTTTGGTCCTTTTTCATCATTTTTGGCTCATTTCCTCTACTTTTATTCATTTCAACATTGATTCCTGAATTATAGAAATATATATCATAAACCGTAAAATAATCCAAGAATCAACACGAAAACATATATATATCATAGCATAAATACACGTAATATTCAACCATATCATGTGTGATGACTTCTCCAAGCCAAACGCCGATGAAACGCGGCGCACTACACTAGACACATCATGCATACCAGTCTCTAATGAGCATATATTGATATCCCATTCTCGAAGGCTCATCGGCCAGGAACATTTAGAAATCGCAGTCGAGAATGTATTTCATGGTCACCATCATATGCGTAACCACATTCTATAGACTATAGCAATCTCAAGGACTTCATCAATACATCAGCATGGGTAAACATATGAAGAAGTGCCGTATATATTAATATTCAAACAAAGATTTGTCACAATAAGATTAGAAGTACATTCAATCAACTATTGATTTAGTTAATCACATATGACAACAATATCTTTCACTTTCCCAAAGTCAACTACTCATGCGTCTCAAGACCATCTTCCCAAGATGTCTGACAGTCACCAATCGTTGTAAGGGCTTTGTCAATGGATTCACTATATTTTTTCTGTTGAAGCGATTCTCTCGATAATAATGTCGCGTCTACCATCTCTCTCATTAGATGATATTTTCTCAATATATGTTTGGATCCTGATGAGATCTTGGCTATTCATAATAGCTCAAATGTTGTCACAGTACACAGAGACTGTGTCAACTGCACTAGAAATTACACCCAACTCTTGGATGAAATTTCATATCCAAACTGCCTCTTTGCTGCATCGTATGCTGCAATGTATTCAGCTTCAGTGGTGGAATCCGATGTGGTGTCTTGCTTGGAACGTTTCCAAGAGACAACATCATCATTAAGCTTAAATACAAATCCGAACAGCTATATGGTATCATCTGCATCCGACTGAAAAACCAGCATCAGCTTAGCCTTCAACTTTTATTTCTCCACTTACAGATCCAAAAACTATGAGCATATCATAAGTTCTTCATAAGTACTTGAGGATTATTTTCACAGTTTTCCAGTGATTTCACCATGATCTGTCTGATGTCTGATCATTACTCTAAGAACATACATTAGGCCAAGTACATAACATATCATACATTATGCTATTAAAAGTCGAAACATAAGGTACTAATGTCATCTTTTCTCTCTCTGCATCAATTTAAGACTCATTGACTCGAGAGATGAATACTATGACATATTGGGAAGTAACTCCCCCTTTTTTTTCGACTATTCCATGCTAAACTCTTTTAGCACAATGTTTATGTACGTAGATTGAGAGATCTCAAGCATCCTTTAGATCTATCCCTATAGATCCTTACGCTAAGCATGTACGACGCTTCTTCCAAATCTTTCATGGAGAAATTAGTAGATAATCATGCTTTAATTGATTAATCTAATATCATTCACAATGAGTAGGATATCATCGACTTAAAGCTTCACAAATATAACCGTGCTCCCACTAACCCTTTTGCACACACATTTCACTTTCGGATTTTTTTAACAAAACCAAACACTTTGATAATGTTATCAAAACAGAGTTAAAACTTCGAGATGCCTTCTTAGGCCCATAAATGGACCTCTGGAGTTTGCAAACCTTTTGCTCACTCCCAATGGTTGTGAAGCCCTCTGGTTGCCTTGTATAAAAGTCTTCACATCCATCTGTTATATCTCATAGTCATAATATGAAGATATAGCTAATAAAATTCGAATAGACTTTAGCATCATAACAGATGAAAAATTTCTCAGAGACAACTCTTTGCCTATGAGAATAACAGTTTCCCACCAGTCAAGCTTTGAAGGTCACTACCTTCCCATCCATTCCAAGCTTTCACTTGTAGATCCATTTGCAACCAATGAGAACAATTCCCAAAGAAGGTCTACTAAGGTCCATACCTTATTAGAGTACATGGAGCCTATTTCAAATTTCATAGCATCTCGCCAATATCCCGAAACGATATCCAACATCGTCTCCTTGAAAGTCCTAGGATCACATCCACGGTCAAAATTATTTTGAGTACTTTCTAGGAGTAAATGCAATTTATCAGGAGTTCTTGAAACACTTTCAGATTTCCTTGGTATGTGTAGCTCAAAGGTTATGATTGACTCAATTAATTTCACCGTTTTCACTTTTCTAGTGGTTTGTGGTTCTTGAACCCTTTCAAGTTATATTATATTATCATTCCTTTCTAATAGAAACATTTTCTCTAGAAAGACTGCACTTGCAAAACAAACATTTGGTCTACAATTGATAATATAAATTTCTACAAAATAACATAAGATTGATCAACTATCCAACTCATCTCCCACTGGCTGCTTCACATAAACAGAACAATCTCAAATCTATATTTGGATTATTTTTCAGTCCATATCGTATATGGAGTTTTGGTCATTGCATTTGTATGAATTATGTTCAACCAATATGTAACTTTAGAGAGTTACTGGGAGAGAATTACATTCTGTTTAAGATAAATCAACATCATCTTGCACTAACATTTAGTGCTCCACATACGTCCATATGAATCGAATTCAATGGACATTCAGCACATGCTAAATATATGTTGGATTTAAGTTATCATTCTTTTTATATTCTTTGAATATAATCATACTAATTATTCATAAGTTCACCAGATTAAATAAAACATGCATTCTTAAAAATACTGCAATAACATTCGCATATTTAAAAGAATATCATTCTCTATCAAAATAGGAACAATGTTCATGATTAAATCTAGAACAAATAAATAATTGCTCAAACCAGTTCTTAACCAGTTCAAGATTTTATATTAAATAAATGTTTCAAACAGCATTTGCAACAACTCTTGCTACAATGCTTAGCCTCAGGTAGGTTTCACCTTCCTAGGGCTCTATACTTCTTCACATCACATGCAACTCTTTGCAAAAATGCGAGCACAACTGGCATCATATACCAAAAAAGTATAACCAATAGAAGCATTTAATTTTAATATAAAACATACCCTTTCTAGAACGCTTCTAGTCTAGGTATTCCTTACAATTTTACGCCAGTGACCAGCAGTGAAAGCATAGATGTCTCTCCTTTCTTATTTGCTACTATATCCTTTTTCGGCTTTTGAGGTTGAGAACCATTTTCCTTCATCTTCTTTATCCTTGAACTCTTCCTACCATTGGTAGAAGATTCGATAAGAACACGTTTCTCCTTTTGAATCAAGGACTCATGAGTTTCCAATATTTTGATTATAAGATCAAATCTACAGCCAGTTAATGAGGATTTGTCACATTCAGATTTTTCCAATTTCTCAAGAAGAGATATTTTTCTTACACCATGCTCATAGACCGAAGCCCCTTCTTGCATGTGAAATGAAAATAGCTCTTTTGAAGTCACAAGTCTCAGTAATCGCGTCCGTTCACCAAACAACATTTGTAGGTGTTGGAAAATATCAGCAATGTGAGCATGTTTCTCATATCTATGTTGAAACTCATTGGTGACATTGATGCTATCATATAGCATATAGCCGGGAGATCGTCGTCCCACCACTTCCCAAGTGTGGCGATCTCTTCATGAGACGAACCGGGAGACACTTCAACAGGAGGCTTCCACCAAGGGTATATAGTAACTTTTTAGAAGCAAGCACTATTTTAATCAATCAGAATAATTCTGTGGTTAGTTTGTTTATTTCTAGACTTGATGTAATCGGATTCACGGCAATCACAATAATGAGAATAAACAGAAAATATAAGCAAACCTTTTGATTATTAATTAATTCAAAAACTATGGACTTTAGTTATTGAATGCTCCCACTAAATTTTTCGAATTCATCAACCTCATGACAAATGAACGGGAAATCATATTTTCTTAGTGGGCTTGGAGTCCAACTAGCTCATGAAAACCCGGACGTGGGCCCACCGGCTTCATGATACTAAAAATAGATCACAATTGCATCATATGCAAGCCCCAAGATATTTGTCTCGCGATTGGCATAACCCTACGTGGGCAGGACAATTATGTCTTCTCAGGTCAAACTAACCCATCCCACGGATGGAAATGTCACGCCCAAAAGACCCCACGCGGGTGAGTAATCTAGAAGGTTAACATAACCACACCCTTAATTAAGTGGCAGTCAAACTCACAGCTTTCCCATGCCAGATACCCCCCACGTGGGTGTGTAAGGCAATATGACACAAGTAGCGTCTCGTGGCTTAACTGTTGATGGAAGACAGGAAACAACAAACCCTTTTGAGCTCCCCTTATCAGTTTTATATTAAAAGTTTTGAATCATATTCAAAATAGGGATTTGATTTATTTTAAAATCTCATCAATTGCTTGTTTGTTTGTTTGTTTGTCGTATTCATGCAACTATGTTTTATTCATGCGATCATATGTACTAATAAAACATACAAAAAAATATTTATCATACATCAAATGCATAATAAAATCAAATATGGATGATTACGTCTTTTCCTAATTGATCCACGTGAGCCATACGTGGATCACAAGTCTGTCTAAGGTGATGCAGGTATGTAATGCAATCCTATTATATTTTTGCTTCCATTATACATGTCTTGATTCTTGAGGCTCCATCTTCAATCTCGATCTCCCACTAAATTCTAATGATTTTACATTTAAATCGTGCAAACAAGAGAATATGGATACAAATCCGGGGTGAGATACATCAGAAAATAGAGAGAGCAGGCTCGCATGCCCGATAACCAAAAACACAATTATAATGAAACAATAAAAACCTAAACATTCACCTAAAACACATTGGTCAAGGCCCGTAATCATCCATCATGCAATCACAACAGATGCAATTAAACATTATCTTACCAATTACGTCATATGTAATTGTACTAATTACATCACATGTAATTAGATCACAATAATTAATTTATTCTATCGTTTCCCACTAATTAAATTTCAATTAATTGATAAAATCACCATTTTACATTTTAATCATCATACTAATCGAAAATATAATCAACAAATTAAATGAAATATTTTTATTTAATTTTTAATTAATTAAATTTTCAATTACTTGGTAAAATCACTATTTTACAAACAAATCATAATATTAATCAAAAATAAAATTAATAAACTAAATGAAACATTTTCATTTAATTTCTAATTAATTAAATTTTTAACTAATTTGTAAAATCTCCATTTTACGCTTAATAAATTAAAATCATATTTTAATTATTAAGCATTATGATTTATTATTTCAAAATCAATATCCGGATAAAACATCTAATCCAAAAATTAATTCATGGACTCCAAAAAAATTTGGATCCAAAATTAAAATTTGCAATTTCAACCCAAAAAAAAATATCTTCATTTTCGGATTTTTAAAATAAAATTTTTTTTTTTAAAAAAAAAAATTCCGAAAATTACTGTTCATCATCTTTTCCCCCACAATTTCGAAGATTAGGGTTAGGGTTACTGTAGCGCCTCTCACGCCGCCGCCTCCTATGTCTTTTAGAGTTTCTTCCTCGTGTAGCAGAGCTGTCACCATTCCCTGCGCCGCCACCGTATCCTCCCATCTCGTCGCTCGGTCGTGTGGTCTCAACAGCACGCACAAGTAGAAGATTGGTGGAAGAGGGTCGCACGAACAGATCAGGAAATAGACAGCAAGCAGATCCCGATTTATGAAATCATAGAGCACGGTGGCCACGGTCGGTCTCAGCTGCACGTCACTGCTACAACAAGTTTGCAACAGGATGTGATGCTTCATTGCTTGGTGTAAGCTTTCATGAAACAGGTTGTGCAATCGCACTAGGAAGACGAAGAACAACTTTTCCGCCCCGTGTGCGCTGCCGCTTCCGCCACGCTGTCGTGGCCGCCGCGCTGCCATGGCCGCCGCCGCCGGTGCTTCATGGGTGACGATCGGTTGTCGGAAACATTTTCCGGCATGGCCGATTTTTGGTCTCGATTAAAACACTTTTTAATCCAATTTCTATTTTTTTCCGGATTCCAAAATTTTGAAAACTCAAACACAGATTGTTGGGAAACTATCTAATAAAAATTAATAATTGAATATACAAATCAAAGCGCAACCTGGCTCTGATACCACTGATGAGTTTCCGTACCCCGACGCCAGATCCAAAACGCAGTGAAAATAAAACAGTGGTCAGATCTGACCCGTGGACGGACGATCGCTCCTGATTTCTCCTGATTCATGTATTAGCATGCATAAATCGAATATAATGCACGAAAAGAGAATTACCGATAACAGCGAAATCAATCTGATGACGTTGGTCCCTCGAGTCCAACCAACCTGGCTAGATCTTCAAGTCAACATCAGTGCTAGTGTGATGTCTTTGATATGAAAGAGTAATTGATTAAGAGTCATCTTAAACCCCAGACAATGATGTATTTATAGTTGTAGTATGTTAGTTAATTGGGTCAGGGCTCATAAAGCCCATCGGGCCAACGTTTAGCTTGCTGAGGATTTTTGCTAGCAATTGGTGTAAATTGGATTAGGTATATGAGTCCATGCATCGTTTTTGATTTATTGGAATTTCTATTTGAAATATGCATAAATTTTAATAGAGACGAGCAAAAAAAATATTTTACTATTTGATGGGATCGATTCGGGGTAAAGATTATATCGAGTTTGGTTTCTAAACCGAGCGGAAGACACTCGACATAAACCGCTCCATTTGAAAATCATTTTAAAGGTATGCAATGTAGAAATAGTTGGTTGACTTCTCATTTCAGCAACAAAACTCAAAGTCATTACTTAGCACACCATCAAGCTGTAAATATCATCTATGAACTGCACACGTGATGGAATATGTTAGCAACATAATAACAAGTTTTGTTAATATCAAAATCACGATTATTTGGGTTCCCAAAACCCAATACTATTGTTGTTCCAGATTTTTTTTCTTCTTATTTTTAGAATTTACTGATATAGTATAAAATCTTGTAATGCCGATGAAAACTGACTATCCATTTTTTAAAAAATAAATCAACGAAGATTATATATTAGGTCTTTTATATTTGAGTCTATAATCCAAAAATTTGTTTTGACAAACTCTCTTTGAAAAAAACAATTGAGCATATCCTATTATTCGAGAGGACGGTTTTTTGAAGTTCGACCCAGCCTCCGAAATATCTAATTGGGACACTTACAAGTCGATATCATTTTCTGTCGAAATGACATTAATAACCCTCACATGGTTACTGTAGCACGTGCAATCACAGGCCAAAAAAATCGTACACCCACAGGAGAAAAAAATAGTACACCCACATGCCAAAATAATCGTTCACCCACAGCCAAAAAATGATCGTGCACCCACAGCCAAAAAAATCGTGCACCACAGACCAAAACAATCGTGCACTCGCATGCCAAAAAAAATTGTGCACCCATATACAATGTCCAATTTTAGTGCATCAATGTCCAATTTTAGTGTATCAAAAGTCCAATTGTAGTGCATCCAAAGTCCAATTTTAGTGCATTTAAAGTCTAATTTTAGTGCATCCAAAGTCCAATTTTAGTGCATCCAATTTTAGTGCACCAGATGTAAAATTGTGTGCATCCAATGTCCAATTTTAGTGCATCCAATGTTCAATTAGTGCATCTAATGTACAAAAATCACGCACCAATGTACAAAAAAATCGTTCATCAATGTAGAAAAAATCGTTCATCAATGTCCAAAAATCGTGCATTAATGTCCAAAAATCGTGCACCAATGCACAAAAATCGTGCCCAATGTACACAAACGTGCACCAATGTCCAATTTTAGTACACTAATGTCCAACTTTAAAACATTCATGTACATTTTTAGTGCATCAATGTCCAATTTTAGTGCACCAATGTCCAACTTTAAAGCATTCATGTCCAATTTTAGTGCATCAATGTCCAATTTTTGCCCACCTCCAATTTTTGTGCATCCAATATCAAATTTTAGGTTGATGCACGCACATGGCTAAAAAATCGTGCACCAAATGTATGCATTTTTTTTTTCAGAATTTCAAAAAATTTACCCATGATGCACGATTTTTTTGCCCTAAAAATTCTTAATATTTTGTCAAGTGCTGCACGATTTTGCACCCAACAATTCTGCATTTTTTAAACTTGAACCGTGCACAATATTTCTCATTATGCATGATTTTTTACCCATGATGCACGATTTTTTGGCACCAAAATTTCTTAAGATATTTTCAAGTGCTACACGATTTTCCCCTAATAAGTGAATTTTTTCAACGTGAAATTGTGCACGCGTGATGCACGATGTCAAGTGCTGCACGCGTGCACCATTCTTCACATCATCTACAGATGCCAAACGGGCCGTGTCGGGCGCAAATCTGTGCCGCCCGATACTGTTTCGTGCCAGGCCGGCACGGCCCGCTACCGAGACGAGCCGTGCCAGGCACGACCCGTCTCGATTTTTACTTGGCGCGGCACAGCCCATAGGCCCGTGCCCTATGGGCTGTGCCGTGCTTGCACAACCCAAATCAATTTTATTTATTTTTATTTTTTTGTTTAATTTTAATTATATAAATATAATAATATTATAAAAATATAGATTGGCACAATATACTTGTAAAATAAAATATTATTGATTACGAATTGAAAAACTACAAATTACATTGAACAAAAGAAAATAATAAATTACAAAAGAGTTTAAAAAAATATGAGTTTTCTTCATTTTCATCCGAAGAAACATCATGTCCTCCCAAACCTTGTAAGCGCCTATCAGCATCCAACCAATCCTTTAAAAGAATACACATCTCCACAGTGTTTGGTTTCATTCTACTCTTTTTTCATCAATGACTCTTCCACCTGCACTAAAATAAGACTCTGATGGAACTGTGGTTATCGGAGGAGTTAGTAGATCACGTGCCATTATGGAAAGTACTGGCCAAAGTCTAGCATTGTCTTTCCACCTTGCCAAAACATCAAAAGTTTCTAATTCTTGTTCACTGAAATTTATGACTTGGTTTAGATATAACTGAAGCTCAGTAAATGAAGATGTATTAGAACTAGAACTAGAAGAAGCAGAAGTAGTGTCTTGTCTTCTTCTTAACATTGTCCACACATAACCCTTACTACTACTAGCACCACTACTACCACTTTCTCTTACTGGAATGCTCTAGAATTATGTAACGAATCATATAAAGAAACAAAGCAAACAAACATTTATTAATGCGCTATTTCACTTGATTAATATTAATATTTTTCATAAGCCATGTTGGTGTAATAAGATTATATTATAATTTTTACACTATATAATTTTAATCTAGGATCCAGAATTGATGCCAAGCAATTCAACATAGGAATAATTTCTAGTATTTTTTTAAATTTATACTCCATTGGTTCGACAATACTTGTAAAAAACGGATCAGATCTATGTAATGCAAAACATTCACTAATAACAGCCCGAAAATAAATTGGTAGCATCATAAAACGGTTCTAAAAAATTACAAATATTAGAAGCAATTTCCCAATCAGTTTCTTCAATATGAAAATGTTCGGTCATCCTTTCATTAAAAATAAAGTGATCACATTTCTATAAGGTAAACATGCTTGCAACATTAAATATGTAGAATTCCACCTATTAGAAACATCATAAGGAAAATCTTTATAATTCATACCATGAGAAATACATAAACTTTTGAAGTCTTGTTTTCTAGCAACTGAACCATTAAGAAATTTAAAAGTAGTCTTTATTTTTTCTAAATGAACCTCAAGTGGTTTCAATCCATCTTGCACACACAAATTTAAAATATGACATGCACAACGAATATGAAAAAGATCACCATTTAAAATTGGTTTCAAATAAGTTTTTAATATAGTAATTGCAGTATTATTAGTTGCATTATCAAATGAAATAGAGAAGATTTTATTATATTCATTAGTAACTTGCATAATGGCATTGGAAATAACTCCACCCGTATGAAGCCAATCAATTTTTGTGAAACCTAAATTTTTTTTATGTAACACCCAGTTATCGTCAATCCAATGTCCTGTAACAGAGAGATATGATGCGTTGCCAAGATAAGTTGTCCAAATATCACTTGATAGTCCTACTTTCGATGAAAGATTACCTTATACGTAATTAAATTTGCTTTATATTCATTAAAAATTGTGAAGGCATCCGATTTAATAGTATTCCTTGAAAATCGTTTATGTTGAGGTTGCAAACCTAAATGAATATAATTAGTGAATTTGGCATCCACCCCCATTGAAAAAGGTTTATCCGCCCTACGATGTATTTAGCTAATTCTCTCCTATCTCTTTCAATATTATAAGTGAAAATACCTAAACTTGAACTACTACTACCAGTACCAAATTGTGAAAGAGTAGTTTGGTTACCATCAGTTGGTTCTCTTTCATGTTTAGCCATGTGTCTTAGTAAATGACATGTACCACCAGAAGAAGCATATGCATAATCTTTTTTACATTTTTTACAAACTTCCATTGATCCCTTTCCCTCAACATTTTCTACATCGAATAGTTGCTATACATTACTAGTTCTTTTTTTTTTTTTGAAGTTCTTCTACTTGATGATTGAATATTTGGTGTGCTTTCTTCATTTTCTTGAAATTGATCGATTTCATCATCATAATTCACATTATAAGATGAATCGGCCATTATGTATATAGACTACAATTATCTAATGCAACAAATATAAAAGTTACCAAATATTTGCTAGGAGGAGTATTGGCTTTGTTGCTTGTCCTTGTCTTGGCAAATGTAAGACGAACTTCTTTCTTCTTGTGAACAAATTGAGAGTATAACGTCTCAAGTATATAGAGCTTAGAGATTAAGAGGATAAAATATTTTCTCAACACACACATATATATAACAACAACAAAAAAAAAAGTTTTTTTTTAAAAAGTCGTTCAACGACACTTTTTCTGACCGTTGGCCATTGGCGATCGATCGCCAACCACGTGTATTAGCCTACTGCTTCTAGGCGATCGATCGCCATTTATGTGGCGATCGATCCCCAAGCCCATGCGTAGCCTACTGCCTCTAAGCGATCGATCACCACATAATTGGCGATCGATCACCACATAATTGGCGATCGATCGCTGGTTTAAAAAAAAAAGAGTAAACAGTGTCGTGCCAGGCCATGGGCTGGCATCCCTTGGCCCGGCACGGCCCATGGTCCGGGCCGTGCTTGGCACGACACGACACTGTAGCAAAACGGGCCGTGTCGTGCAGCTCCGCGTCGTGCCGTGCCTCGTGCCGTCCGCTCCGTTTGACATCTCTAACATCATCCCACTTTTCCTCAAATCTCGAAATCCTCCATTGCTCAAAACTCAAAAAGCAGACCAATTTCTAAAAAAAAATTTGAAAAAAGGAATTTTACAAGCTCAATTTCTTCATTTTTGTGTGTCCAGATCCTTATTCCAGTTTTAATTTCTTTTTTAATGAACAGAGAGCTTCGCGCCTCCGTAGAGGCTACGGCTGCTAATGGGGGGTGGCATACAACCACCGCATGTGGCGATGTTTGAGAGCTTCGCTGCTCCGTTGACGAGGCCTGCTCTCTGGTGATGGAGGTGGCGGAGGAGCTCCGACACAGGAGGGATGCAGGATGTGCAGTCGACGGAGGAGCTCTGACGCAGGAGGGAGGTGCGGCCTGCGGAGTGTGTCGAGGAAGAAGAGAATGGAGAATAAGTTTGAGAGGTGGGTGAGAGGGGTATTTTTGTAAGGAAAAAGAACATAATCAATTTTAAAGTTTTAAAAATGGATCTACGTGAATAAAGGTTTTCAAATGTGAACTTTTAAGGAAATTTTTGCCTTGACTTAGTTAAATTAAGATTTTGTAACCAGTACCTCCTTGTAATTATCCTTGTATAATTTGTGTTGTGAGTAGGGGTGCTTATTGGCCCAATCCGGTTCCGGATCCGCTAAGGCTGAAACCGATCCGATCCGATTCCGGTTCTACCGGTTTCGGGTTGGACCAGTTCCAACCTGGAAACAGTTTGTTTGAATTTTTTTTTAAAAAAATCTATCGTATATTACCTTAAAAAAAATTAAAAAAATTGGATCCGTTTCCGGTTCAATCCGGAACCGGATCCGTTTAGTCCGGAACCGGTGAGCTACCTGTTCCGAACCGGTTAGCCTGGTTCCGGTCCGAACCGGGCTAATCGGTCCGATTTTGGATCCGGCCCGTTAAGCACCCCTAGTTGTGAGAGATCATATATGTAATTAGAATATTTATATAAATAATATTTTTTTTAATGTTAGATTAGTGCGTACGAGGTTAACCTCTACCGTCGTTAAGCAACGACTTTGGTACGGACATCATAATTTCCACTCTCGTCGTTCTTTTAATCTCCTACATTAGACGAAAACTCTCTGAATTCCCTGAATAGTATCTCCGGTTCTTATTCCCTCTGTCGGGTGAACTCCATCATCAAGATTTCTGGTACATTTCCCGTATAAAATTTCAAGAATTTTGTGTTTTGGCAGCAGTAAAAATTACACATGAGTGCGAGTGCAGCGTATGGGAATCCTCAATTTATCATTGTTAGACTCCCACAATCGCAACAAAAATCACTGATCCGAGTGCATTTCGAGGGATTTCGGAGATGGGAATTGTCTAACTCTCGTTTTTCGTCATCTGTCTCTTGCCAAAAATCCAGCTCAAAACGGAAGTTTCTTGCAAAAGCCACTGCCTCTGCTTCTTCCTTTCCTCCACTCAGTGGCACCGGAGCCGAATATTCTGGTAATATTTGCATATAACTTCAATTCCCATTTGGGATTTTGTATACTTCTTGAGCTAGAATCATTGGTTAGAGTAGTACCAGCAAATGGCCTATTTTAGCATATAGAGAAGGACCATGAATGGCGGCGAATGTAGCAGTAATTCTCGTGTGAAATTGATTTAATATGCAAGTTTTACCTTTTAACAACTTATTGGTTTTATCAATTTAGGATTTGGTCTTGCGTAAATGCTGGCAGCAGCTTGGACTTTGAGAATAGTACAGGCATAATATTCAGCTAAGGGATAATTTTTTGTTGTTGCTTATGTTAGCTACATACTACAAGATTATTTTGTTTGGATGGGATTTTGATTTTGCTCGATTATTAAGAATTCTGACTGGTAATCATGTACTAGGATAAGGATCATTTGTTGATGCACATTGACTGCTATAAATTTTTGAATTTTTGTGCTAAGGCGTGTTTTGCCTTAATGTTTCTAGAGAAACTGTTTGGAGCAAAACCAAATCAAAAAACACAGAATATATCTGGCACAGATCAAGAGGAAATAGAAGATTCATCACTTATAGCTGATCCGGACAGTTGTTTTTGTGAATTTAATGGGGTACAGTTCCACCACAAACTTTGTGACTCTGAGCTTCATGCTTCAAAAGCATTAGAAGGGTCGAGAAGGGTCGATTTTCCTATGGTTTTATTACATGGGTTCGGAGCCTCTGTCTTTTCTTGGAACCGAGTCCTGAAACCTTTAGCCCAGATCACTGGATCAAAGGTTCTTGCTTTTGATAGACCAGCGTTTGGATTGACATCAAGGGTAAATGCTACCAAGCATTCATCTCTGTGTAACAAAGATGGGACATCTTTAAATCCTTACTCGATGATGTTTTCCGTGTTGGCGACACTTTTCTTCATCAATTTCTTAGCTGCTGAGAAGGTCATTCTTGTGGGGTATGTGCTATCGGAATGTGAATCTGGTGCTGCTTTTTCTATAACCCATTCAAAATTTAATCGCCCTCCCCCTATCCTATCAGAGTTTTGGTTGATATTGATTTGGCGAGCTAGAGTACATAGCTTTAAGCTTACTAATCTTTCTACTATCGAATTGAAATAAAGCTCTGTCAGTTTGTCTGGGTAAGAAACACATAACTTAAATGTAACAGCACCGTCGGACCAAAGTAAATTTTCTACTTTTTTTTTGTTAGAGAATATACTAAGTTGAGGATCTCTGGTACTAGGCACTCTGCTGGTTCCCTTGTTGCTATAGATACTTATTTTGAGGCACCAGAGCGTGTAGCTGCTCTAATACTTGTTGCCCCCGCCATTGTTGCGCCATTTTTCATGAGGAATGTTCGTAAAGATGATCAAGCCGGAATAGATAACCACATGAAGGGAAACAGCTCAAATTCAACAACTCCAATGACTCTATTTTGTATTCTTCGCAATATTCTGTCAAATTTTACTAAATACATTTTTGACACAATTGTGAATATAGTAAAAAGGATGGGAGACATGGTAAATTCTCTGTATAAGAAAGCTCTTTCAGCAATCCTGCGCTCTACATTTGGCGTGATTTTGGTGAGGATTTTTATTATTTTTTTGGATCGAGCAATATTATAAATCCTGAATAGTTTTTCAAACATGTGCTTTATATGATCATAATATAGTTTTTGTATATCTATATCTCGAGTAAGATTTCTGGTTCGTGGTTTCAGATAAGGATGATAATCTATAAATTTGGAATATCTGTCATTCGAGCTGCATGGTATGATTCTAATCAAGTTTCTGACCATGTTTTACGGGGCTATACAAAGGTTAATACTTGCTATTCCTTTCGTCTG
The DNA here is from genome assembly GCA_907163345.1 of Haberlea rhodopensis. Lineage (NCBI taxonomy): Eukaryota > Viridiplantae > Streptophyta > Magnoliopsida > Lamiales > Gesneriaceae > Haberlea > Haberlea rhodopensis. The sequence goes on from CAJQUN010000555.1 coordinate 82,091, forward strand.
AAGTCTGAACAACGATCCGACCGGTTATTTTCTAACGTTGACTAATCATATGTTTTCCACGATGAAGCCACTGACAATTAAGGGCTGGGACAAAGCTCTGGTGGAGTACACAGTGGCTGTGATCACAGATACGCCGTCTAATCTAAAATCGCCGCTGACAGAAAGGCTGAAAGACATCTCCTGTCCAGGTTCTAAAGTTGACGTTTTTCTTTTGCTCTATTGTAATAATTCAACTACACTGGTTGTTTCTTGTTTTGGAAGCGAGCAAATATGAAAGAAACAAAAATATGATGAACAAAAACGATATCTGTTCAGAAGAAAACCACTATTTCTTCAAGTATTAAAAAAAAGGCGCAGATTTTTGTTTTTCTTGGTCATATAAATGTTTAAGGTGCGACATTTGTAGTATATATGAGTCCAGTTTTAAACCTATAGTTATTATTTGAGGATCGATTTTAGTCATTCCTACTGAAATATCCGGGGAAACATTGGCGAATTTTTTTGACCATTTCCGCTAGAATGACTAAAATGGATCGTCATAAGAGAATAGTTATTAGCTCAATAATCACATTCATTTTAAATATGTCACGTCAAGGGATTGAAGAGCTGATTTTATGATTCATATGTTTACAACAATTATACTTGCTGATATCCTCCAGAGGTTGGTTCCACATTTTAAGGTTGAGTCTTGTGCAGTTTAGTTATTTCTTTCTTTTGATTCTACTGATTCAAGTTGTAAATGTGATTGAATTCGGAGAATTTACACCGACTTTTCGAACTGGATTCTGAACATATCTGCACAGGCTTTTGAATGATAAAAATATATTGTTCTTACTGTCCATCATTTACTTCATGAACCTCAGTACTGATCATTACTGGTGACACTGATCGACTTGTCCCTGCTTGGAACTCCGAAAGACTCTCACGGGTCATTCCCGGATCATGCCTAGAGATAATCAAGAACTGTGGTCACTTGCCCCAGGAAGAAAAGGCTGAAGAATTTGTATCTATTGTTGATAAATTCCTCCAAAGAGTACTCGGAACCGCACATGGATCTTGTTTGCAAGCGGTGACTTGATATTCGCCTTCTCAGCAATGTAGATGAGAAGATGAGGATTTTGCTTTCTTCATCAAAGCTAATGAAATAGAATGAAGCTCATCTTCTATGGTGTGGTGCTATTTTTTTCCACCAGGATGGAGTTTGTGGCTTGAGGTAAGGTAGCGATGGGATAGGTGTTTGGATCGAAGGATTTGAAGAGAGAATTGAAAATTTACTATGTAAATCCATGAAGTTACATTTGAATGGCATGAATTTGAAATTAATCTGATTCTATTTTTATTTTTATAACGTGTGTATACTTTCTTTTCACCCTTTTCCAGGAGTTATTTTTAAATATCTAATGATGTGATACACAGCTTCAAGATATTCTGTAAATGGAGAGTGCATGAGCTGGCTTACCATACTTACTACAATGGCAATGCCAGGTCAAGCGTGAGAGGGACAGATTAGCTTTCCAACCAATCTTTTGTATTCACTGAAACACCGTCTTTGATGCCACCCAATTTGGCATTTTCTCGATAGGAGATTGTCACGGCCTGGGCCCTGGCCCGCGCAATCGCCACTGCACAATGGGCTCATATAGCAATTACTTCGTATCCGTCCTCGCTATACGAAAATTGTTAATCCAAGTTGCTATAATAGTCAATTGTAAGCCTTTATAAACCACTTTAAATTTCATCCACAACCAATGTGAGACAAGGGTATTACAGAGATGGCTTGCACCCACTCATCTCAGCTCTTTTCAGAATATCTAGAGTATACTTTCTTTGGGAAACCATGCTCCCGCTTTTTGACATTGCAACCTCAATTCCAAGGAAATATTTTAGTTATCGCAAATCTTTTATTTCAAATTCCTTTGCCAACTGGTTCTTTAGTATGTCCATCTCTTCCACGTCATCTCCTGTTAATATGATATCATCAACATAGTTTGTTTATGAATGGATTTTAAATTATCATAAAATAGAATCATTCAAAATTCAAAAATTAAATACTTCTCCCTAATCCAGATAACTCCATCAAAACACAACCCTGGTGAACTGCTCAAGTTTTCCTTCTTGAAAATAGATTAAATCGTCACTCAACAAAACAACAATCAACTAAATAAATTGTTCTCAACCCAAATACAGAAACCAACTCGATATACTACTACATGTTCTTCATCTAGCGTCTTCGAATGCATAAATGAACGTCCTGGCCAGGCTCGACAATCATCCTAAATGCAGGTGAATGCCTGTACTTGGGTGACAAAGAGAATGTGAACTTAGAAACGATAAGAAAAATAAGGATTTTGAGCTGAACGAGGGCGAAACTCTTGCCCAAACACAATCTAGGACCTATCCCGAATGGAATATAAGCATTAGAAATCCCATTCGCAAAGCGTTGTGGGTTGAATTCGTTCACATCTGCACCCCAAATATCAGGGTCTCTATGAAGAGTTGGAATCAAAGTCCACAGACACACTCCTTTAGGCACTACAATGTGGCCAATTTTCGTTTCTTGAAGTGCCTCTCGTGATACAAATGCTGCAGGGGGATAGAGTCTTAGCACCTCTTGAATCACCATAGTTGTCTACATCCATGGCGAATGAGTCAGTATTGCAAGTAATGAATAAATGAAAATCATAGAATTTCATATTTCAATTGTTGTCAGAGGGCTATACGGGCTCGAATTGTAAAACAGATCAAAGTTATTATTACCCAAATGATCTGAACTGTTTCAAAGACCAAACATCGGAATTTTGAAAAAAAAAAAAAAACAAAGTTCATAGTTTTAATTTGAAAAATTATATAAAAAAAGTACACATTTCATACCTAAAAATTCTTGGGATAAAAATTTAATCCATCTCTCATTTGACTAATTTTTCATGCTAAAGGACCATTTGGTTAAACTTCAAAATTTTCTTCTAAAATACCATTAATATACTTGCAAAGTTATAATTTCTAACTAAAACTATCTTAATCTGATTGAAAATCTTCTAAGTTTTTTTTTTATACAGATAAACAATTTATTGAACAATTCTATATGAATACATATAAATATGCATTAATTATTACATATTTAATTCAAATTTAAAAATATTGATAATATGTATATTTTTTTAATCTTAGATAGTTATAATTAACAAGTTAACATTTAACTAAGCAATCAAATATACTTGAGAAAATAAGTTATTTCATCCAAGTTCGATTTCGTTCAATAAAAGTTTAATGTAATAATAATTAATCTTATAATATTATGTTATAATTAAGTTTATTAATTATTCAAATGCTCTTGCAAAAAAAAATATTATCAGTAAATGTAGAAATTTTATATTATAATTCAGTAATTACTGACGTTAAATAAGCAAGGAAATTTAGGAATCAAATATTATATCTTAGTTTTTTAAATTATTTTTTTAGATAAGTTTGTGGTTCCATATAGTAAAATGAACTGCATGCTTACCGTTTTCAACTTATGCAACGAATCCGCATCCAGGCCTCCGCCATTGGGGCCGCAGATCTCGTCCACTTCGGCCCGTATCCGTGCCTGCCACTGCGGATGCAATGCCAGCAACATCAGGCACCACGATGCAGCAACGGCTGTGGATTCATGGCCGGCGAAGTAGATGTTCTTGCAGTTGTCCACTATGAATTTCTTGAAGTTGGATTCATTATCCACATTATCATTAACATTATTCATGGCTCCTTCAAGAATCAGCTGCATCAGATCTTTGTTTCCGCCCCAGTATTCTCCGTCGCGCTCCTTCACCGCATCCCATATCAGCGACTCTATCTCCTTCTCCAATTGCTCTATTTTCTTTTGTTGCCCGGTCGAGAAAATTCTGCAATGTGCAGTTATTCTAATAAGAAATTGGTCATTTTAATCCTACAAGTTTGTCATGTTTTATGTTTACATCATCTTTGTCAAAATTGAGTCTTAGTGCAGTAACTTCTTATTTTGTCGGAGTGCTAGCAGGGCGTTTCAACGTAGTATCAGTTCAGAATTTTTCGGCATTGTAATATAATCAACATCAATGATGTTATGATCCTATTGTAACCACTAGAACAATGTCATATGGGGTAACAATCCTTTGATGGATATTCATATCCAATAGTTGATCTGTCCTTAAAGAAACTGCAGTCAGGGGCACAATCAACCAAACCAATTTTGTCTGTGCAAGTTTTTTTTTTTTTGAAAGGGCTACCTTCTTGAAACAATTGTATTTTTATAAATTACAAAAATAAGTACAAAATGGTATTAAAAAAAAAGGAGTAAAAACACATACCCAAACGTATGGGAACCAAAAAGGAAGTTTTGGTTGGAGATGAGTTTTTGAAGCGTTCTAAGCTTTGTGAAAACACGTCTTCCATTCAAAAAAGAGCTCCCAAAACATGCTCTTGAGATAACATCTGCGGACAGGCTTCTAAAATCATCATCAACTTTAATTTCTGCCATGTTTTCACCTTGACTTTCTTCTACATAGCCATCCCATTTGCTAATTAAAGATTCCACAGATTCAACCATTAATCCCACCATTCCCTGCGTTTTTAATTTCAAATATATAGATAAATTTGTATTAGATTGTACAGTTAGACTGCGGTTTGGTTAGAGCTAGTGACACTTTACCCCATATAGTATCGATAATTGGCAATTTATCCCTGTAATTTGTAAATAGACATTTTACCGTGATATCTATAATAGACATCTTATCTGTAAAATGTTAATTTGCATGCAATAGTCAAGATAGTCTGCACAATCAATAATACGTACCAAAAAAAAATTGTCTTCATGCATTCAATGCCAGAGACATGTAAGAGACAAGCTAAAGACATTAGTTTAGTCAAAAGCTTGGACGTGTTTGAATTGCTAATTAACAATTTTGTATTGTAATGATGAATTGTCTTTAAATAGACATAATGATACATATGAAAAAAAAAAATAAGAAAGACATAATACAAAACAATCCTCTATTGCCTTCATATTTTTCTCAATTCAGTCGGCTTTTATTTGATCCAAATTCATTTTTATTTATTGTTCCAATTCCAAGCTTTGATCCATAAAATATAATTTGGTACCTAACAAATTTGTGGTATCAGAGCCATGTTCAATATAACTCTTTTGCAACATTATTCCATAAAAAAATATGTCTAAAGATTCATTAACTACACCCATTCCTATATTTGATGGGGAAAGTTTTGAATTTTGGAGTGTCCAAATGAAGACTCTATTTATTTCTCAAGATCTTTGGGAAATAGTAGAGAATGGTATACCGGAATCAGAAGATGCCGAACTTTGGCATCATGGACTCAAGCTAAGCAAAAGGAGTACCAGGAAAATATTCGGAAAGATGTCAAAGCCTTATTATTCATCCAACAACGAGTACATCGATCCATATTCCTAGAATTATGGGTGCCAAAAATTGCAAAGATGCCTGGAATATTCTAAAAATGGAATTTCAAGGGTCCGAGAAAGTCATCTCCATTAAACTTCATTCTTTATGGCGAGATTTTGATAATTTTGCCATGAAAGATAATGAAAGTGTCCGAACCTTTATTTCACGTGTTGTTGAAATAATAAATCAAAATAAAGAGTTATGGAGATGCTATTCAAGAAAAAAAGATTGTTGAAAAAATCTTGAGGAGCTTGCCACAAAAATTTGAACATATTGTGGCTGCAATTGAAGAATCAAAAGATTTGTCAAAACTCATGATGGTGGAGCTGATGGGTTCTTTAGAAGCCCATGAACAAAGAATGAGTAAATTTTCTGTCTCTTCTATTGAGCAAGCCTTTGAGTCCAAGCTCAATATGATGGAGAAGAAAAAATTTGAAGGCGGAGAAACTAGCACATCCCAACAATTTCAACAAAAAGGAGGAAATAAGAATTACATGTATCGTGAACGAGGACGAGGAAGGCCACGATTCAACAACACCCAAAGAGGTGGCGGCAATATCAATTCTAGCCCTTCTTGCTTTATTTGCAAAAAACCGGGTCATGAATCAAAAAATTGTTGGGATAGATGCAAAACTTGTAAATTTCCAAATCACTAAAATAAAGACTGCTGGCACAGACAAAAAAATGAAAGAAACGATGACAAATTCATCGAGGAAAATGATCAAAAAATCATTTTTATTCATGTATGAACATGACCATTAATTCATTCAATATGTGGTATTTGGATAGTGGTTGCAGTAATCACATGACAGGACACAAGGATTATTTCATAAAATTTGATGAAAATTTTTCATCAGAAGTCAAGATGGGAGATGGATAATTACAACTTATCCAAGGTAATACAAAATTTATTAAAAATGGCATATATGTCCCTGATCTTACTTCAAAGTTACCGAGTGTTGGTCAATTAATTCAAAATGAATACTCAGTTAATTTTGAAAAAGATGAATGCAAAATAAGGGACAAAAATAAGAAGCTGATCGCGGAAATTAAAATGGCAAAAAATAAAGTATTTCCATTGACGATGCCACGGGACAACGATATCTCATCAAAAGTTGAAAAATATGAAGAATCCCTTTTGTGGCATTTAAGATATGGGCATTTGAACTACCATGGATTGAAATGTTGAAACATAAAAATATGGTGATTGGACTCCCGGACACTGAACTATTGAACCAAACATGTGAAGGATGTATTTATGGAAAAATGCACCAATTACCTTTTCCTAAGACTGCTTGGAGAGCAACACGACCTCTTGAACTGATACATGCAGACATTTGTGGACCAACAAGGACATCATCATTTCAAAACAAAAATATTGTCTTCTTTTTGTTGATGATTTTAACAGGATGATGTGAGTATACTTTCTGGAGCAAAAATCAGAAGCTTTTGGAGAATTTGTCCGGTTCAAGAAGATGGTGGAAAGACAGAGCAATTGCCAGCTCAAAATGCTCAGAACTGATCGTGGTGGGGAATTCTTGTCTAAAGAATTATCAAATTATTGCAGTCAAGAAGGAATCCGGAGGCAGTTGATAGCACGCTACACACCTCAACAAAATGGTGTAGCAGAAAGAAAAAATCGAACCATTGTTGAAATGGCCAGAAGCATGCTAAAAGCAAAAGGTCTTCCCAAAACCTTTTGGGTTGAAGTTGTTAACACTGTGGTATACTTCCTCAACAAATCACTCACAAAGGCCAATCCAAACAAAACTTCATATGAAGCTTGGTACAAACGTAAACCAGATATCAAGCATCTACGAGTTTTTGGATGTTTGGCTTATTCTCTCATTCATTTACAACAAAAAGAGAAATTCGATGAAAATGTGAAAACTATATTTTTATTGGTTACAGTGATGAATCAAAGGCATATCGTTTGTTTAATCCAAAAACAAATGAATTAATAATCTCAAGAGATGTGCATTTTGACGAAATGAAAGCTTGGGACTCTGAAAATGAAAAACCAGTCGAATCAGATCACACTGAAGATTCTTGTGCAAGTTCTTCAATAGATCCATCACACAACCAAACTATATTCGACCCAGTCTGATTCAGAATCCCCGGTGAGAAAGGTACGTTCACTAAGAGAACTTTATAATTTATCAGATATTGCATTTTTCTCTTGTGAACCTCAGAATTTCGAAGAGGCAGTGAAAAAAGAAACCTGGCAAAAAGCCATGGATGATGAGATGATCACTATTCTAAAAAAATCAAATTTGGAACCTCGTTGATCCTCTTAAAAATAAAGATATTTTCGGATTAAAGTGGACCTACAAAACCAAATTCAATGAAGATGGATCTGTTCAAAAGCACAAAGCTCGACTTGTTGCAAAAGGCTATTCACAACAACCTGGAATTGACTTTAATGAAACATTTGCACCTGTTGCGAGAATGGAAACTATTCGCACTGTACTTGCTGTTGCTGCACAAAACAAATTACCAGTCTACCAACTTGCTGTCAAATAAGCTTTTCTAAATGTAGAGTTGCAGGAAGAAGTCTACGTAGAACAACCACAAGACTACGTAGTAAAAGACAAAGAAAACATGGTGTATCGTCTCCACAAAGCACTTTATGGCTTGAAACAGGCACCTCGAGCATAGAATAGTAAAATTGACAATTACTTTATCAACAATGGATTCCACCGAAACCCGAGTGAGCCATCACTTTATGTGAAAAAGGGAGGTACAAATGATTTTTTGATAGTGTGCATTTATGTTGATGATTAGATATATACTCGGACTAACTCTGTGATGCTAGAAGAATTCAAAAAGGCCATGATGAAAGAATATGAAATGACAGATCTGGGCCTAATGAAATATTTTCTTGGCATTCAAGTGCAACAGAAAAAGGGAGAAATTTTTATTTCTCAAGAAAAATATGCAGAAGATCTATTGAAAAAAGTTAATATGTCAATGTGTAATCCTGTCACAACTCCAATGGCATTAAATGAAAAATTACAGCAGGAGGATGGAGCAAAAAAGGCCAACGCAACAATTTATCGAAGTTTAGTGGGTTCATTAATGTACCTAATTAACATCAGACCTGATATTGTTCATTCAGTGAACATGATATCCAGATTTATGAATGACCCAAGTCATAATCCGCTGCCGAAAGGATACTACGATATTTATAGGGAACAAAAAAGAACGGTATCAAATATGTCAAAGAAAATGAAAATAGCTTGGCTACACTGACAATGACTAAGCTGGATCAATTGATGACAGGAAAAACACATCTGGATATATATTTTGTATTGGTTCAAAACCAATTTCTTGGTCTTTTAAAAAGCAGAAGATCGTTGCACTTTCATCTGCAGAAGCAGAATATATTGATGCTACTGATGCTGCTAGTGAAGCATTTTGGCTGCTAAGAATTCTAAAAAATTTACAACATGAGCCAAAAAGTCCAACAAAAATTTTATGTGACAACATGTCTGCTATTGCTATGACAAAAAACCATGTCTTTCATGTAAGATCAAAGCATATAGAACTTCGTCACCATTTCATCAAAAATCTCGTCAATGATGGTGAAATTCAGTTGACTTTTGTCAACACTGAAGAGCAAATAGCAGATCTATTTACAAAGCCAATATCTTCAGAAAAATTAGAACACTTCAAGAATCATATATGCTTTACAAATTAAGGAGGGGTGTAAAATGTTAATTTGCATGCAAAAGTCAAGATAGTCTGCACAATCAATAATACATACAAAAAAAAAATTGTCTTCATGCATTCAATGCAAGAGACAAGCTAAAGATATTAGCTTAGTCGAAAGCTTAGATGTGTTTGAATTGCTAATTAACAATTTTGTATTGTAATGATGAATTGTCTTTAAATAGACATAATGATACATACGAAAAAAATCAAAAAAGATAATACAAAACAATCCTCTATTGCCTTCATATTTTTCTCAATTCAATCGGCTTTTATTTGATCCAAATTCATTTTCATTTATTGTTCAAATTCCAAGCTTTGATTCATAAAATATAATTTGGTACCTAACATTATCACCCTGTGATTTACAAAACATAGCATATACGGATGTAGTATTTTACATTTATTCACAAACTATAGTAGGTAAACTACCGATTTTCACAAACTACACGGGGTAAATGACTTATTTTCAAACTACATGAGGTAAACTGTCTATTTTTTAACTATATGGGGTAAACTATCTATTATAGGGGTGTAATATGGCTATTTCAAAACCATTGAGAGTTCGTTGCCAGTAATCCATTTGGTTAATATAAAAGGATTACTAAATTAGAAATTATACCTTCATTATTGCAATGATGGGATTGAATAAAAATAGCAATGGATTAACAATATAATATTCAAGCACACCAAACATCAAACATGGTCTTATTAGCGTACATAGGGTGGGTTATTTCGGACTATTTCTAGTATCCTTTTTATATAAACATGTTTACTCCTCAACAATGTCAAAATATGATGTGTTTATGTAGCTTTTTGGGCAAAAATCATCTTCAGCAAGAAATGATATATTATGTTAATGAATGAGAAACTGTCATCCCATATATTATGTTAATGAATGAGAAACTGTCACCCCAATCTAACTGAGGATGCCCTGAATCTGACATTGCACTTGCCATTTTTTATTGAAAAAAGGTTTTTTTTGTTATTGATGGATAAAATATATAAATATTGAGGGGGTCAGCTGCCCCCTCCTCCCACCTTATCCGCAGGTTCGCCCCTGATGAGACTTGAGAGTAAAATTTGGATGAGCTAGCTAGATTGGATGGTCTCGTGATAGAACTAAAAACTCGTAATTTTAATCATACATAAATTTTCGAGAAATAAAAAAAGGAGAGAGAATCACTCCATTTTTCTCTCCATGAATCGCTCCCGATACAATTGCATGTATATGACCACTTGACTCGACAATGAAAGAATGTCTAATATTAACTTTCATACCAATTCATGGAACATATATCAATTTCTATTTATAAGTTTGAGAGCAATAATAGTGAGCCGATGGCGCATACCTTGACCTTGTGCATGAAAAATTGAGGTGCAACAATTTTCCTTTGTCGTGCCCATAAGTGACCATTGGACCTCAAAATACCATTGCCAAGCATTGGGGCAAGTCTCTTTGTGATGTAAGAAGGCTTGCCCAAGTGCGAAAATAGGCTATGATTGTTCATTTCCTTGACCATTTCTGGGTGGTTCACGTATAAATGTTGCTTGTTTACCGTCGAATACGTGTATATTGGACCTGCACACATGAGCGAATTTAGAATTTTTGTTTGGGTGGACAAAAAATAGTAACATAAAAAATAAGAGGATAAAAAATTAGAGTGTCAAAATATAATTTCAGGTACGACAAATGCAATTTTTGAGAAGTAAACTGTAATCTTGGAAAGATAAAATATTTTTTTTAAAAGTTTTCTTTTTGTGAATAAAGAAAAAAATTTGAGGGTAGTTACCCAACCTCCTTATACTGTTCATTTACCATGCCTGAACACAACTATCCCAGGTAATTAGTGAAATATTTACCTAGTGTCCTATAAAATACTAAGTGGGGCCAAATTCTATTAGTCGATTGGTTTAGTCACCGGGAAACGAGTCTCACATATGTATGCAGCAAGTTGCATATTACATACCTTGACATCAGTCAGGGGCGATCTCAGAAAAAATATTGGAGGGTCGAAATTTTTTTTTTTTATAATACTTAAGAGTTAAAAAAAATTTGAGAGATGCAAAAAAAAATATTATAATATTAAAAAAAAATTTCTTCCTTTTTTGGGACTGCGTGACATCTTATAAAACACTGTAACCCGAGCCACTCCGAATAAATAAAACTAGCCTGCATGGTAGACGATAATGGTCAATCGGTCTAGACCTTTTCAGGTTCTTTTATGCATGGGGTCGCCCAAGTTTCCGAGCTAGGCGAAGCCACAATCAAGGGTGAATCTAAAGGGCGGCAAGTGCCCCTCAAAAAAAAAATTATTACCTTTAAAATTATATTTTTCTCATTAAAATTGTATTTTGTCACCCCTAAAATTTCACCACCCCGTTTATTATGTTATTATTTTTGTTCCACAACCTAAATTCTAAATTGACCATTACCAATAATTTGAATGGAGTATATTTCGAAGAACAGCATTTTTTGTCCTAACAGTTTTTTTTATATTGAAATTTTTATATTGTCGAACCTCTCTAAAAAAATAAAACAGTAATGACAAATGATTGAGGAGGTCAATTTTTTAGTGGCAATGAAAGCGACACAAAATCAAGTTATATAACTTTAAAGATTTTTATGTGTATAAATAGTCATAACCGAAGTGTAAAAATTAAGATACTATATATGAGAAGATTAAATATTTGTTAAAAATTTTATTTTTGATTATCAATTATTTCATACTCATATGGTTCTGTTGAGAGTTGTCTCATATTGGGAAAGTATAACTTATGTTAGTTCTTTACAAGATATATAAGTTACTACACTCACTGTCAATTGGTTTTGAGTTAAAACACATGTATTCTTAACAAAAACCTTATTAATTTGGCCAAAAACACAAATTGACTTCGGAATATAACATTTTGCATGCGCAATCTCATACACACAAAGAAAATACTCGAAATACAATAAGCTAAGTATAGAGTTTGTGTATACAATAACTAAAATACATTTTGGCCATGAACTATATTTACATAGAATTTGTGTATTAACTCTTACTTACAAGAATCTGAACCTAACAGTAAGTTCTCGGATCTGATTTTGGTTTCAGTTCTTGATTCCAAGAAAACGGTGATATATAGAATATACTTGATTCTAGATCCGATTAGGTTTGATTCGGGAGAGTTATGACAGATGTAATAATCCAAATTTAATTTGAATATATACGGTACACATACATTTTATGTGAATCACACGTGTCCAAAATTAAATTTGGATCTCATTTTCGGTTTCATTAATTGACCACCAAAATATGCATGGAGTGAGTAGTACCCAATGTTAATGTAGTGGGTAGTGGAAGACCTAAACACATGCACAGATTGAGTTTGTTTGATGATGCCCTTAAGGGCAGTGCCCTTATGGACATCATCACCGTTCATTTGGAATTCTACATGGATGGTGGATGATGCCCCTAAGGGCAGTGCCCTTCAGGGCAGCAACAAACAACCCACAGATTGTACTGGTGTATGGGGGCAACATTAATGTTGCACTGCCCTAACTGTGGGAAAACTGAGGTGGTCCTGGAAATATGTTGATGAATCTTACTCCATGCATGTGAAGGAACAGGTGCTATCATTAGCACAGTTTCAGGATTTTGGGACATCAAATTACAACTCATGCCACGCACATGCATCTGTCATACATATTTGTACCAATAATTTGTCCCCTCTTTTCCCTACTTTTTCTCAGTATTTTCGTTTGTATGCGAAAAACTTTGTACAAGGTGACCCCTTCTTTATATGGGTTTTGTCCTAATGTCGCTGGCATTTTACAAGTCTCTTCAAAAAACTTAATGAGCCTGAAATTTCGTGTTTTTTAAATGTTTATACTTGAACCATGTCACAAAAAAAAAGTGTTCAAAGTCGGAAAAAAACATTTTGAAGGGTTTTTAGCAACGAACCATATGCGATTTTCCAATTAAACAATTTACATCCATGTATTTGAAAATAGACAGTTTACCCTCCTGTGATTTCGAAATTAGGCAACCTACCCATGTGGTTTGAAATATACAGTTTATCTCATGTGGTTTGTGAATAGATGCAAAACACCCTCTATGTTTGACGTATGAAAGAAGGCGGTGTGCTATGTTTTGCAAACCACAGGGGTAAAATGCATATTATCATACCATAGTGGAGTAAAGTGTATATGAACGATATCACATGGGATAGATATATATTTACAAATTATAAAATGGTAAAATATTTATTATAACATAACAGAGGAAAACTGTCATTAGCTCTATTTTGAAGGTGAGTAACATTTGCATTCAAGCTGCTTAATGGATTGGGTTAACCGGACCCGGTCCGAAACTGAACAGATTAAAACCACCCGTTTCCGAACCGGAGTCCGATCAGGGATTAACCCGGATCGGTCTGGTTCCGTTGGATCGGAACCACTGAACAGGCAGTTTCGGTCCCAACGAAACTGGTCCGATTCAGCACCGGTTCCTAATTTGGAACCGGAACCGATGAGTTTCTTTAAAATAAAATAAAAAATTTAAGGCTGGTTGGCCACGGGCATGCTGCCCAACAGCTAGTAGCAGCTGGACAGCATTATTTAAAAGAAAAATTTGTGTAACCTATAAATATCCCTTTGCCCAACACAATTTTCATCATACTTTCTTTCTCATCTAATTCCAATATTCCTTACAATTTTATTCCATAATTTTATTATTGCAATTCTATTATCAATTTGTTTTTATTAGTTTTGTAGCTTTTGTTGAGCTAATTATATTCTCAATATTACGATGACATCTTCTTCTACTAGTGGTCGCGGTGGTCATGGTGATCGTGCTCCTTCAATTCCAACTTTCGTACAGGAAAATTTCGATCTTTTTGCCGAATTCGGTGATGCGATGCTTTCGATGTTGAAGATATTGGGAAAATATGTTTTGTAAAATTATTGAATTTAGAAAAATAGATGATTTGGCACAATTTGTTCAACTTATGGAGGAAAATTTTTAAAAATATTGGGAAAATATTTCACATGTTCATTGCGTATCTACATTTTTAGATCTAGTCAAGGAATCAGCTCATTTGATATTTTTTTGAATATTACTCTCAAATTTTGAAGAAGAATGTTGACGATCAGAAGACATCAATCAGACATTCTCTCCAAAATATGTTTGTAATGTATCATCCTGAACAGGTACAAGGGTCATCATCACAGAGAGACATGAGGAAGAAGACATTACCCAGTCAAGAAGTGGAGGGATTAATTTGCTGAGGAGTCTTGACAGAAATAAGCTGAGAGGAAGCAGAATGGCATCTACAACGTCGAATGAGTTACAATTTTTCTTGGGTCAGATGTTCGTAATAGATGAAAATTTTGACATACTAGAGTGGTGGAAGGCAAACACAAGACAATTTCCTATTTTAGCCAAAATGGCTAGAGACGTTTTTGCGGTTCAAACATCCAGTGTCGCATCGGAGTCGACGTTCTCAACTTGTGGCCGAATCATTTGAGACCATCGAACTTCACTTAATGCAGATTCAGTGTTCATGCTTACATTGCTCAAAGATTGGTTCAATGCAGAGCGAATGAATAAAAGAGGAGGAGGAGTCGACGAGTTTGGCAACCAAAGTTCCGAAGATGAAGAAGAATTTGCGAAGACTATATTAATTAATTATGATGAATAGTGTAATTTTTTTTAAAAGCTCACATCAGACTTTTCATATTCAATAAAGTATGTATTTTCATCATATTCCATATATTATTTGAACAAGATATTTAGATATATAAAAAAACTATCATCAATCCAAAAAAAAATTACATATTAATCGGAGCGGTTCTATATTAAAACCGGTCCAATTGAAAACCAGTCCTGACACTCCGATCCGGACCGTCGGATCGGATCTATTCCATATGGATATGGAACCGGAACTGAATCAATCGATTTGGAACTGGATTGATCCGGTTTCGTCCGATTGAGCTCGGACCGGATTGATCCTTGATCGAGATCCCGACTGGATCAATTCGGTCCATAAACACCCTGAATGTACATGAGTTTTAAAATTGATTTTCGACGTTCAATGATGTAATGAAGTCAATTATTGAGTTTCTATATAATTTAGGCAATGTGTCCATGGTCGCTGTGACACGTATATCTTTGATCGGTTTGATGTGATTTGAACTATTATTGTCTTAGAAATATCATCTCTTTCTTCAAGCATAAACTAAGTAAAATCAACATAACACTTTTTACTATTATTTTTTCCGAAGTTAAAATATTATGAGTGTAAAATATGATTATTGGCAACAAACCCTTTTAGTTTTTTAAATAGATATATCACACTCTGTAATTTGAAAACAGGTAGTTCAGTCATCGTGGTTTTCAAAATAGGCAGTTTACTCTTATGGTTTGTGAAAATAGACAGTTTACCCTCTTCTGATTTGTGAAAATACTTGTAAAATACCTTCTTCGTGTATCATATGTTTTACAAATCACAGATGATAAAGTATTTATTATCGATATCATATAGGGTAAAAAATCTATTAAGTGAATTCATTCTTATATTAAAATCGTCCACGTAGCAAAAAGTGCAATTCATCAATCTAGGGAAAGTTTGTTAAGTGCAATGTATTTGGGTGGTGCATTTTCAAGAAAAAGTTTCCCTACACTACTAGATAGAGTAGAGCTTTGAAGAAACGAAGCTCGTTTGGGAAGTGGGTGTCATTTTCGGGGGCCAAAACTTTGCTAAAACATTCACAATAATCACTTTAATTACATCAATAATATGCAAATCTTATCTTGGACTTGGATTGATCTTGTGTTTGTTTTTGTATTGATTCCAAATATTCTCTATTAGAAGGTAATAATAATAATATTTATTATTATTATTATTACTATTATGTATGTTTAGACGATGAGGGATAATTTAGATATTAATCATGAAATTTTTAAATTTTTTTTAATTAGCATTCTCATTTATACTATTAAATATAGGGATAATTACATCTACACCCCATCGACTTTAGCCCAATTATAGAAACCTCTCATCGACTTTGGAAAACTACAGATACCTCCCATCTAGTGTAACGCCGTCAAAAAAATCTTACAGAACTTGCAAAATGATGTTTTTGCCCTTTTGTATTATATGTAATATAAAATTTTCAAAACATTAAATATACCCCCCTATAGTACATGTAATATAAAATTATTAAAATATTACATAAACATCCCTTATAGTATAATAGACATGACAATTACACCCCATCTAATGTCATAGTATTGTTATTTATTTCCAAAAATTATTTGTTAAATGTTTTTAAACTATAAACTAGTTTTTATATTAATGATAATATTTTAAAACAACTTATATATAAAAATTCATTGAAAATTAAGTAATTGTATTATTCTCATAGTATCATATTTTTTTTGGGTAATTATGGTAAAAAAAAAATCTTATAATATCAACACATCAACATCTTTAACATATTTAAAATAATTTATCCTAATATTTTAACATATTATTCTTAAAATAAGACTTCACAGCTTATAAACTATTTAAAATAGTTTAACAAATATCTTTTAGACAATTATATGTTTATATATTGAATTTAAATTATATTACTTATGTTTTAGGCCATGATTTTTAATGATAATCGATGTTTATCGACTCGGTTTGTTCGATTTAGTGTAAAAATCAGTCAATTTGGTTGGCTGAAAAACAAATTCGATCGGTTCAGTTTTTA
The DNA here is from genome assembly GCA_907163345.1 of Haberlea rhodopensis. Lineage (NCBI taxonomy): Eukaryota > Viridiplantae > Streptophyta > Magnoliopsida > Lamiales > Gesneriaceae > Haberlea > Haberlea rhodopensis. The sequence goes on from CAJQUN010000555.1 coordinate 98,975, forward strand.
CAAATACGGTCGGTTCATACTGAATGCTCACCCCTAATTGAACTCATATTTGGTAGTTTGTTTTCAAAGTTTATATTTTTTATCTCGTTTCTCAAATTATTAATGATATATTAATTATATTTTAAATTATTTATTGAAAGTATGATGATTATATATTATCAAATTTTTACGGTATGTTTTGGTGAACCAATATTTATTGACGTCAATACGGAAAATGGAAATCAAACATATTGTTCTTTAATTTAACTTTAAATTTGATTTAATTCAAAATATTCCAAAATGTTGTTATTTCTCATAAATGTTTTTAAATGATGTGTATATATTTTGAATTTTTCATGGTATGCATTGATATTTTACAAATTTGAATAAAAAATGATAAAAAATAAAATTTATTATGAAAATAAAATGTTTGAGTAAGTAGTAATTGTATTTGAAATAAACAATTCGAAAATATAAAATAATGGTTTCATTACGATCACACATCCTAAAAAATATCATAATTACAGAGACACCCCCTCTAACAATTTAGGTCAAAATAGAGATCAAAGTTGATCAGGGGTAATATGGGGTTTTTCTTAAAAATTAGCGGTGGTTTATGTAACGGTCGTCAATTTTTTTAACTGCGAGACTTGTCTGTGTGTTTAACCTAACTTGGGGGAGGTTTTTGTAATTTTTCAAACTATATTGGAGGTTTCTGTAATTACATCAAAATCGAGAGGGTGCAGATATAATTATCCATTAAATATATATAATTATAAGCGTCTAGAAAGTTTTAAAACTTGGGAGGTCATATAAACACATCATCCTAATTATAGAATAACTTCTAAAAACTGAGTAGGCCACATCTGCTATTAACGATATTGGCTTTTGGTCCTATTTTATCGTAATGGCACACGTTTGGCGTCGTATTAGCACCCCAGTGAAATAAGACTAAAAGCCATAAAAAATTAAACTCAATATACATAACAACAACGACACAAATTTGACCATTTAATGGACCAAAACCCAATTTAGACAAAGTTGGAGGACAAATTTGGCTATTTTCCCAAACATAAATATATATTTATTATTCTACATGATAAAAAGTTGGAAGACACCCAAAAACCTCAATTGGGACATAGTTTCATTCAAGGTAAACTCAATGGAAAAAAATATGAGTGTTACTTCCTTCAGTTACTTAATCCAAATATCAAGCTTAATCTTTATAAATTTTATATTTCAACTTCTCAAAATGGATCACGTATCTCAGCTAAATTTTTCGTCCACGATTAATTTTACCCAAAAAGAAATTAAATAAGTCAAACAAATAAATAAATAAATATATATATATATAGATGCATGCAAAATATCAATTAAATTGCATAAATGGACTCATTTATTATGTATTTTTATGTCAAAACATGGGAACGACAGCTGTAATTTTTTTTCCATACTATACAAACTATAGGGAGTATATCCGTTATTGTTCAAACTAGATATGAAATTCTTAATACGGTAATTTATATGGGAGACAAGGAAAAAGTAGACAAGTAAAACTTACCATATTCTTTTCTCCATTGCTCAAAGTAGGGAAAGAGTGTGGAAGTATAATCATGAGCCACAAATTCTCCATCATTTTCACTCTTCTTGACACCTAAATTTGCTTGAATCTTTTGCATCTCCAGAACATTTCCATACAGAAAACGAGGCTTAGGCCCTTTGATACCTTGTAATTCAAGCTTCCTCCGAATCCTCCATTGATCAAACCACGCAATTTTTAAGAAATACGAGGATGTTGCAGATAGAATTACCACGAGTATATGGAGGCCATGTTTAGTTATTGTGACAAAAAGGAGAGGAAAGGAAAGAATAAGAAGAAAAGGAAGAAGAATGGAAAGAAAATAGGGTTTCATTTCTCTTTTTTTCTTTGTTTTCGTGAGGAGTTTTGAAGGGGATTTTATAGAGTAATAGGTCTTTGGTTAAGATGTATTTGCAATTACTTAAGAACTTCTATATTGTTTTTGCTTACTGTTGAAAAAAAAATTAAGCAAAAACATGGAGTGTTTGCTATTAAACTAAAAATCATCTTGATAAACTTCAATTAATTACAATATTGACACCACATAAGTTAAACCAGTAAAAAAACATGTCATGACTTGTTTCAATATTTTGCTTATACCAGCTTTATTTTAGAGAAACAATAGCATAAGCAAAAAATCACATCAAAAATCTGTTTTTTTAATCTGAAAAACATATAAGTATTTTTGAGAAGCATTTGCAAATACTACGTATATGGGACGTATCATCTGTTCATTCATTGATAATATATTAGATTGCATATCATGTTTATGTAGATTTTTTTTATTTTTTTATTTTAGACAATTCAATTGTTTAAATTATATAAATGGCACTGTCCAGTATAGTATCGACTTAATTTTGAGTTGGCAGGCATGAAAAGTCTTTCCCCAATAATAGATTAATTATTTATTTGATTTCCCAATTATCGAAACTCAAACCATCTAAAACATCCAACATTTATGGAAATAATTATTTATATCACAACATCATCAGTTTTGTCACATAAACAGCATAAAATCACCAGATAACTTGTAAACGGATTTTTTCATGTCATCATTAATGTCGGTGTTCTTAGAGACGACATATATCTATTTTTATTTAAAGAATTAGAATGAAACGTTTCACAACCCCTACGAACGGTTCTAAACCGAGCTTTTGAAGTTGTCCTTATGGCGGTGTCTTATGACAACATCTTGCGAAATGTGTTCATTTTTTATTAAAAAATATTTAAAAAACACGTGTTAGAATATGCCGCCACTAAGGAGTAAAGACACCTTTAAGGGTGGCATCAAACAAACTCTTGTAAATGATATTCACCGGAATACAATCTAAATTTTCAGTCAAACTTAAAAACTTGGATAATATGTAATTTACGAATCAAAAAAATTCCTCCATTTTTTCACACTTAGCTAACAAGATTACAACACCGATGCATACAGATGATTCTTAGTCATAGGATATAGAATCACAGATGATAGATGATTCTTCAGACAAGCGCACATCAAGTAAAGTTAAATTTTACGATTTTTTCATGAGAAATTTTTTAAATTTTTATATGTAATTAGAATATTCAAATTTTACCCATATGGGTAATTCATCGTGGTTCCCTCGTCATCTTCGACTCCTAGGTCCATCATTGATTCATGTCCTTTATCACGCTCGTGATATGTAAATGTGTTAGTCATAAAAGTTATATGTTTCGGATTTTGTTATTCAGAATATCCATGGATGTGATTTCTAGTTATATTAATTCTTTTCGATTAATCAAATTTTACCTCTCTCGGATACCCATTGTGTTTTCCTCATCGTCGTCGAATCCTAGGTCCATCACTGATTTATATCCTTTACGGCGCTCGTGATATATAAATTTATTAGTCGTAAAGGTTTTATGTCTCGGATTTTGTTATTTTCGCTTCTAATGTGAATTCAGAGATCCATGGTCATGTGCTCAATTTCGATTTAAATTTAATATTTGATGGGGTCTCTAGATTCTATTGAGTGGGGAAACACAAACATTCAAACATATTATGAATTATTTTTTCTGTTTGATGTCAAAAGTCAGTTATCTGATAATTATTTTAATGATTTATAAAAAAATTTGAATGATTCCCTTCTACGCAACATGTGATTTGGGTCAGTTGTGTACTACTCATTTATTATAGAACATAAGTCATATGACCAAATTTTTGCAGTTGAATTACTTTTTTTAAAAAATATATAAAGTACATTGGAATTTTATATTGGCTGAGCTTCATTTGTTGATGTCAAGGGGTAAAATTTAAATTTTACTCCTTTTTTCATTTTTTTTTCCAAAAAATGAAAAAATTAAAATTTTGCATATTTTACTCTGACAGCAACAAATGCTGCTCTGACAATTTCAATAGCTTTTAATTTATGGTGCAGATATGAGACTATGTGATTATTATTATTATTAACTATGTAATTTCATTAGCCTTTTTTTTTAGCAGAAACAGATAATATGTTAACTATAAACAGTCAAATCGACAAGTGTCACATAGTACTGAAATAACAATCATAAATACCACAATATCCTTTCTTTTGACCTTTAAGAGCAATCTCTTAAGAGTGCATCTAATCATGTATTTAGAATATTTTAGAATATATCAAATCAAAGGTGAGATTCACTCTTAAATGTAGCATCAAATTTTCACTATAATATGGTGCATATATATATGAACCAATGTGATTGATCGGGAGAGTTCAACATAGTATAAAGATATTACCCTTATATTAGATCCAATGGTCCAAATTTGATTTGAACATATAAAATCCATGTAAATATATGGACCATATATATCCAAATTAAATTTAGATCATCAGATATTGCATGACGTTATCCAAATGTTTTAAATGCCTTCAAGTCACATATCATATAGGGTGAGCTATGTTTACCCTATGTACAATTATTATCATTTACTTATAGTATTTATAATAGTACGGATCCGATAGCGTGTACATCATAAGGCATATAATTATCAAAATTACTACTATAATAAAATTTTAGTAAAAATTATAATCTAACATATATATATATATATAGTGGAGACGGACTCGAACTCGATCAGTTTATAAAGGGAGAGGATGACGACCACTAAATCACTGTCATGATCGTCAATATACGTAGAATTTTAATAATTCGACTATAATTAACTTATACATTATATAACATTGTAGTTTATATCAACCATAATCACTTTTGATAACAATTTAAACAATACTCGGGAATATGTATTTGATTTCACAATAAGTGAAACTATTATAAATCAAACTCGATTACTATGATGAAATAAATTTAATTCATGACAAGCCAATTATTCGACCAAGGACTAAATTATATTTGGTAAAACCTTATATCTAACCCATACATACATATAAATGTAGATCATACAGTTGCTATAATTTATGGGGATTTGATTATGAACTAAATGGTAACTATGAAATACATTATTTATGAAATGTAATCTCTAAATTTATCTTTGAGAAGAAGGATATGTATCTTGTTCGCATGATATCAGTATTCGTGATATGTTAATATTGTGCTTCATCGGTGCTAATGTAGAGGCATCCACATTAGGTGCTTTACCATAGAAGATACGAGTATGACTCGATTTGATGACCACTGCACTTTTACTTATTTTTCGTAGCCTCAAGTAGACCAGATCACGGTTCAGAACCGTCTAACCGTCGGTTAGACGATTCAAAAAACCTCGACCCTTAACACTAACATTCCTTGACGGTCCCGGTTCCGATTTCGGCTCCTGTTACGGTTAACCAACGGTTACAGTTGCGATTTGACCCTTATTTTTTTAAAAAAATTAAAAATATTATTAAAATTTGAAAATAAAAATACAAAAAGCATTCAGATGTATTTTCCTCCATGGATAATCATAAAATAACATGAAATAAATTCAAGCTCAAATAATCAAAATGTATAAGATATATTTGTTTGATTAATATATATAACTTATAACACTCTATTTAGATCAACAAGACATTTATAGCTTAACGGTTGAAGCTAATTATTCAAGTTGGATATCATGAGTTCAAATATATACCATAATATATGTTTTAAATTTAAAATGGAAAAAGAAAAGAAAAATAAACCTTTGAACCGACGGTTCACGGGTTAGAAAATTATAACCCTTAACCGGCTCATCTATAGACGATCCGGTTACGTGTCCGACCCGTCGAACCGCTGACCCATTAAACCAGTCTGTTGAACACGGGCCGGTTCAAGATCATTTATGACCCTTGATCGTGTCTATACGGTGGAAGTTTAGTGCTGTTATCTAGGTAGAAACTTGTGCATTATAATTCGTGACCCATAAAGATTCTAGTCATTTTTAGATCAAAGTTTGAAGCATAAAAGTATGATTTTTGGCTTCTATATTTCACTATTATTTGAAAAAACTCTGAAAAAAGAATTAAATATTAATAAAAATAAAATATTTTAATAATTTGTTTTTTTTTTAAAAAAAAATATCAACACGCTCTCAAAATATAACCATGATTTATTGTCGGATTCAGAGTCATAAGGGCCGGTAACTTCTTTGTTACTGTCGGATTCAGACCCCCTACCAAAAATTCTCCTTCATATGTCCGGGTCTGCCTTTTAATTTAAACTAAATTTATTTTTGAGTCCCCAAAATACATAATATTTTTTTTAAAATTTTGGACTATTGTATTTTTAGTATTTTTAGATTTACTTGTAAAATTAGAGTTCGTTGAGAAGCTAAATTATAAATTCGCCCCTGTCGGTAATTATGGTTAACTTTAGAAATTTAGATTCTCAAGTTCTTGAAATAATTTTTATAAATATGACATTCGGATCGGTTATGGATTATACGATCAGTTTACTTTGTAGAAATTTTGGCTTCAAATTCTTTCTTCTTCATATTGGAGAAAGATTTGGTTACATGTCTGGTATGTTCTGGGCAAACAAACGAGGAAATTCTTATATGCATCGGGTGACTTTACACAACACATTCAAACCTACATATAGATATAGATATATTAGTACGTATATTTGTGTATAGGTCCACCAGTGCATAGAAGAATTTTCCAAACAAATGGCGACGCGTTAGTATTTAATTAAATAAAAAGCCCAATGCTAACATGGTAAGAAATAAATGTGGGCTTAACCTTGGGGTGAAACTTAATGGGCTGGATAAGGATAAGGTTAGTTATGAGTTACGACCCGACTCGTCAAGCTCATACTCATCTATTAACCAATCAAGTTTTGACATCGACCATTGACAAATCATTGCTGAGTCGATAATCAAGTTTTTCAGATTGTGATGAGGAACTACGATAATTGTATTAGGTCAAACACTATCATATTCGGATCAGAATAGGAGCTAAATTAGAATTTACGTTCACGGGGTAAAAAATATAATAACATAAAAATGAGCAAACAAATAATTTTTGAGGGCTAACTACAATTTTAGGAAGACAAAATGGGACAGAATGAAATTTTATATAAAAATTGAGGGGTTCGGCTCATACATGTAGAATCACCCCTGGATCGGAGTACAAATTATTTTTTCTCGAGTACTATTATCTAAATGCTATAACTCTAAGTCCCCCTCTCAAACATGTAAAATCATCTCTGGATTTAGCGCTCGATGAGGTGTCTGAGTTGGTGGAGTATGGTGAGCTCAGGACAGTAAGGTTATGAGTTCGATTCCCCTGCCAACACTTTCTCGGTCTGAACATGTCTCATCGGGCATGCCTAGTGCGGTTTTCCTGTTTGGCGTGTTTGCAGGCTACTGCGTCAGTCTGAGGGTTTACCCAGTGCGCATCCCAAGTATAACAGTTGCGGGTTTCCTCGTCAGCTAAAAAAACACCTCTGGTTTTTTTTGTTAACGCGGTCGGTCCCGAGTTTGGCCGAACCCGCCCCGTTGCCATCCCTATACATGAACCATATAATGAATCAAGTCGAGTCACGTACGTGCGTCCGTCTTCTCCAAGAGCTTCTTTTGGTCAGAGTATCCTCGTTGACCCCTTTGGACCCTATATATTTGTATATGAAGCCGGGTTATGTCTTCTTTGGTCATCCTCTTGCATTCATGAAATGATCAAAATTCATGGACTCTACTCGATGCATAAGTATATTGTTTGGCTTAAGTCGTACGTGACTAAACCATCATAAGCGACTTTCTTGCATCTTCATTTATATACAAGACACACATATTCAGTTCGAATATCTTCGTTTCCTATTTTTTATCTTCTTCTCTTACCATGTATTCAAAGGAGCATACGCATTTCTCACACACTAACGAGTATGTATTTATGTATGCATATATACGTGTCACATTCCAAGATTTACTAGTATCCATAGTTAAATCGATCTTGTGTGATGAAATAGAAGGTCAACAAGAGTAGCAACGAGATGGAGGGGAAAAAAAGCTTGAAATAAGAGAATCTTAGTAGATGAATGATAGAAACTCAAGGGTCTTTTGCATAATAATTTTATTTATTTTCAAGCCAACGCAGAATAAAAAAAGCTAAAATGTTATATTATTGAGCTAAATATAGAATTATAATCGTGGTTTTAACTCGTGTATTTATGGAAGTAGTTGAGCATTGTTCACTTTTAAGAGATTTTTGGTGATATTTCTTTTAAGAAACATTTTAGATATAGTCGACAGGGTTTATTTGATGTCATCTTTAAGTATGATACTGTTGGAGGCATCATTTTGCAACAAGTATCATTATAATGCTTTCTTTACAAAAAAAAGGATATATATTGCAAGATGTCACCTCCCAAAGCAACAACGTCCATAAAAAACCCATCAATAGATATATAGAAAAGTTGGACTTTAATGGTTAAAAAATCCAATTTTTTTTAAATTTTGATAGTAATAAATTATTATTGTTATCACTTTCTTGAAAATCCATTTTCATTCATCGGTTGGAGACTAATAGCAGGAGGCCATCAATAATTTGTTGCTTCAAGATTTCCCTACTTTTGGCCCTCTTTACCACTAAAACTTTCAATGGAAGAAAAACAAACTAGGGCATAAAGGTCCAAAAGTCCAAAAAATTTAGTCATAAAAATGTAGGACAACCATTTTTCTGAATCTATTGCTATACATCAAGAAAGGGTCCAGTGGTATTTTTAAGTGTATGGACAAAATTACCCCTTTTATAAATAACAATTCTTTATAATGGTAAGTTGCTTTAGTTTATTAATTTATCAGACAAAATTTACATTACATGTTGTAATGCAATAATTATTTCTGCTGAAGAGCGGTCGAAACGTGATACTTAGGTACACTTTAAAATATTTGAGTTGTATCAATATCACCAATTATACAACTGAGTATTAGTACATGCTTTATTTTGTTGTATTAACAATCAAGCTTCACAAAATGTGCCCAATATATGGACAATAAAGATACAATATTACCAAATGATGGACACATACAAAGTAATTTGTTTTTTGGTTAGTCACTTTTTAAAATGACAAAAGTGCCCTTGTATTCTGAAACATAAATCTTTGCTTAATAAAGGCATGCGATCGTTCGCGTATGTAAATCTAATAATTATTTTTATTGTTTTTTAATTGCTAAAATGCAACTTAATTTATCCTATATTTTTTATAACTGCAAAATTGTTAATTCAGCTAATATATAAATGACTTGAGAATTTATATTAAAAGTGAAGAACTGTTTGGTGGTGATTTTTCAAGATTATTTATAATTAATTGTAATAATTTTGTGAATAGAACTATGTTGGTTATTTAATGGGTAATTATTCTGTGGATTATAAATAGGAGGGAATATGTGTGAAGTAGTTTTAGGTAGATCCGACCAAGGCTAATAAATGACCTGAATTGGCCCGAAACCGACATGTGGCCAACATGCCGGTTAACCGGGTCAACGGTTCGAACCCGTAACCAGCCTATCTGTAGACAGACCGGTTAAGGGTCCTAATTTTCTAAAATGTGAACCGACTGTTCAAGGGTTTATTTAAATTTTTTTTTTTTTACATTTTAAAATTTAAAATTGTTATGGTGTATATTTGAACTCATGACCTCCAACTTGAGTAAATAGTTTCAACCACTAAGAGTCTTGTTGATCTAAATAGAGTGTTATAATTTGTTTGATTATTTGAGCTTGAATTTATTTCACGTTATTTTATGATTAATACATGGAGAAAAACACATTCAAACCTTAACCGTTGGGTAACCAAAATCGTAATTGACAGTTCATGAACCGTAAGTAAAATCGTCAATGAATATTAAGGTTAATGGTTGGGGTCTTTTTAACCATCGAACCGACACTTTTAAACCATTGTCATGTCTAGTTTTAGGTCTTCATATGTCACTTTTAAAGTAATAAAATATCTTTATTCTTTGGCAACAAAAAATCTATCTTCATTCGTTATTTTTTTCTTAAAATACAATTTGCAATAACAAATTACATAATATCAATCCCACTTACTTTTGCAGCTCTTATTTCCACTAGTTTTAGGATGGGCTTCACTAATGGGTCCTTCCAGTTAGTTAAGTTTTACCAACTTGTTTTCTCGAATACACTTATCCACTTTTTAGAAAGAAAAAAATTTGATTTTTTGGTATTTGATTTCTTTGCTTCTGTTATCGTTTCTCTAAAATAAAGTATGTAAAAACAGAAGTAAATAAACAAGTCATAAGATATTTATGATTGTTTTAAGTTGAGAGCTGACAAATTTCTAATTAATTGAAGTTCGTTAAATTTTTTTTAATAGTAAATACTTAATATTTTTGCCTAAAAAAAACTTTTTCCAACTTTAAGAAAAAGCAATATAAAATGTTTTCAATAAATAATTACAAACACACTCCTAGTATTTATGTGAAAACTGAAATTTCTTTTATGTTTAAAAAAATTTCAATATTGCAAATTTCACTTATCTATATTTTCCTTCATTTATTATATTTACTTTTATCGCCATTATACTGGAAACAATTAAGTTTAAACATAATTCGAGTAAAATTTTAATATTTTACGGATTGCAACAAGGTTTGACATCATTATATTTGGGAAGCATATTTTCCCCAGTGGGGTTTTCTCGTTTCTTCTCCTTCATGGGGTGTTTTTCTTTTGCCGTTTTTGTGTATCGAGTTTTCTTTTTTTCTTTTTGTTCTTGTGGCTATGATTACATAACGCCATCCTATGGTTTTTCATTTTCTTTTTAATCTAGGTTATCTTCTTTCGTGTTGTTCTAGGGTTTCCAGTGGCCGTTTGGGATTTACAACTAGTGATCAGGGACTATCGTACTCAACTTGTGGCATGGAAGGCGACGTCGAAGAATTATGCCGGAAACTTTCGATGACAGAAGAAGAGGAAGAATGCAGGCTTATTCCGGGTGATGCATGGTATGAACCTCCAGTACATAAAAGGTTTTCTCGTGGTAAGATGGCTCCTTACAGCCAAACAAATTCCTTTTGAAGCCCTCAAGAAGACCTTTATGAACCTCCGGAATCCTTTGAAAGGACTTAGCATTGAGCGGGTTAGCCAAGACAGATTCATCTTTCGGTTCAATCACATTATTGACCAAAAGAGAGTATTGGAAGGAGGTCCTTGGCATTCGACAGACACCTTCTTATCCTAGCAATGGTGGGGGATGACCAAGATCCGATGAGTGTTCCCCTTAGTGGTGTGACTTTCATGTGCAAGTCACATGCTTACCAATTAATAAACTGACTAAGGCTATGGCGACTCACATGTGTAATGGCTTGGGTATCTACAGAGATGATGACCAAATGAAAAAAAGGGGACACTAGGGTGCCATACTCAGGATCCGGGTAGGGTTGAATGTCCATTGTTGTGCCAGAATACCCAAAATAAAGTGCAAAAATCATACACATATACAAGAACACGAATATTTACGTGGTTCGGCAATTGCCTACATCCACGGGAAGCAAACACAATTTATTGGAAATTTCTGACGAGAATTACAAACTCTTGAGGATCAACTAACAACTCACAGAAACAGATGCAGTAGCTTTAATAGCTTAATATTGAGAAGTAATTTCAGATTGAGGGATAAATTTCAGAAGTGAGGGATGATGAGTTTATATAGGCGTAGAAACCCTTCGGTGAACAAGTTGATGCCAACTTTTCTTCCTACCATTGTTGAATTCTATGGTGTGCCACCTTCCACCGTCCACCGTCCAAGCCACCATAGCAACAGTACATCTTCTGGAAGGAACCACCTAAACAACCACCGTCCAACAGTCCATAAACCACTACATAGCTATGAATCTCAGAAAATCCATTGGAGATTGCCTAACAGTTAAGTTCAGCTATGAGAAGCTTCCTATTTTTTGCTATATTTGTGGAGTCATGGGACATATTTACAGAGATTGTGGGCGCCGATATGATGTTACTGAAGAGATTGAGGAAGGATCATTGTCGTATGGTGATTGGTTACGCAACATAGGTAAAACTCTAACCAGAACAGGAGGCTTTCACACCTCGACTGGTTACCAAACATCCCCGGTGACATTACCACAGCCTACAATTGGTGATCCTCCATTCCAGCAAGAGAGGGATAATTCAGGTACATCTCTACCATTAGGTTTTTCCGATGACAGGAATAGAAGGACATTTTGGACAAATTCAATCCTACGAGAGGTATCTCCGCAATCATCGGGTGGATACCAATATAATAATGGAATCATGCAATCAAATCTTCTCCCAGCGAATATCTTGGGTGACCAAAATGATAAGTTGCATAATAATAGGGATTTTCAACAGCAAAGGGATCCCATGCAATCAGATGTGCGACAATCAAGCGAGGAGAATTTTGGTATGCAGATTTCACCAGTGTTTGGAATGGACAGATTTCTCAATAAAGGAAAGGAGATATCACAGACATCTAATACCAATAATAGAATATACGATGTGAATATCTCTCAATCTACTGATAATTCAATCCAGTTGGCAATGTTCATAGTGTTGAAGACCGATTCAAAGTTTTTAGGAAGACTTAGGGGGGTGTATTGGTTATAGACTTTTATTGACTTTTAGTGACTTTTATGGAGTTTAAAAGTCTAGAGGTATTCAATCCAGACTTTTATATACTCTACAAAAGTCTATGGTATTCAAGACAGACTTTTGTAGAGTTTTAAAAAGTCAGGTGGTATTCAAACTTGAATTTTTAAAACTCCATAAAAGTCTATAGGTATCCAAAATCTCATAGACTTTTAATGACTTCTGTTGAAATCTTTAGGTACAAACTTTGATGCCCCATGTACATCCCAAAAAAGTTAAAAATTCTCCACCACTCCTAGTAAAGATTTGGAATGACTTTTAATTCCTAATTACCATCATCTCTCTTTACTCTTTGCTATTTTCATTTCCGACACGACCATATCCCCATTGGCTTTTCCTCCCCTGTTTTCTACATGTATCATTTCTTTAATTCCTAATGTGTGGCTCTTTCTTCAATTATTGTTTTTTTCACATCTTATTTTTTATCCAATATAATACTAATATTTAAACAAGTCTTTTGATAAAATAGCAAGTTAATGTGCTCAATTTTATATTAGATGATAGATTTTTAAAACGATTGTATGGGTCTATATCTATAGACAAATATAATAAATATTTTTCTAAAACAAAAGATATTTATAACGATAATCATGCTTAATGTAAAAAGTATTTTTTAAGAATTTTTAATAGTCAACTATCATCAAAAAAAATTTTAAGTTTATAAAATGTTATTGTTAGTTCCGGATTTTAAAGATGACAAAACAAATCAGGACGGATCGATAGAACTCAGACTGACGAGATCGATCGCTCAAAGAAGATCAAGCTGAAATGGTATATCGCGAATCAGAACAGATCGATGAACATCAGCCTGACCAGATCGAAGCTTCAGAACAGCTCAATTATTATTAGATCAGAGCAGACAAGGCTGAATTAGATTTGCTCTTCAGTCCGAATCATTAACGGCTATTTATTGAAGCATTTATTGTTGTAATTAATGCTGAAAAAGACCAAGGACTGAAGATTACCATAAAAGGTAAGAAGACAAAGACGAGCTTACCTGACAGTCGCCGAAAGCATGAACCAGAATGGCAAGTGCCCAAAAGAATAAGACTGTAGCGTACTCAGAGTTTGAGCATAGTCAAGAGTTGCACATAAAGGAAAATAATGTTGTTGGTACATACAACTATATAAGGATGCAACACAAGAGCTCAAGAAAGAGTCTGATCAATCGAAAAACGCAAAAAGAAAGCTAAACAGCACAAGCTTACAAGCTCAGACATTCTCGAGCTAAAAATCTTCATAAGCACAATCATATTGTAATATTTGATCATCTTAGGATCATTATGTGCATAGACTAAAGTCTATCTTTTGTATTCTGTACTAAGATAGAGAAGTGATAATCAATTGTAACTGTCAGACAGAGTGTGTCTGAACAGATCGAGAGACTAGGAGTTTCAGTCTGGTAGTGAGGTAAATCCAGCTGAATTGGGTTTGTACAACATGATTGTATAAATCAAAGTCTTCTAGTGGAATCCTTCCTTAATTGGAAGAAGGGGAGACGTAGAAGGATTACACCACCTTCGAACTTTCAGAAACATATTCTGTCTTTTATCATTCTGCACATGTTATACTTTTCAAGCCATCGAGCCGTTCTTACTAGCCTAAGAACAGACTGTTCCGCACTAAATTATTCAGTGGTCTGTTCTGCAGAAAAGTTGATTAAGAAACAGATTTCTTTCACTAATCCGAAAGAAATCACAAAGGATTATTTTTAATAGGAGTGTCCATTCACCCCCCCTCTAAACACTCCGGACCGATCCTAACAGTTATGTAATAGACAACTTTTGTTTTATTACACAAAATGATAGATTACAATTATACAGCAACATTAACTGTCGTCATCTTGAAGATGCAAAAAAGTTGTTCAATATGCTATGCAAAAGAATTAAATATGTATTTTTCACATTTTTTACTGTTAAATAAGTAAAATGTGTTTACATTAATAGTAAAAAAAAATTATATGTTGAAGAAGTTATTTATATTCAATCGTTAGTTCAAAGAAATCACTTATAAGTTATAAAATCTATAGAGTCTATAAAATTCTTTTGATAATTTCATATAATTCTATAAAAATTATTATAAATCTATCAATTTCATAAAAGTCCATCATTTAAAAAAATCACTAAAAGTCGATAAAGTCCATAGAAATCTATTGAAAAAGTCTACGAGACTCTATACAAATCTTTTTATAACTCCATGGAATTCTACAAAAGTCAATAGAAATCTATCAACTCCATAAAAGTCAATCATTTAAAAAAGTCATTAAAAATCAATAAAAGTCTAGATTGAATACACCCCCCTTAGTCTTTGATTTATTTCAATTCTGTTAAACTAGTGCTAATAAATCTCATAATATTGTTGAGATATTTCATCCTTTATTGTTGTGTGGTTAGCCTATATAAAGGCATTTTTAGTTGTAAAATAAGCAAGGAAGATATACAAAGCTTATGCTAATAAAAGGCTTTTTACCTTGCTGCAAACTTTGTTTTTATCATTGTCTTCCCCAACATTTTGTGGTATCAGAGCCAGGTTCTTTTATAACTGGGCTTCAACCTCATGGCAACTAATGGCAATGTCATGAGCATTTCTCACCCAGCAATACCTGTCTTTAAAGGTGGAAGTTATGAATTCTGGAGCATTAAACTGAAGACTCTTTTCAAGTCTCAAGAGCTGTGGGACTTGGTCATAAATGGGTACCCAGATCCAGACGATGAAGCCAAACTGCAAGAAAATAAAAAGAAAGATGCGAAGTCATTATTCTTCATTCAACAAGCTGTTCATGAGTCAATTTTTTCCAAAATTGCTGGTGCAACTACAGCAAAAGAAGCATGGACAATATTAAAGAATGCATTTCAAGGTACCTCGAAGGTGATTACTGTGAAACTTCAAATTGTTCGTCGGGATTTCGAAACCTTATTTATGAAAGGTGGAGAATCAGTGCAAGATTTCCTAACTAGAGTTGCTGAAATCATTAATCAATTGAGATTCTATGGAGAAGATATCTCTGATCAAACTATTGTGGAGAAGGTGTTAAGAAGTTTGACTCCAAAATTTGATCATGCAATTGAGGAGTCTAAAGACCTATCAATATATTCATTTGCTGAGCTAATGGGGTCTCTTCAATCTCATGAGGTAAGAATAAATAAATCAGTTGAGAAAAATGAAGAAAAAGCCTTTAATGTGCAGGGAGAGAATTCAAACCAGAAAAATGAACAAAGAATTGCAGCTGGTAGAGGACGTGGAAGGGGACAATCATTAGGCAGAGGTGGTTATAGTAATGGCAGAGGACGAGGTGACAAAAGTAGTATACAATGTCACAACTGTAAAATATTTGGCCATGTAAAGGCTGAATGCTGGAGAAAGGATGAGCAAAACAGCTCCACACAGTACGGAGAAATGACTAATGTCCCCTATTGTAATTACTGCAAATGGTATGGGCATGTGCAGGATCAATGCTGGAAGAAAAATAGGCAAGCAAATTATACAGAGGAGCAGGGACAGGAGACCAATTTGTTCATGGCTTATCAAGACGATGTAAAGTCTTCCAATGACATTTGGTTCCTAGACAGCGGGTGTTCAATCATATGACAGGCTCAAAGTCATTATTTAAGGAGTTTGATGAGTCTTACAAAAAAAAAGTAAGGCTTGGAGATGACAAGCAAATGCAAGTGGAAGGAAAATGTATTGTAGCAGTAAATGATGGCCATGGTAATGTAAAGCTCCTTCATAATGTCTATTTTATTCCATGTTTAACTCAAAATCTTTTGAGTGTTGGGCAGCTCATGGGGAGTGGGTATTCTATCCTTTTCGATAATGGCTCATGTGTGATTAGAGATAAAAAAAAATCTGATCAAGTTATTGTTAAGGTACAAATGATGCCAAATAAGTTGTTTCCACTTGAGGTATCTAGTGTCGAAAATAATGCTTTTGTTGTCAAAGAAAGCAAAGAATCTAGATTATGGCACTTGCGTTACGGGCATTTGAATTTAAAAGGTTTGAGATTGTTAAGTCAAAAGGAAATGGTTTTTGGGCTGCCTAAAATCGACTCTTTAGATTTATGTGAAGGATGTGTATATGGGAAACAATGTAAGAAACCTTTTCCTGTTGGGAAATCTAGAAGAGCAACTAAGTGTTTGGAGCTTGTTCATGCTGATTTGTGTGGCCCTATGCAAACTGAGTCATTTGGAGGGAATAAATATTTTTTGTTGTTCACAGATGATCATAGTCGCATGAGTTGGATTTATTTTCTGAAATTCAACTCAGAAACATTCGAAGCATTTAAAAAATTCAAGGCACTTGTTGAAAAACAAAGTGAAAGAAGCATAAAGACACTTCGTACAGACAGGGGAGGAGAATTCTTATCTAATGATTTTATTCAGTTTTGTGAAGAACAAGGGTTGCACAGAGAGTTGACTGCTCCATATACACCTTAACAAAATGGCATAGCTGAGCGGAAAAATAGAACGGTGGTCGAAATGGCAAGGAGCTTGCTTAAAGCAAAAGGAATTCCAAATGCATATTGGGCAGAAGCAGTTTCTACAGCAGTGTATTTGCTAAATTTATCACCAACCAAGGCAGTTTTAAATCAAACACCATATGAAGCTTGGTGTGGTAAGAGGCCTTCGGTTAGTCATTTAAAAATTTTCGGTTGTATTGCTTATGCTTTGATTGATTTGCATAATCGTAGCAAACTTGACGACAAATCAACAAAATGTATTTTTGTTGGTTATTGTACTCAACCTAAAGCATATAGAATGTATGATCCTGTCAATTGCAAAGTGATCATTAGCAGGAATATTGTCTTTGATGAAGAAGCAAATTGGAAATGGCAAGAAGGATCTGCAGGTGTTCAAATTGGTGGTTCATCATTAATTGAAGCTCCACAAGTTGAAGAAGCGATCCCAGTACCTTCAAATTCAACAAATTCAAGTCCTACAAGGTGTAACAGCTCATCTTCGAATGAAACTCCACCACAAAAAAACTCGATCATTGAGGGAAATTTATAACTCAACTCAAGCTTTATTTGTTGCTGATCCTACTAGTTTTGTGGAAGCTATGAGCAAAGAAGAATGGTATATTGCAATGAAAGAAGAGTTGAAATCAATTAAAAAAAATGAAAACATGGAAATTGGTGGACTTACCAGAAGGTAAAAGTGCAATCGGAGTCAAATGGGTATTTAAAACGAAGTATCATTCAGATGGTACTATTGATAAACATAAAGCTCGTCTCGTTATAAAAGGATATTCACAGCAACAAGGAATTGATTATGAAGATACTTTTTCTCCAGTTGCACGCTTCGAAACAGTGAGGATTTTCCTTGCATTGGCTGCCCATTTAAGTCTGCCTATTTATCAATTTGATGTAAAGTCTGCGTTTTTGAATGGGGAGTTGCAAGAAGAAGTATATGTCTCTCAACCTGAAGGTTTTATTATTCATGGTAAAGAAGACAAAGTGTATAAACTCAAAAAGGCACTTTATGGGTTGAAGCAAGCGCCACGCGCATGGTATAGCAAAATCGATTCATATTTTCTTTCTAACGGCTTTGAAAGAAGTAAGAATGAGCCCACATTATATGTGAAGAAGCAAGGTAAGAATGACATTTTAGTATATGTCTTTATGTGGATGATATGATTTATATGGGTTCATCTTCTACTCTTATTGATGAGTTTAGAGTTTGCATGAAAAAAGAATTTGAGATGTCAGATTTGGGGTTATTGTCTTACTTTCTTGGTCTTGAAGTGAATCAAGTTGAAGATGGAATATTTGTTTCACAAAAGAAATATGCTACTGATCTTCTTAAAAGGTCCAACATGAGTTATTGCAAAGTAGCAGCCACCCCGATGAATGTAAATGAAAAGCTACTGCTTAGTGATGGTACTGGAGAAGCAAGCTCAAGATATTTCAGAAGTTTGGTTGGAGGTTTAATTTTGACTCATACTCGACCTGATATATCATTTTCAGTCAGTATAATATCCAGATTTATGCACTCTCCTTCGAAGCATCATCTTGGAGCTGCAAAAAGAGTTTTGCGATATATTGCAGGAACAATTGATTTTGGGCTATGGTATGATCACTATTCAGATTTTAAATTATATGGATTTACAGATAGTGATTGGGCTGGGTGTTTGGAAGATAGGAAGAGCACATCTGGATATGTTTTTAGTCTTGGTTCAGCTGATATCTCATGGTGTTCAAAGAAACAAGCAACAACAACTTTATCATCCTCTGAAGCTGAATATGTAGCAGCTACATCATCAGCATGTCAAGCAGTATGGTTGCAAAGAATTCTAGCAGATCTCAACCAGGAACAAATTGAAGCAACTAAGATTTATTGTGATAATAAATCTGCAATAGCTATGTCCAAAAATCCAGCACAACATGGAAGAACAAAGCACATTGATCTTCGAGTTATTTTATCAGAGAGTTGGTATCAAAGGGGTTGATTAACTTGGAGTTTTGCAGCACAAATGAACAATATGCTGACATACTTACAAAATCACTTTCTTGTGAGAAGCATGTGTATTTCAGAAATCAACTAGGTGTTTGCAACTTTGAATCAAGGGGGAGTGTTGAAGACCGATTCAAAGTTTTTAGGAAGACTTAGTCTTTGATTTATTTCAATTCTGTTAAACTAGTGCTAATAAATCTCATAATATTGTTGAGATATTTCAGCTTTTATTGTTGTGTGGTTTGCCTATATAAAGGCATTTTTAGTTGTAAAATAAGCAAGGAAGATATACAAAGCTTATGCTAATAAAAGGCATTTTACCTTGCTGCAAACTTTGTTTTTATCATTGTCTTCCCCAACACAAAGAAGGATATAAATTTGCCGAGGACCAAAATCGTCTAATGGGCCAAATCAGACATGCCAACCTAGAATTTACAACCCTAGAAACATCGAGCCCAGAATCACATAATTTACTAAAGAAAAAGAGAGGCCGTCCAGTGGGTAGTGGGGGCTCGAGAAGATCTGTAATTGTACAAAGGAAGGATACGGGTGGTGATGGCATCAATGCAGATTTAAGACCACTGAAGAAGAACTATATCTCAAATATCTTGTTGACACAAGAGTTTAGTGACGTACCGGCGGTGGCTGCAATGCAGCCCTGCAGGGAGCCATGATTTGCATCAGTTGGAACCGCCAGGGACTTGGGGACCCTAGGGCAATTTGGGAACTCATAGAATATGTCTGAGATCACCACCCCCACCTCATCTTCCTTATGGAGACGAGGCTTTCAGCTTTTAAGGTAGATAGGTTAAGTTCAACATGTTTGGCATTGCAGTTCCAGCTAGAGGTAAGTCCGGGGGACTTGCATTATTATGGCATAAAGATAAGGAGGTCTTGATCCAAAGCTATTCCAAGAACCACATAGACGCTCATGTATATAGAGGATAACAATATGGAGAACTAGAAGTTCATAATAGAATGATCACTTGGAATCTAATGAGACGACTATACCATTGTTCCCATAAACCGTGGGTCTGCATGTGTGATTTTAACGAGATACTTCACTATCAGGACAAGGAGGGTGGCCGCCAACCATCAAACTGGAGGGTAACAACTTTCAGAGAGGCCGTATCTGACTCCTGTCTTCATGAACTGGACTTTATTGGTCCTAAATTCACATTTGTAATATGAGGGAGGAGCCTTATATGATTCGTGAGTGATTGGACAGAAGCCTAGCCAACTCAGATTGGTTCCTAAAATACCCGAGGTACAAGCTCAGTTAGATGTTCCGACCATAATCCTACAAGCCGAAAGAGGTAACTCAAGCTTTATTTGATATGTACCCCCTAAAATCCCCTGGTCCCGATGGTATGCCGGCAATTTTTTATCAGAAATTCTGGAATATTGTGCATAAGGACGTCACTGCTAGTGTGCTTAATTTTTTAAATAATGGGGTTTTTATTGATAAACATAATTATACCCATATCGTCCTAATCCTAAAATGCCAATCCCCCGATCCCCTTACCCTATTCCGTCTGATTAGCCTAAGTAATGTCATTTATAAATTTTCTGCTAAAGCTATACCTAATCGCCTTAAGCCCATTATGAGTCACCTTATAGCCAAAACCCAATCCGCATTTTTCTCGGGTCGTCTGATTAATGGTAATGTTCTTGTGTCCTTTGAGATTAATCATTTTCTTAAGAATAAAACTTGTGGAAGATGTGTTATACTTATATGGCCATTAAATTGGATATGAGCAAAGCTTATTACAAAGTTGAGTGGTGTTGCTTAGAGCGTACCATATTGAGGCTGGGGTTTGATAGGAAATTTGTGGATTTAGTTATGACGTGTGTTCTTCCTGTCTCATACTCGTTGATTATTAATGGAGAACAATCTGGTTTCTTTCATCCGTGTATGGGCATCCGTCAGGGTGACCCATTGTCATCTTTCTTGTTTTTATTTGTCATAGAAGTGCTCAGTTCATTGATTGCAAGGGCGGAGCTAGCTGAGGATATCAAAGGAGTGGCTATTTGTAGAGGAGCACCAGTTGTTTCACATTTATTATTTGTGGATGATATGCTGATTTTTTGTCAAGCCAGAGATGCAACGGTTATCAATATAAAGGTACTCCTTGGTATGTATGCTCACGCTTCAGACCAAGAGATAAATTTACAGAAATCAACTATGGTTTATACTAGGAATATGAAACCAGGAGATAAAGATCATATCAACAACCTCTTAGGGAATTCGAGTGGTGGATAAACATGATAAATATTGGGACTACCGGCTGTGGTTGGCAAGTTTAAGGCCGAAGTATTTGGGAGCTTAAGAGAGAGAGTTTGGACAAGGATACAAGGATTTGAAGGGAAAAAAATTATTGTAGACTGGAAAAGAAGTCCTCATCAAATCCATCCTTCAAGCTATACCAGGGTACACATTGGGCTGCTTTGTGTTGCATGATTACATACTCCACAACATTGAACAATGATTCAGAATTTCGGTGGGGTGAGATTGGAACCAAGAAAATGCATTGGATTAATTGGGATGCTTTATCAGAGAGTAAGGAATACGACGGGCTCGGCTATAGAGATTTGAAAGCTTTTAACTTGGCTATGAAGGATGGAGGATCATGACCAAACCCGAGTGCCTTCTCGCGAGAGTTCTTAAGGCCAAGTATTTCTCAGATCATAAATTTCTTGATGCTATAGCGTCGCCCTCGGCCTCACTCATTTGGAAAAAGTTTGATGAAAGCTAAAGTCCTACTCATGGCAGGAACAAGATGGAGGACTGATGATGGATCAACTGTTAACATTTGTGGAGATAAATGGCTCCCATGGCCGTACAATTTTCCAATTTTTTCTCCTTGCCAGGAACTGGATGCTAGTTCTAAGGTGAAAGCTTTGATAGATTTGAGCGGCATGTCTGGAGGGAAGAACTTATCAAAGACATATTTTTGAAGAGGATGCAAACTCCATTCTGTCTATACCCTTGTGCCAAAGGGATAATGATGATATAATGGTGTGGCACTATACAAAGAATGATAAATTTTCTGTCCGAAGCGCTTACCATTTAGCACGATCGCTAAAGAAACACAATGAAGGCAACATTGGGTCAAGCTCAAAACCACCAAAGGTTAGGAACTGGAGGGTTACTTGGCAATCTAAAATACCAAATAAGATCAAACTCTTTATTTGGAGGGCTTGTTGGGGAGCTGTCCCGACGATGTAAGCATTATTTAGGAGGCATATAAGTGGCAACAACCATTGCGATATCTGCCCAAATAAAGTGGAATCTATTATGCATGTATTAAAGAATTGCCACTACGCTCGTGTTTTCTGGGCTTGCATGAATATATCCCGCAAGTATGTTTCTCTGGGGATGTCGAGATATGGTGGATTGGATCTGTAAAATCCGAGCTGGACTGGATAAAGATGAGTTTGACCTAGTGTTAATTGGATGTTGGACATTATGGAACAATAGAAATAAGAGGATCTGAGAGGATTATGTCTATGATGCTTAAAGCTGTATGAATTTTGCTAGAAACTACTTGGCCCAATTTCAGCATGCTACCTTCATGGTCACCTCAGCACCAGTAACTAGGGTCCCTACACGTTAGCAGCCCCCTGAAAAAATTCTATCAAGGTGAACTATGATGCGGCTATCTTTTAACCATGGTTCTAGTGCTGGTTTCAGACTTATTGCTCGAGATCATATAGGAATTTGTTTAGCTTGGGCTAGCAAGCTATACAAATATCCACTGCTACCGGAGATGGCCGAGGCTCTAGCAATCAGAGAAGGTGTAGAAATGGTACATCTACATGGTTGGGACCGAGTTGTCTTAGAAAGCGATGTCTGAACATAGTTCACGCGGTAAATAATTCAATAGAAAACTTTTCACCAATTGGCCCCGTAACAGCTGATATTCTAAAGATGCTGAGGATCTTATCATCAGCTCAAATAAGCTTGATCCGTTGAACAGGGAATGAAGTAGCTCACCATTTAGCCAAATATGCTTTAGTTTCATCAGTAGGATTTTCAAAATTACCAGCTTTTATTCATAATATTGTATTGTCTGAGTTTCGGTTTGACAATTTATATATCGTGTTTTTCTATAATAAAAAAACAAGGTTTGACATTAAATTTAAATTTCAATATTCTTTTATTTCTAAACAAAAATTAATAAATTTTAGAATGAAGAAGGAGAAAGACATAATGAAGAGTCATAAGGAAAAAATTTGAATGGACATTTAGAAAGCATGATAGCATAAGAAAATAGTGCAAGTAATGATCTTTTTCTTTAATTATTTTGAGAAAAAAATATTTTTCTTTTTATGTGTATACGTAAATCAATTTATTTATAAAAATAAAATTCATTCTTATGTAGCAAATTAAATGTGAAAATGATATTTACAACATGAAAGATAATATTGAACCTAACCACGGTGTCAAAATTGATGATTTTTTTTTTATCGTTCTGTCTATGAAAAGGGTATTCGAATTTGAGTTCATATAAATGTGAACGTGTAACAAACCATCAGACAATTGTCTTGATTGTCCAAAATTGGTGATTTTGATAATATTAAACCAAAAATCCATTTTGGAAAAAATGAAATTTGTTAATTTATATATCGAAAGGAACGAAAAACTTTGTATGGAACGAGTTTGGACCCAACGTATATATCAACATAAAGAAAATGAGTTGATTTGATTAGCTTTAGTTGACAAGTCTGATTTATTTCATTTTTTTGTTCCGATGCAATAAGAGTTTGCTCGAATAAAACCATAGCCGAGTCTAGATGACGCAGACGTTCCCAAGGAGATTCCTCAACTTTGACAAACCTTACTTTGAATTGTGAACTGATAACGATGTTACATTACAAACGTTTTCTACGAAAAGTCGATATCCACGGCTGGCATGCAAAACAATTGATTTTCAAAATTAAATTATAATTATATATATACGTCACAAATTGCTTATTGATTTTAAAATCTATATTTGTGTTTTTTTAAAAAAAATAATTTTTTTAATTTTTATTTGAGATGCAGTTTTTGTTATTTGAGTCTCTTTTTATAAATTTAAAAATAATTAGTTAATTTCATATTTTAAAATAAATAAGAATAAATCAAGAAAAGTTTAATAATTAGGTAATAATTAAAAAAATATTATATATATTAAAAGCATACTGATGTGTAGTTTAATAACTACATTAATTTAGATATAATCTCGACAAATTAAATATCACTGAAGTAATACAAGACCAATCGTTTAAATTATTTAAATTTCATTTAGCACCTTTTACTATATTTCAAAAATTTCTCAAATTGAAATTATATAAAATTCACTTTCATCCGGTTTCGATAGGTACATTTAGATTTTAATATAGATTTTTTAAATAATTTCTTAAATCTATTGATTTAAAAAAGACTCGTAGAGTCATTTTAAATATTTACAAAATATTTGGAAATACATGATATTGGATTTGGACCCTACTTATACATAATCTCAATATTAAAACATAATATCTTTTAAATAAAACTACATAAAATAATATATCAATCATTTTAGGTCAATCATATTAAGTTATCAATAATTGGGGCCCAAACTAGACCTATACATATATTTTCCTGAAATATCTATAAAAACACATAAAATAACTTAATCAAATATAATACAAATTATGTTGGATCAATCGTTTGTTGATTTATCAAAAGCTATAATTAGTGGTGACGATGTAATTCAAATATTTTAAACTGTATATCAGCACAAGTGTAATGTGTCGATCATAATACTAACATGAACAATTATTATACTTCAACAATCTCTTTCAATAATTTCACTCATTACAACTCATTATAATTGAACATATGATATTGATTCTGATACCAATTGTAGGATAAAAAGTTGCCTATTTACCAAAAGGTATAGTTTATGGTAACGTTGTAACTCAAATATTTTAAACTGTATAACTTAAACCTCACATATCGATCTCTATCCTAAAATATACAATTATTCTAATCCAACAAATAACATATAAAAAAACATAAATAAGCTGTTGTTTATGTTAAGCTTCGCTAACGTTATAAATACTTCTTAATATTATTTTTCCAAAATAAAATAAAATTCACCGACGAAAAATAAGAAAATATTAGATATTCTGACAATATGAAAAATCATATAATTTATACGAAAGTAGAAGAAAAAAAAAATCAAATCTAACTTGCGGTTGTGCGGGTTCTCTCTCTACACTCAAAGCTTAAAGGCTCCAGCTTACTTCTCAGGTTTCTCTCTCTACACCGACCTCCAATAAGATAAAGTAATGTTAGAATATTGATTCGAAGCAATTATTAATCAATACTTTTATGGATTCTTCAGCTGTTGTTTGAGATCTCATTTTCACTAGTTGTTTATTTTTTTTTTTTGTAGTTTAAACTTCTCTGCGCTCCGTTTCTCTGTCTTCACTTCAGTCTGATTCGGTTGCTCTGGGTATTGCTCTCGATTTACTTTTTTCTCAATTTTAATAATGATTTTTTTTTTTGTGTTTACGCACTTCTGTTTCAGCGCATTGTTGAATAATAGTTGAAGTTTGTTGGTGATTATTATTGTTTTTTGTTTTTTTTTTTTTGATGGGTTTGGATGTGCTATGTGATTGTAATGTTGGATTTTTCGTTCCTTTGTTGGAGACGAGATCTGATCTTGAGAAGTAGCTGTACAGTTTTTGACTCGAATATTATGTTTTAAATTTTTGAATTATGGACCGTTCGATTTCTATTTTGAATTAATGCTGCGGTGATGTTTCTGCTGATTAGTGTTCTCTATGTTGTTCAAAATTTTATCTTATCTTAGAAAGGTAGCAAGCAAAACAACAAATGGCTTTATAATAGGAATTTCGAGGCTAGATTTGCGTCCATAAGACAATATTGACTCGCTACGGTGCTAACGGTTTGCTTTGACAATTTGTCTCCCAAGATACAACGACTATGGATGTGTATCTTAGGAAGGTAGCAAGCAAAACAACAAATGGCTTTATAATAGGAATGTCGAGGCGAGATTTGGAATCTCCGTCCTTAAAACAATATTGCCCCGCTACGGTGCTAATGGTTTGCTTTGGCAATTTGTCTCCCAAGATACAACGATTATGATTTGTGATAGGAGCACTCCAAATCATAAATCCTTAAAACCACAAAGCTTTAAAAACACTCAATAAGAACAAGGATGAAAACCCACAAAATTACTCAAATTTTGATCTTCAAATCTGTTGTGAATTTCAAAATTCCATGTCTAATTCATTCAATGGTTGTTTCTTATATAGTATACCAAGTGGTGTCACCAAAAAGAAGCATTTAGAAGCATTCCATCATGAAAAAAAGCAGCAAAACGCGAAAATACGCAACCCTGCGCAGGCACGATCGATCGCGCCATGTCTAGTTCATTCAAGGGTTGTTTCTTATATAGTATACCAAATGGTGTCACCAAAAACACAGCATTTGGAAGCATTCCATCATGAAAAAACGCAGTCAAACGCGAAAACACGCAACCCTGCGATCACGCCCCTTTTTTCAACTCACTGCCCCTCGCGATCGATCGAGGCATAAGTCTCGATCGATCGCGAGTCCATTATTTATTTCATTATTTCCAACAATCCCCCACATGAATTAAATTAATGCATGTATACAATTGAGCATTTTTAACGAACTATTATGGCGTCTGGAGAGATAGCTTGCGGCTTTGAATCTTCCGTAGTAGTATTCAATCGGATTTACTTGACTTAATAGTGAATTTATAGTCTTGAACTATTTAGTTGTTAACCGAGACAATTGAACCCACACCATAACAACTCTAACCTTTGTATTGGTTTCTTAAGGTTGTGTCCGTTTCGGCTACGGACCACGCTTGGTTTCATAAGTGCTTTTCATATTTGAAGCGGCCACACTTCGCACTTACGTAGGTGATCTCCTAGAAAGTATCCCGCTATACTCCAACATATTCTAATATGTCTTAGGAATCAAAAGACATTTTGCCTATCATTGTATCCCTTTTGCAGGAATGGGTTGGAGAGTGATCTCCAAGGTGTTTATACAATCTCATAATTTAGTTGTCCCTTTTGAACCTAGATCTTGGGATCTTCAGTCAACAAGGTTGGGTATCCACTATGAGATTTTGATTATAGGGTTTTAACCTCATTCCCCTCGATAAACTTGCACTTGATCTCTCAGTTAACAATTTCATATGTGGATCCGCGGTTTCACATAATCACTCACGATTATGCCACTGGAGATCATTTTGTCATATAGCATTAGCACAACACGTTTTAGTTGCATGCACAGGATTTTTCTCTAACAACTTATAAAGCCACTCGGACGAAGAAGCGTTATATGTTTTGCATAGAGAATTTTCTACAACAGTATAGCTTCAGTGTTGGTAATCATATTACCTCATTTGCATCATTTTATCCTTTTAGGATATTTCCATCATCGAATTTTTAAGCGTTGTTAATGCGTTATTTCTTACAAAATTCGAGACTAGAAGAAGTACTCAACTTTAACCCACAATTCATATTTAAGCGAATAGATCCTTAAAAATTACAAGTTCAAGGTTCTATTTCTCTTAAACTTGAAATTTAAGAGCAAAGCTTAAATTTTGAAATTCAAATTAATCCTTGAGATTTTATTCTTCAAATGTCTTGGAAACTTTAATTCCAAGCATTGTTCTTGATGCATACACGTCAAAATGTCTTGTCAACATTTTTTCTTTGTTACTTGATGATTTCTAAATTGCTTCCCGAATGAGCATATCAATACACAAGCATACTTATGCTTATGTGTGTATACATTTGTCACACTCGTTAATCTATTTGACATCATGATTTGTCAAACTCTTCATGTCTTTTATTTGACGTTTGTTATGACTTTACTTTGGCCTTCATATTTCTAGCCAAACACCCCCACATTTCAAATATTGTATGACCTTCAATCACAAGGTTTTTTCGTCATTGCCTAAATGTGTTACTTAGTATAGAATTGCAACCCCCCACAACTTCGGGATAGTCACGAATTGCATTGGCGTTCAAACTTTCGTGTTTCAAGTTCTAAGCGTTATCGTCTTACAAATCCAAACTTAAGACTTTATTTCTTGAAGTTTTCGGATTTAAGCGTACTTGCTTAAAAGTTGAAACTTGGATAATATTATCAAATTCGGTTCACAATTTGAAATTTAAGCTTACTACTTAGAAAACTTGAATTCAAGATTTTAAATCTTGCAAATTTATGTTATAAGCGTACTAGCTTAGAAATTCAAAATGAACCATACGAGATATTACAACGCCTAGTCAAAATTTGTGGTTTCAATTCATCACTTGTGTTTTAAGTGTACAAAACTTAGAAACTCGAATTCAAGATTTTATTGTCTTGCAAATTCAAGTTTAAGCGCCAAATTCTTAGACAACACAAGTATAATCTACTCACAATTTTCCATAGCAAACCTTATTTGCTAAATTTGATAATCTCATTCTTAATGTATTTAACACCTCAATGACCTCTTTTTGCTTCGTAACAAATACGCCACAACAATATCATATGCAAGTGTTCATAAAAGTAACAAATTACTTTGCACAATATTTCCATCACAAACATAATTGTGAATTAACTCTAGAAGACGTTACGATTCTGCTAACAAATGAATGACAATTTTGTTAGCTTAGTGCCCACACAAGTAATATATTTAACATTACAATTTGCGCAGGGAACCATGGTTTAAATGATCCTAACAAACCGTAATATTCTATACAAGAAGTAATAACATATATTTTTATTGCTTCCAACAATTATCGTCATTACATTTATTTAGAATCACTTCAATTTTGGAGTTTTACTACTTTCAAAGATACACAATCTAATTAAACGGTAAGCACTAGCTCATCCAAATCATTTGAGAGACGATCTTCTTCTGTCACATTAACTTGATCCATAACCTTTCCACGTTCGTCTTTATTGCGACAATCCTTCGCCATGTGATTGAGTTTTCCACATTTGTAGCACTTGCCTTTGAACTTTTTCACCTTTCCAGATTTGGAGGCCATGCCGTCTAATTTGCGCTTTGTTCCGGCGGGTTTTTCCACTAAGTTCACTCGTGCTTCATGTTGGTGCCAATTTTCCTTCTTTCCGGAAATTCTGTTGTCGTTTCGATTCGCAAGTGAACCACAAGGTCTTCAACATTCATCTTTTTTCGTGTGTGCTTGAGATAATTCTTGAAGTCCTTTCATGATGGAGGCAACTTTTCAATCATGGCGGCCACTTGGAATGAGTCACTTAGAATCATTCCCTCCGCATGAATTTCGTGCATGATTACTTGCAAATCTTTTACTTGTGCTATCAGAGAATATAATTCTTGCACAGGAAATCGCTTTGATTCCACGCATCAACCGCAGACCTCTTTGATTGCCGGTTTCACTCTCCATGACAGTAGGAGCATCCTCGTTGAGGAACCTTGTCAACCCCAAGGTTGTCAAATAAAACATCTTTTGTTGCCATCACTTGAAGTCGTTCCCATTGAACTTTTTAGGCCTTTCATCATGATGAACGGAAGTCGTTGCATTCGACGAAGCCATTTGTTGCTGAATATTGTCTTAAGATTGTTGTTCAAAATTTTATCTGGATGTGTAACTTAAGAAGTTAGCAAACAAAACAACAAATGGCTTTATAATAGGAATGTCGAGGCGAGATTTGGAATCTCCGGCCTTAAGACAATATTGCCCCGCTACGGTGCTAACGATTTGCTTTGGCAATTTGTCTCCGAAGATAAAACGACTATGATTTGTGATAGGAACACCCCAAATCCCAAATCCTTTAAACCACAAAGGTTTAAAAACACTCAACAAGAACAAGGATGAAGACCCAAAAATTACTCAAATTTTGATCTTCAAATCTGTTTTGAGTTTCGAAATTCCATGTCTAATTCATGGGTTGTTTCTTATATAGTATACCAAGTGGTGTCACCAAAAACACCATTTTGAAGCATTCCATCATGAAAAAACATGGCCAAACGCGAAAACACGCAACCCTGCGTAGGGCGCAATATCACTCCCCTTTTTTCAACTCACTTCCGCTCGCGATCGATCGAGGCATAAGTCTCGATCGATCGCGAGTCTATTATTTATTTCATAATTTCCAGCACTCTATTAAATGCGTAACGTTTGGTGTTATCCTGTGTACGTTGGAGAATTTATTTGAATTTTATTTTGCTGTGATTAGGCCGTGAATATATTTTGGAATGTGGAAGTTGAGCATTATTCCTTTTAAATATTTTTATGGCGCTTTTGCTAGTGTGTATAAATTAATCACTTTGTGTAGGCCTACCACATATTTCTATGAGCTATTTTGGCATAAGTATATGTAACATCTTGTCAGTGATGAATTATTTTCAAAGTGTAATGCTTATCCAACAGTTTGAATTTATGATTTTGAGACCAGCATTATGTTGTTTGTGAACTAGAGTCAAGGGTTCTGAAAAACTAGAACTCTGGTAAAGCTTGGATGGTTTCTCTTTCTTTCTTTCTTTCTTTTTTTTTTATCAAAATTTATTGTAGGAGGAAATAATTTGTATCTGTAAATCTTGGCTAAAAATACTGACTTTAAATTTCTTCAATCAGTTATTTTGATAGTGAAGATGGATGTGGTTATAGATGCCAACACGCCAGTGGACTACTTTGAGTTTCAGATTTCTCCATGCCAAAATAGGTTATATTTCCACCGCTTATTCAATTGCATGCATCAGTCAGCAAAAGAATGTCGTTATGTTGCATGACGGTATATGTGCAGTTGCTTTATATTTTGTATTATTCTTCATTTCTAATTATGTTATGAGTTGCCTTCCTCTTTTTTTTGTTTTGTTTTTTTCAATTTCAAGGAATCCAGTGATTACGGGGTGATGCCCATTTTTCTTTTCATGATTGACCGTCACTTGCCAAACTGGCTTTCTGGAATGCTTGCTATCTATTATAACTTGTGCTGTAATCTGCCTGTCAATCTTAACCTTTTCTGTTCCTTTATAAAGGTACGAGGCATTTGCATGCTATGTGAACAAGAAAGAGAAAAAAATAGCATCTGGATTTTTGGAGCATCTTTTACTGCATTCAGCTGAAATCAATGCTTTGCATTCGAAAGGATCTGATGCTAAGTACATACTTAAACCTCCGGAAAATTCATGTGACCTAAAATGGTTCACGAAGTCCACAATGGAAAGGTTTGGAAATCATTTTTTGTTTAGGTGGTTTACTTTCTTTAGAGCTTAACTATCATCACTGACAAGTGTACTGCTATTGTTTTTTTGTTATCAACTAGGTTTCTACATATAATTTGTTCACCTAATGTGCTGGATATCACCAATGCCGTTAAAAGAGAGATGTCTCAGCTGGAGGAAGCTCGAAGATTTCACCTTTCTTTGTACTCAAAGGTAAAATTAGCTGATTTTGACCTTGAGTTAAGCTCAGTCGTCATATTTATTCTTTTTTTCAGGGTATGGAGTCAGAGGTCCAAAGTGGCGAAACAGGTTAGTTTGATCAGTTTTTGTAGAATGGGGTTTGCGTTGCAGTTGTTGACAAGAATTCTCATGTGGAGGTGTTACCTTTATAACATGCATGAAAAAGTAATACCATGACCTTTATATCAAGAGCATCTAATTTTACGCCATCAGCTACGAAGAAAAAGTAATATTACTACATTTGGATGAAAGATAAAACATTTATTATTATCGAACAGATATCAAGTTCCTTTATTTTTATTTTTACGTTTTTTTTTTTGTGCTGGCAGATAGCAGCTCCTCTTATGGCTCATCATCAACTCCAAAGGTAGTATATTTTTCTTTTCTTGGTTTTCGGCATTGATGCCCATATAGTATTAAATATTATTTAATATTTACTTTTTATATGCTGATTGAATTTACTGTATATGTGCAGACTGAAGGATCAGATGCTTCCAAGTATGTCCTCCAAAATTTGTCGACTATCATATGTAATTAAGGAATGACATTTTTCTGTAATATAAACTGTTTGTTGCTTACAGAAATGAATTGCTGCGAGCCATAGACTTGAGGCTTAATGCATTAAGAGGAGAACTGACTGCTGCTTTTGACCTAGTTGTTGATTCTCGATATTCTGTAGAGGATATGACCTATTTAGAGAAGTTTTCTAACCATTTTGGATCGATATACTTGAGGTACTCCTAGCTTTAGAATAGGTTGCACCAAAGTTATGGTCAAATTGAAAAGCGTTTCCCTCTCTTCCTTCTTTATTACTTTATGGATAACAATACATGTATATCCATTTCAGGGATTCCTTCAGCAAGCTCGTAGAACTCATAAGGAATCCATTGGTTACTGTTTCAAGCAGCAAACAGTTTTTGGAGAGTGATCGAATCTGTTCAAGAGAAGGGAATAATGATTCCGCTGGATTGTTATCCTCAGGGACACCAGTACATTATGGTGCTTCTCCAGCAAAAGTTGCACAGGTGGAGAGACAGAGCTCATCAGATAATGAGGAATCTTCCTTCTCAAGTGAGGAAGAGCAAACATCAAGGGACAGAAGTCGAACTCTCATAAGATCTGCTTCTCCTCGATGGTCATCATCTCCAATGCGAAGGATACAAATTGGGCGGTCTGGATCTCGAAGATCTACCGCTATATCAATCAAGAGTCTCAACTATATTCCTGCCAGAGAAAGGTCAGTATTACCTAATAATCCGGCTGGAAGTGACAGTGATAAGGAAGGACATGAACAGGCGCTAAAAAAATCTGAGAACAATGTGAGAATAAGTGTGCAAGATGCAATAAATCTTTTTGAACGGAAACAAATGGATCAAATTGGGGATATTCAGAATGAAAGGTCATTGTTAAATGTGTCTAACGGGGGAAGTAAATCTGTACTGAGAAGATGGAGTAGTGGAATCGGTGAAGAATCTTCACAGTATCGAGAGGAATCTGTTTTAGAAGATGTTTCCCAGATTCAAAATAATCTAGAAAATATGGAGATTGCCAATGGTTCACCAGAAGCTGAAGCTCAGTCTGGTGTTTCTTTTGAAGATATTCCTGTTGAGCATTGTGAATTAGATGTGAAATTGAACTCACCTGAAAAAACATCAAGTGGTCCAGAATTTGTGCAAGAGGAGACTATTCCAATCGAACCAACTAAACTTGCCCAAAAACCAGCTGCCTTGGAAGAATGGAATCGTAAAACTGAAGGAGAACTAAATGATCTGATGATGAAGATGGTTGAAACCAAGCCGACAAAATTTAGGACTGTTCTACCCAATAGTAGCAAAAGACGAAGCTTATCAGATGAACAGAGAGGTGGCTTTTATCACCACTACAAGGAAAAGAGGGATGAGAAACTTCGAGGAGAAACTGCTAGAAGAAAAGCAGAGAAAGACAAAGAATTCAGTGCAATGCAACAGATTCTTGATTCAAGAAAGTCAGAACTAGCCTCAGCAAACACGAGAGATGTTGGTAAAAAACAAAATGTGAAGAAACCCCAGAAGTCGCAGAAAAATGTCTCTCAACCTGAGGTACCGAAAGCAGAGAGTCCAAAACTTGGCAGTGTTAAGAAAGCCTCGCTGAAAGCATCTTCTCTGCCTACCACACGCAAATCATGGCCATCTCCAAGAGCTCCAGGGATGTCACCCGCTAAGATCTCTGCTAGTACAACTTCTATCGGTGCCACGCAAGTTCGTAAATCAAATCCAGTATCATCAGTTTCTCAGTCGAGCAAAAAAGTAGAGACTCCTCAACCACAGCCAAAATCTGTAAAATCTAACAACAATGTCAAAAAGAGCATGACAAGCACTACTGATAATAAGAAGCGCTCCGTACCAGAACTTAGCAAAACCCTGAAAAGCAAAGTTCAAACTTCCCCTGAAAATCCAGTTTCCTCAGC
This sequence comes from Haberlea rhodopensis, assembly GCA_907163345.1. Taxonomy (NCBI): domain Eukaryota; kingdom Viridiplantae; phylum Streptophyta; class Magnoliopsida; order Lamiales; family Gesneriaceae; genus Haberlea; species Haberlea rhodopensis. The sequence goes on from CAJQUN010000555.1 coordinate 132,966, forward strand.
AAAACCTAGCTTATACAGCAAGGTTACCAAGAAGGGTAGTGTTGTACCACTGGAATCAAAGCCTTTTCTTCGCAAAGGCTCTGGAACTAACTCCAGCATTAATCTAGTCACAAAGATTAAAGCATCCTCGCAATCTCAGGAACCATCATTGACCGTCACATATCCAATCCTTGCTGAGGAAAATACATCACTTTCCAACTCTGCCGATCCTTTGGTTCAACATCAAGAGAATGAAATTGGAGAATCAGAAAGTAATACAGTGATGGAATCTGAGGTCTGTGCTACAAGCCCCCCGAAATGTGAAGGCAAGGAGAGCCTTGCCCAAGTTTACTCCGCCGATGACTATGTCATCAACAGGGTCAGAGATCGAGAATTAGAAGCTGATACTGAAGGAGGGTCCACCATCTCACCTTCAGCTTGGGTCGAAATAGAAGAACATGCAGATCATTCCCTTATGTCCCATGACCACATTTACGAAATGGGATCTCCAGCTTATGTAGCCCCAGTTAATGTATCAAATCCACGGGTTCGTCATTCTCTGTCACAAATGCTTCTTGAGGAAAGCAGTGAACCTGATATCTCTGACTGGGGAAATGCTGAAAATCCTCCACCAATGTCCTTCCAAAAAGATGTGCCTAAAGGATTTAAGAGGCTTTTAAAGTTTGCTCGCAAGAGTAAGAATGACTTGAATACAACTGGTTGGTCGAGTCCAACTGTGTTTTCGGAAGGAGAGGAAGACACCGAGGATTCAAAATTTGTAAATAAAAGAAGTGCTGGAAATCTGGTGAAGAAAGCAACACTTCAATCAATTAACAATGGGCACTCAAAGGCTACTTATGAAAGCTACCAAAAACATCCTGGTACTTTTTGTGCCTCGCAATTTCCTTTTAATTATAGTTTCTTCTGTTCTCTCATTTATATGAGCGGGGATCTCATATATTTGTATAAATGCAATGAATTGTGTTTCAGCTGAAGCAATTATTGGCAAATCCAACTCTCAGAGTTTGTCCCAGCAGTTGCATGAGGGTTTTGCTTCAGCAACCGTGACCACTACCAAAGGTCATATTGCTCATCGCTTGAGTTTCTTGCCCTTATAATTTACCGTGATGCATGCTTTGAGTTTTCTCCGGATTTTAATATTATTATCTTCTGCATTTTCTTTCAGCAACAAGGTCATTCTTTTCTCTTTCAGCATTTAAAGGCAGCAAATAGGCGACGGGGCTAAAGACGACATACTCAACTTGTACCTGTGGTTCTATATTTTTTAACCCCATCAGGCACTTCGTATGTGCGTTCATTCTGATGCAAAATCTGTTTTCATATTGATTATTATCCGTACTAAATGAAAGAAAGGTTGAACTAGCAATTTGACAACTTCTGTAGCCTTTTTGAAGACATGACTTGCTAAAGCTAAAATAGTTGAAGATTTGATAAAATATTTACATTATGTTATTTATAAACTAAGAAATAACTTACAACTATCTTACATATTTAACCTTAAATTAATCATCGCTATGTTTAAGGATAAATGAGGCTTCAAATGAAGGCACGAGCTTTATCATATGGCTTTGCCTTAGTTGCTTGTGTCGAGGCAGAGACGAAATAGCGCATGATCTACGGGTATTTTCTAGTACCCGTTTTATATTAAGATGAATTATTCTGGACTAAATAAAGCCTTTTGACAAAGCAAAGATAATCTAATTTATTTCTCAAGGAATTCAGGAACCTAGTGTTCGATTTCATCCCGTCTCCACGAAAAACAGTGGACAAACACAACAAAAATACGTGCTATTTAAGTAAAGAAATGGTAAAACGAGCAAACCCGGCGCACGAAACTCTCACTATATGCAGGGTCGGGGAAAGTCGGGCCAATTAAATTCCAAGTCATTTAACTATAATTATGACTACTTTTCTCTTTGTAATTATTTGATTCATATACAATATCATCTTTAATCGATATCTCGTGAGTTGTAATGTACATGTTAAAATTTTCTGAATATATTTAAAACCAAACAAGCTTAGAAACTCAGAAGGCATAATTCAAAGTTTTGCTTATAATATAACTCATTTACGTACAAACTAAACAAAATCAAACTTAAATTCTAGAAAAAATTGCAAAAAGATACCAGTTACTGTATGAATATTTGTATAGACTAGTATAAAGCACGTGCATCGCACGTGAATATCAGTAAGTTTAACTATGATTTTAAATTTTAAAATTGAAAATATAATATTAATTTTAATATCATATTAGTTTGTCTATTTTTTATGTGTATGTAAGAATAAGTAATTAATGGTAATGATTAATACTTGAAATTATTAGGTTTTTTCCCTTTTCCCCATGGTAGCAAAATTAAAATGAGTATAATTCTTTGTTACCATATTATTTAATATTTTAATCATAATCATTAATGATCATGTTTTGAAATTTTCTAGTTTGTTTTGGTCCAATAACTATTCTTACAATTTAGGTGAAATATATGATAAATAAAAATGAAGCAATAAACTATTTTCAATAAAACTAAAAAAATTATAATTAAATCACTCATTGTATAATAAAGTACAATAAAGTAAGAAAATAAGAAAATGCATTAACCATCTCATATTTTTTTATAACTTTTATTTTTTAATTAATTACTAATTATTAGTAGTTAGTAATTAGGATGTAAAATTTAATTTTATAAAGTTCTAACTTAAAGCATTAACTGTGATTTAATATGGAAAATGAAGAGGTGTGAGATAATGATGAGATGTCAATAAGTATGTGTAATTAAGTAAATATAGAAATGATAGATAATTATTTAAAAGTTTAAAATTTTATAGCTAAAATGAAATTATTTCCCTTGTACCTGCAGGAAGGGAAACGATTTGAAGGATATTGTATCATTTCATAATTGAATTTGCACTTGTTCCACATTTTTATATTTTATATTTTATTTTTATGTTATTCTCATCTTTTTACGTGATATTGTCCTAAATTAATTAGTGCTTATAATTATTATTTGACATTTGGTAATTTTAGTATATTTTATAATTATTATTAGCATATTATTTGATATTTGGTAATTTTATTATATTTTTTTACTACTATTATTAATTATATTAATTAGTAATTAAGATGTACGAATTTAAGTTTATAAATTTGTAACTTAATGGTTGAAACTTAATACATTTCATTATATTTTTAATGTTGTTATTAATTAACTAATTGATAATTATTAACAATTAGTAATTAAGATGTATAATTTAAGAAGATTATAATCTTGTAATTTAAAAGCTATGATGCACGGATACTCCTGATAATCACTTGGTGCAGTGTCAGACACTTCTAGAACACCGACACTCATCGGACACTTCTCTGACATGTATCGGACACGCCACATGTCGTGTCCTTAATTTAAAATTTAAAATTAATTAGGACACCCGTGTCGGACACTTTCGAGAATGTGTCCGACAAGAAAATGATACTTTTGGGGATTAATTGTATAAGTTAAAAAGCTTTTGACTAAAATAAAATTTGGATGTGTTTGTTAAACATTATGTGATTGAAGTAATATCCATTTGGTGCTTGTATCAGTGATACTATAATGATTTTAATACCATTCATTTATTTATGCGCTTCTTGAATTTGGTAAGAATATATTTGATGTTATATTTTATTTGGACGTGCTTGCTAGCTTTATGCTAATTGAAGTAATATGCATTTGATGTTAGTATGTTTAATATTACGATGATTCTTGTGACATGCATTTATTTATACTCTTCTTGAATTTGGTAAGAATATTTTTGTTATTTTTACATGGTTTTAGAATTTAAAAAATGTAATTTTTAATATTTATAATATAGTGCATGTATAATATATGTCATTGTCGTCATGTCAGTATCCGTGAATCATAGTTTAAAAGTGATCAAGCATGGAAAACGAAAAGGTGTGAGTTTCAATAAATATTATTCTTTAATTTTAATTATTATATATTTGACATTCAAGTTTTGTCATCTGCCGTAAACATTTTCTTATTTTTTTAGTTCATTATATCAAAAGGTATTATATGTTAATTAACATTTTTACTTATTACTAATTACTAATAATAATATTGAATAAATTTGTAACTTAATTGATGAAACTTAATACATTTTATTATGTTTTCTAATCTTATTATTATCTTGTACTTTTAATGTTATTATTAATTATTAATTAACTAATTGATAGTTATTAACAAATAGTAATTATGATGTATAATTTAAGAAGATTATGTATGTATATGTATGGTTATATATATGTATGAATGAATGAAGGGTGTATATGTAATTTCACAATTGAAAAACCATCCCAACATCCACACATTTAAAGGTATGGAAAACGAAAAGGTGTGAGTTTCAATAAATATTATTCTTTAATTTTAATTATTATATAATTGACATTCAAGTTTTGTCATCTGCCGTAAACATTTTCTTATTTTTTTAGTTCATTATATCAAAAGGTATTATATGTTAATTAGCATTTTTACTTATTACTAATTACTAATAATAATATTGAATAAATTTGTAACTTAATTGGTGAAACTTAATACATTTTATTATGTTTTCTAATCTTATTATTATCTTGTACTTTTAGTGTTATTATTAATTATTAATTAACTAATTGATAGTTATTAACAAATAGTAATTATGATGTATAATTTAAGAAGATTATGTATGTATATGTATGGTTATATATATGTATGAATGAATGAAGGGTGTATATGTAATTTCACAATTGGAAAACCATCCCAACATCCACACATTTATAGATAATAATAATAATAATAATAATATAGATTTTTTAGTTCATTATATCAAAAGGTATTATATGTTAATTAACATTTTTACTTATTACTAATTACTAATAATAATATTGAATAAATTTGTAACTTAATTGATGAAACTTAATACATTTTATTATGTTTTCTAATCTTATTATTATCTTGTACTTTTAATGTTATTATTAATTATTAATTATTAATTAACTAATTGATAGTTATTAACAAATAGTATTTATGATGTATAATTTAAGAAGATTATGTATGTATATGTATGGTTATATATATGTATGAATGAATGAAGGGTGTATATGTAATTTCACAATTGGAAAACCATCCCAACATCCACACATTTATAGGTATATAGATTTGTATCTTTGGGTATAGCAATCAAAGTAACAAATGACACAAATGATTCAACGTCGAGGCAAGAGTTCGACTATTTGTCCTTGAAACGATATTGATCCGCTATGGTGCTAACGGTTCAACGACAATTTGTTTCTCAAAATAAAACGACTATAACTTGTGATAGAAGTACTCCAAATCACAAGTCCTCAAACCACAAATATTTAAACCCCATTCTCCTCGATAAACTTTTTACATGGTCTCTTGGTTAATCATTTATAAGCGGATCCACGATATTTCTCACATAACCAATTAAGAGTATGTCTATAGAGATCATCGACATATGGTATTATGTCTATGACTTATTGTCGAGACTTACCATTATACATACTACATTGTGCCATTTCTACAGCATATTGGTTGTCACAGTGTATTATAATTGCAAACACAATTTCTCTCCAACTTGGAGTTTCTTCTAAGAAACCTTGAAGCCATTCGACCTCTTCATCCAATGCAATGAACTTCATTTCATTGTGGATCGAGATATATACGTTTGCTTAGAATATTTTCACCACACGGAGTCATATCCAATAGTAAACACAGTACCATTTATGGATCTGAGTCATTTATTATAGCGATTGCTATTACTTAGACAACAATGAATTTTCTCACTTAACAAACCCATTGAAGTCCTTCGGCTTCTTCTCCGCTTTATACAGCACTATGAATTCTGAAGTCGTAGTGAATTGAGCTATACACTTTTGTTTAGAGAATTTCATTCGTTTCCTTTCCATGACATAAAAGCAGTACCAATGGTTAACACATAACCATTTTCTGTCAGATATCCAATTCATATTAGGATATCTCGAGTTTCGAGTTCTAACATTATAGCTTACAAAGTTTGAAACTATAATAAATTCTTGGTTTTAATAAACAATTCAATTTTTTAAGCGCAATTATTCTTAGAAAATTCAAGTTATTATTTTATTTCTTACAAACTTGAATTTTAAGTACAAAGTTTAAAAAATTGAAACTAGAATTAAACATGAGAATTCGTCTTAGAAATTTCAATTCCAATTTTGGCATTGTTGCATCAATATTCATCATGTCAAAATGTTTCATCAACATTTTCTTCGTTGTTTTGATGATCTCTATATTGCTTCACATAATGAGCATATCATCAACTTACAAGCATACTCACATATTGTGACACCCCTTACACATATAACGCATACACATGAGGTACATAGCATAATATTTAATGGTAGCGAAAATTTCAATCTCATAACATCCAATCAAGACATTTATCATAATATAATTTACAAGGCATATAGAGATATGTATGCCACAAAAATGACCAATGTTGTACCCCTCACAACCCAACCAAAAACCTATACATTAATATGCAAATGATGAGCTGAGGGAGAAGGACTGGAGTCAGCCAGCCGACCTTGGATCCATACTTCCAAAATATGTAGAAACACCTTGTATGTTCAAACTTTAACTAGAGCAACTGAAAAACAACATTTTCATTTGGGTGAGTTGCATTCTCAATGAGTATATTCCAATAACGTAGTATGTTAACATCAAACAAGCATATAATTCATATCCACATAAGCACATGAATATACTCACATGATTCATCATAAGCTTTACATCAGTTCACATGATTCATATAAAATGAAATGATGCACATGTATGTCCGTATTGTTATTCTATTATGCATCAACTAATACCCAGAACAATCCGTGATCACTATATGGTCATGGCACTCTGTAGATCCCCTTTTGAGTTCTCAATTAACTCGGAATCGATATTCTTTGATTCTGTAATTCTGACCGTACTCAGAATGCAATAACACATGGTTCAAGGTCATTAGTGGCCATGACAGAGTTCTTTAATCTCTTATGAATGCACATGTCATAATCATATGCATAACATCGAAATAATAAGGTAAATAACACCATATAGAACGTATAACATCACGTCTCAACATGTACATTTCAAAACTCAATTTAGTTCTTGCACATCATATTGCATTCATTGCAATTCATTCAACAATTCAGGATACTTATATAACACAAATCACATACTCATATAAAGTTAAATACTAAGTTATAAGGATATACTCAAAATCGATACTCTTATCTCATAGGAATCACTTAATTCGTCTTACTGGTGCCGGTATCAAACAGAGTACCTATTAGTGCATTTCCAATGCACAACCAAACTCAATATCATATGTTTACTATGGATTGATTATAGTTATGCATGAAATGTTCATACCAAGTGCAATATTACTTTTCTACTATTCATTGATTCTCAAAGTTACAATTATGTTTTCTCAATTTAATTTTAGTGTAACCGTTATATGCACATGACTTTTTATACCCATAAAATTTGTATAAATTCGAAACTACAACACAATCTCAATTTTCTTGTTAAATATTGTTTTGTTTAATCTATCACATCTATGAATTTCATAATTTTTAGGCATTATTTTAAATTAAGCCATAACATAAACATAAGAAAAGTAAAGAAAAACTACATCAAAAGGAAGGTAGCGAGGTGAGGATTCCAGATTTGTACTTATTTTCGAGTTTGACGTCGTTTCGAAGTCCGAAAATCAACGAAACCCCAAATTATTTTCCCTCTTTCCTTCTCTTACGGTATTTACACCTACTAAACTGTGTAAATGTGTGTAAATCCCGAAATTGTGAGGCGGTTCTCAAAAATATTTTTTTTAACAAATTTTGAAAATTACCAAAATACCCTACCATTTATTAAACTTAAATCTATTCATTAAATTTACTATCTATTCAATGTTAATACTATATTTAGTATTATATTCAATATATTTGACTATATTCAATATATATATTCAATATTTCTTAAAATATATTCATTATATATATTATAATCATTAAATTTACTCAATATTTTTCATTTATTCACTTTATTTCTTCTTATTTTTCATAATAATATATATATTCTTCTTATTTTTTTTCCACCTTTATTCTATGCACAATCTCTATGCTTTTCAATGCACATATGAAATGCCAAAATATATGCCATGATGCGTATGCATGATCATGTAAAGTCTCGGATCATGACACATGCTTCATGTGTCTTTGTCACACTTTGTTTTGACAACACAGTTTTGTCAAATTTATCATGTCATTACTTTGACACTTGTTTATGGTTTACTTCAGTCAGGTACCCCCACACTTTCAATATTTGTAGAAAATTTTGTCCTTAACTCATAAGGATTTCCATCATTGCCTAAGTGTGGTATTTATGATATGGTTGGCCAATAGAATCATCGCCCCACAAGTTTGGGTAATCTCAATATTTCATTGGCGTTCAACTTTCAAGTTTCAAATTTCTAAGCGATATTATTTATAAATCAAAATTCAAGATTTCATTTCTTGCAAATTTTTGACTTAAGCGCTTTGCTTACAAAATTTGAACTTATATAATACTCTCGAGTAAGATTCATTATTTGCATTTTAAGCGTCCAAACTTATAAAACTCGATTTCAAGATTTTATGTCTTGCAAGTACGAGCTTTAAGCGTATCATGATTAGAAATTTAAATATAATCAACTTTATGAGAGGACAACGCCCCGTAAAAGCAATTGTGGCATTCAATTCGTCATTCGTATTTTAAGCGTACAAATCTTAGAAATTTTGAATTCAAGATTAAATATCTTGCAAATTCAAGTCGTAAGCGTAAAGTGCTTATACAACACAAATAGAACTCACAATTCTTTATTGCAAAACTCATCTTCTTTATTGGTCTTCAACATCATTCTTATATTGTTCAAACACTTTCATGACTTCGTCTTTGCTTCGTAACAAATATCCATAACAATATCTTGTGCAATAATCAATAAAGCAAAAAAATTACATTTTCCACATATCTTGTTTGCACAAACTTTCGACCACATGCATAATTGTGAGTCACTTCTAGAGATGTTATATTTCATGGAATGACGGTTTGTTGACTCATCCTCTACAAAAGTCCACACTTACATTTTAAGTTAATTTCCGCACTAAATTTGTGTAGTGAATTATGATTGACATGATTTAAACAATCAAGCCACAAATCACAAGATTCATTCAAATAAGTAATAATATAATTTTATTGCTTTCATAGACGTATAATCTTCACATTCAATCGAAAAAAATCTTCATATAACCTTTTTCTTCAAACACTAAGCTTGTTTTATACAATCCTTGTCAAAATCAAAATATTAATCAAACGGTAAGCATAAGATCCATAAACAGTCTGATAATTCGTCATCTTCGGTTATATTGATTTGATCTTTTGTCTTCCTTTGATTGTCTATTTTGTTGCGACAATCCTTGAACATATGATTGGGTTTTCCGCATTTATAGCACCTTATTTTGAACTTTTTAGCATTCACACCCTTGGAGGCTTTATCGTTAAACTTTCTTTTTATGTTGTTCAACCAAGTTAGACAATGCTTCCATATGATGCTTTATTGCATTCCTTTCAAAATTCCTATTGTTCTCCTCGATTCGTAGACGAACCACAAGGTTTTCAAGATCCTTCTCGTTCTTTTTATGCTTGAGATAGTTCTTAAAGTCCTTCCATATTGGAGGCAATTTATCAATCATTGTGTCCACTTGGAATGAGTCACTTAGAATCATTCCATCTGCATGAATATCGTGCATGATCACTTGTAGTTCTTGAACTTGCGGCATCACTGGGTTAGCATCGACCATTTCGAAGTCCGGGAATCGCCCAACAATGAATTTCTTCTTGCCGACATTCTCTATATTTCTTTTCCAAAGATTCCCACAATTCTTTTTCGGTTTTCGCAAGGCAATAAACATTGTATAGTTTATTGTCTAGACCATTTAGAATGTAGTTCTTATAAAGGAAATCATTTTGATTCCAAGCATCAACTGTAGCCCTCTTTTTGGTGTCGGTTTCACCATTTTCGATGGTAGGAACATCTTCTTTTAAAAACCTTGCCAGACACAAGGTTGTCAAATAGAAGAGCATCTTTTGTTCCCATATTTTGAAGTCATTTCCATTGAACTTCTCGGGCCTTTCTCCGTGACGAACGAAAGTCGTTTTTCCACTCGATGAAGTCATTTGTTACAAAGTATCATTTCAATATTGTACAAATATTTGTATGAATTTGTATCTTTGGTTATAGCAAGCAAAGTAACAAATGGCAAAAAGGATTCAATGGCGAGGCAAGAGTTCAACTTTTTGTCCTTGAAATGATATTGCACCGCTATGGTGCTAGCGGTTCAATGATAATCTGTTTCCTAAGATATAACGACTATGACTTGTGATAGGAGTACTCCAAATCACAAGTGATCAAACTATGAACAATGAAGATGGTAAACGAGATGCACATATATTTTTTTTTATCTTATGATTAATCTCTGGAAAGAGTATGTTTAATTCACTTATGGGTTTTTCTAATTATAACTGACTAAGGGACCTCACCAAAAAACATCATTTGGAAGCATTACTTCATGAAAAAGTGCACCTGGACGCGAAGGGACAAACCATTTCGAGAAAAAACTGCCATGATAATTTTTGGACAGAATGTCGGGGGCTCGAGCGCCCGCATTGCTCGAGCACCCGACCTACTACCCTAAAATTTGGGTAGCGTCCGGGCTGCCCGATTTTTCCCGGCCAGTTTTTTCTCGTCCATTTTTTGCTCATTTTGTCATTTATCAAGTATTCGACTTTTCCATGCTTAATTTCATTAAACACATTTTTTCAGTAGTTACAAAAATATTGTTCAACTAGATCTTGTCAAAAATTATCTTTCCATTTAAATCCACTTTTCAAGAAACTTTATTCAGATAGGTCCAATTAATCTTTAGTCTATTAATACTTTATTTTTACTAAATATCCCTCATTCAAAAAAAAAAAAAAAAACTAGATTAAAACATTTTTAATGCATTCTACTATCTTTTGTATAATACAAGGAGAAATGAAGAAGTAAGTTACATATTTATAGCCATGTAATATCTCGATCGTGTAGATTCGTTATCTTTTTCGAATTCTCTGTGTATTTTTCATCGATATACTGCGATGGTGTTTCCCTTCTTCTCCGTTCAATGATTTGGTGGCTGTTTGTTTTGCATTTTTTTTGGTATTTTTTGGTTCTTCAATTAAAATTGAATTGTTATATTAACTACCTGTTTGTCAAAAGATTTCTTAAGTTAAAGAAACTTATTTTAGCAAATTTGGAAAAAGATAATGTTACCTAGCCGTAACTTCATCGTAAACTATGAATTCATTTTTTTCTCGTAAAAACTTGATAAAATCACAACTTTGTTAAAATTAAGTCCATCACCTTGTTAAAAGTAAGTGCACCGCCTTAATATAAGCAAATGCACAATCTCCTTAATATAAAAATATGTGTTTTGATACGTACACTGCATGAGTCTAGCGATGCATGTATTTTTTCACGTGCACCACTATGTAATTCAAATTGGAATAACATAATAATTACTAAAGCCAATAACCTAATGTTTATATATATAAATAAATTATGTGCGATAATTGGTCGTGAATATACAGTTGCATGCGCTGTTTTCTAATAAACAACATCACAATATAAGCAATTGTGCCACAATCTTAGAGTTAAAAAAAGTGTGTTTTCATAATTGCTTTGTTTGAGTCTAACGGTTCACGTACGGGTTTCATGCATTGGTAGAATGGCACACTTATTAAAATTAAATGCACCAACTTGTTTAAAGTCATCATCTTGTTTAAATTGATGCGCACTACCTTGTTAAATTTAGTTGCATCACCTTAATATAAGCAATTGCACCATAATCTTAAGGTAAAAAAATTATATGTTTTCATAAGAACACCACTTGATTTTAGCGGTGCACATTTAGGTTGCGTGCACCACTAGACTCAAGCGGTGCACTTGTTAAATGAAGTGCACCAACTTGTTTAAAACTACTAGACCTCTTAAGTTAAGAAACTTATGTTAGCAAATTTGAAAAAAAAAAAAGAATGTTACAAATCGAGCCGTGACTTCATAATAAACAATAAATTCATTTTTTTTCTTGTAAAAACTTGTTAAAATCACCACATTGTTAAAATTAAATACACCACTTTGTTAAATTAAGTGCACTGCCTGAATATAAAAAGTAAACCACCTCCTTAATATAAAAAATGTGTGTAGATACGTGCACCATCAAACGTTGTACATATTTTCTCACGTGCAGCAACAAGCGTTGCATGTGTATTCAAATTAGAATAACAGAATTATTACTAAAGCCAATTTAACTAATATTTATATATAAATTACGTGCAATAATTGGTCGTGAATATACAATTGCATGTGCTGTTATTTTAAAACCGCACTATAATATAAGCAAACCATCATGTTAACTTAAAAAAAAATCAACACTTTAATATAAACAATTGCACCACCTCTTTAATATAAAAAGTGTATTTTTGATACGTGCACCACCAAACGGTGCATATATTTTCTCACATGCACCGCTATGTAATTCAAATTGGAATAACAGAATAATTACTAAGCCAATAATATATATAAATTATGTGCAATGATTGGTAGTGAATATAGAATTGCATGTGCTGTTTTTAATAAACCACACCATAATATAAACAATTTCACCATCATCTTATCGTATAAAAGTCAACAACTTAATATAATCAAGCGCATCACCTCCTTAACATTAAAGGTGTGTGTTTTGATACGTGCACCACCAAACGGTGCACGTATTTTCTCACGAACAACGCTAAGGAATTCAAATTGGAATAACAGAATAATTAGCAACCAATGTTTATAAATTATGTGCAATAATTGGTCGTGAATATATTATTTCATGTGTTGTATTTTTAATAAACCACACCATAATATAAGCAATTGCAACACCATCTTATCGTTAAAAAGTATATGTTTTCATAAGCGTGCGCTTGAGTCTAACGGTTCACGTAATAGATTCAAGTGGTGCACTTATTAAAATTAAGTGCACCACCTTGTTCAAATAAAATAAAAAAACTTCGAAAGTTTCATTCAAACAATGCATCGATCATTTAAGTGCACTGTAGATTTGGGTTTCACATTCAAAATCTCCAAACATAGTCGTTACCACAATATTGAAATTCATAAGAAATATAAAACCAAATCAACAAGATCGAGAAGTAGAAAATTTTCAAATCCACAACCACTCCCATCTCATTCAATTCAATTTCCCCTCTTCCATTTCACCTGCTCCAATAGACGGAAAATTTCAGAAATTATTTCATAAGCATGCTCATCCCCTTCCATGTCACAACATTTTCAGAAATTAAGCATGATCACATCGTCTTCTCCACACTGACCTCCACATCATGCTCAACCCTCTTCAATTTCACCTGCTCCAGCGTGGTGTATAAAGGGTGGGAAATGGAAGGGGAAGGGATGGCACAGTGGGTGTGCGTTCCGGTTCCGTTATTATAGGTGAAGATGAAGACTATTTACGTAATTTTATCTGAAAGATGACTTAAAACGATTTGAAGATTTTTTTGGCAAACTATACTATTGTTTTTCCTTTAGGTACGGGCCCAAAATTTACCTTCAATTCAAATTAGAGATAGACTCCAACTGAAATAGTTTATTTTTCAATTTTTGACCCGAGCTTCAAGTCGGCTCAACAACACTCAAGCTCGATTCAATTCGGTTCGTTTGCATTCATAGCTAAATCTTATATGTCTTCACAAATTTAAGGAGGATACAATAAACCACCAATCAGTACAACCTACCCCAATATAAATCATAAACGTCAATCCATCTCCAAACACAAAAGGCTTAGCTTAGCTACACAGAAAGACGTAGCAGAACTTCCTTCTAATCAAAATTTACATACATTTTTCTTTAGGTATGTCAAATATGGAAAAATAATATCTGCATGCGATCCATAATATCTTGAAAAAATTGTAATCAAACGATTTGCATTTTCCGTGGCACTTTCACGACCCGTTGAAAGTTGAATCGACACGAGTTTTATCAACTCGTTTCCAATAGCTATATGGTCTTTACCATAAAGCCTTTCCAGGATCTGTCAGCCAAAAGATTAATTAAAGTCTTTAAATGAACCAGTTCCCTGTTGAAATAATCAACTGTGTTCGTCGGACAAAATCAATAGGACAAGAATATGTTACTTCGGCCTGTTAAATATAGAACAGGCATTAACACAAAAGAATGAAATCCTCCCAGTCATAAGAAAGTTGAAACCACAAGCATTGGCAATTGGCATTACTCACTTGCAAAATGTCCGAGGGTACATCATTCTTTGTTGGAAATAAATTATTTAATCTAGCTAGATTTGAGCAAGAGGTCTCCTAAATTACTAATTATATTTAGATTTAAGATTGATTCATTTTTCAGTGTACCACCAACTTTGGGGAGGCCCTACCCTACACAGGGAGAACTCCTGGTGTAACCCCATCCCTTGGATGGGACAGGAGGACCTTGCTCGGGATGGAACCCACCTCAAAACAAGTGGGTTCCACCCCATCCAAGGCTATCATACACCTGGAGATTTTCTCTCAGTGTAGTCTAACTCCAACTTTGAATGCCCATTGCTGCCAAAATCAGAAACGAAGTATACCCAATAGTTTGTTTTTCAACAAAAGCTCATTGAGCCAGTTCGGCTTGGAGCCATGGACCTTATTGTAGTAATATATATATATATATTTTATCACCTTTGGAGGTAGTTCTTAAAAAGAAATCTCGTAATTTTGTGCCGTCTCTCTGTTTTCACTCGTTTATCAATCTGTTGCTTTACTGAATTTTACAAGAGGGGTCCATTCAGCCAGTACTTTTTTGGAATTGATGCTGAAACTGAAAGGGTTACCTCAATTGAAGCCTGGCAATGGTCCAAGGCATCTTGCAGTTCTCCAGCTGAACAAAGTGCCTGTGCTATGTTGTCCTCCGCCTGAAAATGATGATCGGATCAGTAGACGACTAGTGCAGCCCAATCTTTCTTAAAAGTGAAGTAGAACTTCTCTAAAGATATATTAAACAGGAAATATAAGGCAAGGGACCACCAGAATGTGTCAAATTACCTCAGCAACTTTCTTGTTGAATGGATGTAGAAACGCTTTTAATATATCGATTGATTTCATGCCATCTGTAACTGTATCACTCGGTACTTCACTGCCTGCTGTGTCATCCTGCAGTCTGTCCAGTGAAATGATTCGTAAAATTTTGAGGTTATATATATTGGCATATGATGTAATGTATAGCAAATATAATTTATGGCATGTAGTCATGTATTAAAAGGGAGTTAACTTTGATAAAAGATTGGTAAGATCATGTTGAACATATAAAACAAAAAGAAAATCCTAAGTTCATCATTCTAAAGAAAATTCCAGCGTCGTCAAGTATTTGAAGTTTCCAGCGGTGATAACCAGCATACCTTCTAATATAAGTCTCAGCTTCTGAAATTGTTTTTTGTGAAGCTTGTATATCACAATAACTGCCACAGTTCAAACAATGCCCTGCCTCAAAGGAGTAGCCATAATCACTTTCCTCGCACACGTGGCGAGCCACATAGCTGATATCTTCATCGAGAATATAACCCTTCAATAAACATGAACAAAATAAGAAAAACTGTTGGGGGAGCACCAATTAGGTGTTTGACCTAATTTGAGTTACTGTACAATTAAAATATTTTAGTTGAAGTGTTTCTACACTCCAACAAGTGATCGGTTTTCATGAATTACAATTGGAGCAATTGTTGGAGAGTAACAACCATGCATACACTCTCATATGATTTCCATGTAACACAACAATCAAATGTGATGTTTGGGTAGCTATACAGTTTCAAAAATTTGAGTTGCGTTATTAATTTTGATATAGTAGCAAGTACTTAATCCACAGATGAGAGATACAGTCGCTTGTAACTTTAAATTTCACTGATGCTGGAATTATCAGCAAGGGAAAGCTAAGTAGAATTGATAGATGCCGAGTCCAATAGCAAGTTGTCATTTACCAGCCACAGTAATTGGAATCGAGCGCAAATATAAAATGGTAAAAAACAAAAAACACCCATGTGTTATAGTAAATATGCACGAAACTCCCATGTGTTAATAAAACAGGCAAAAAACCCTTATGTTTTCTTAAACTCGACATTAATCTCCCATGTGTTATAGTAAATAATCAGGAAACCCCAGTGTGTTAACAAATAGGCAAAAAAACACCATGTGCTTCCTTAAACTCGGCATTAAACCTCCCTGTGTTATAAAAAAGGCAAAAAAAAAAACCTTTTTTAAAAAAAATCTTGCACGAAACCCTCGTGTTAAACAACCTAGGCAAAAAAATTCCTCTATTTTCGTAAATCCTGCACAAAACCTTCTCGATTGTCTAATATGCTATCCAATTTTTCTGCATCTACATTATTTTCTATAATGATTTTTCCTTTTAGTTTGAAAACGAACAATATTCAAAATTTAAAAGTGAATATTTTTTGTGATGTAATTTTAAAATAGATTATGAATAATATTATGAATTTTTCTATTAATGTATGCATGCTTAATGACCAATTCAAATTCTTATGCATGCTTAATGACCAATTCAAATTCTTTTTTTCCTTCAAGTTTTGAACAGATTGAGTAAACAACAATTGCACATATAAAAATATACATATTTCCAAAAAATCATAAAATATGTTTTAACAATAATAAACATATATATAAACAAAAAATAAGTTATATATAAACCTATATAATATATATGGACGTTTATGAAATTGTTTTCATATAACTTGCATATAGTTTTAACGAGATTAAATAAATTTTATTTATTTGTAAACTCGATGGGGTTTTGTGTAGGATTTAAGAAAATAGATGAGTCTTTAGATGAAAACATATTTTATGATTTTTTTGAAATATGCATATTTCTATATACAATTGTTGTTTAATCAATATACCCAAAACTTGGAAAACAAATTTTGAATTGGTCATGCAGACATTAAAATAAAATTCAGAATATTATTCATAATCTATTTTACACCACAAGCAGTATTCACTTTAAAATTCTGAATATTGTTCATTTTAAAAGTAAAAGAACAAATCATTACAGAAAAGAAGAAAATAGATACAGAAAAATTGGAGAGCATATTAGACAATCGAGAGGGTTTTGTGCAGTATTTACGAAAATATAGAGGTATTTTTTGACTATTTCGTTTAACACCGAGGTTTCGTGCAAGGTTTAAAAAAAGAGGGGTTTTTTTCCCTTTTTTTATAACACTGGGTTTTCATGCCGAGTTTAAGAAAACATAGAGGTTTTTTTTACCTATTTTGGTAACACAGAGAGGTTTCATGCATATTGACTATAACACAAACGGGGATTCATGCCAACTTAGGAAACATAGGGGTTTTTTTTGCCTATTTTGTTGACACAATGGAGTTTCGTGCATATTTACTATAACACATGGGTGTTTTTTTGCTTTTTACCCAATATAAAAATGGAACATAGAGTAAATGATGCACCAAGCTCAAATGCAATTTTATGTGAGGCACGCAAAAAATAAAATGATAATTTTGATGGAATTCTTGGATCTAAGCATTTAAAAGAGTCTGCCAAATATAGGGTTCATGGATAACATGTTTAGTAGATGAAATTTACTTGAAAAAGATTTGAGTCATTAAACATATACCTGCAAAGAGTTTGGCACTTTGAAGTGTTTGAGTTTCTCTTTCTCGTATTTGGCAACAGAGCTGTCCAGAACTACTCCAAAACAGTTCGGCTTAATACATCGATAAGCATTAATGACAAGATCAGATAGATTCACTTGAGTACAACTTCTACATTGGCAAATAAATGAGTATCGTTCTTCCAAAACTCGATGACGTTCACTGCAATTCAACTGCCCAACCTGTCAAAAAACTATTGATTGCAATGAAATGTTATAGGTTGGCTAGTAACCGCATCAGCACGACAGTGTGCTGCAAATAAACCATTGCTTCCCATTATATCAGTAAATCTTTTCTTTTGGATTAATATAACTTCCAGTAATATGTCAGAATACAAACCATGTTTAACAATAGGCAATGCCACAGCAGCCAAGACCATTGTGACATCAAATTGTGTCATGTAAAAATTCATAATTTTCCAGTGTATAGAACGTGTCTAGTTTAAGAACCTGAGGGCCATAAGAGAGCTCCAGTTGGGATCCTGCAGTGACATCCTCTGCTGTTTGTATGAATAGAGTACGTGAAAGGAAATAAGCGTGAACATTTGGCTGGCAGGAATGATTAAATAAACTGCCACGAGAATATACAGCTTGAGCCACTCGAACCTAGACAATGACATTGGACAGATTCAGGATGATTACAAGTTTCAGCATTATATCTCTATTAAATTAATCAGATAAATTGAATAGCTTTTGATTTTAAAGGAATTTAATAACAGAAACTAACATTTTGGCCCATGTAAAGCGCTAGTTAATGGTGTTAGCAGGTTTCAAGTTTTTCCAGTATCATAAACACCAATGAAAAGGCAACCAGGTTTGTCCTGGTCTAATTGCACTGTTACAAATATTCGGTGTGGATCCACAGGGAGGATGCCTCTTTTACTAAATCATCCAAATAAAATGAGAGAAAGTGTAGTGAGTTCAGCTATGGTTGGAAGTTAGTCTTTTCATGAATATTCCATTCCTGAGAAATGGAATGATAGAGAAAGAAATACTGATACAGATAAAGTTCAGATCTGCTGAATCAAATAATGCGGTGATGGAACTAATAAAGCATAAAGAAAGATATCTTTGGACATGCACCCCCTTCCCACTTTAAGGAAAGAGAACAAAAATAAAGCATCGTTATTTTGGTTAAGTCCACGGTACTGTATAGAGATTTAAGAATGGAATATTTATGAGCAATGGTTTTTATATAAATCGCTTCCCCACGCAATAAGGCTTTGTGAGCAGCTAGCTATCAGGAGTGCCATCATATGTGTTGCTATCAAGTCGTTAATTTCTATCGTTATGTGAATTGAAAGAGTAGTTTATCTTGTCTAAATCAGTTCTTTGAGTATTAACAAAAGTCTAGCTTCTCCTCTGATGTCAATACTCATGTCTAAGATGAAATAATTGACTGTTATTTATTTACTGTAAAAATAGTGAAAAGAACTAGGCATTTACACTGGTGAGTACCTGCTCCACAGACATTGTTCCATGATAATCTAGAGGCTGATTGGCATCTGAATATTTCATCCGGACAATTGCCATGGAATTGACCCTAATTTGAGATAGAAGCATGATAATCTGTATTGCGGAAAAAGGCAAATGTAGGGAAAAAGTAAAACAAAATGAACAGAATAGAATTATGATAAAAGATGGACAAGAGAAGAAATTTGAAGCTACAAAAAAGTACAGCATGGTTCAGCTCTAATTAATTTTCAAGCAATGTGATTTACCTCTGAAATTATGACCGCGTTAAAAGAAAGTTTGGAGGCATAAAATTGCTGAAGACAGCACGACAGGATCACAGCATATACATGCAACTCCAGCTTTTTTTCACCCGATAATTGTTCATAATTCTGACAAAGATCCTGGCATTTAACAAGGCTGTTAGCGTGAAGCAAAATGGAGAGGACACAACAAAAAGAAAAACAATGTAGACACTTACCAGAATCCCATTACTGTTAGGATGAGCACCATCATAACTTTGCTGCTGTATATGTTTCGCAAGGACACGACCAGCCAGAACTACATCAGATGGCAAAACTGCTGGCCAATGCACACCTTGACACTCATGCTTGTGTTCAGCAGTGTAGTCAAGTTTGGAACCGGTAATCGAAGGTGAAGTCACGTTTCTGACATAGTCTTGAAGATCATCTTTTAAGTTTCTTGGAAATTCATAATGTTTCTTATATTCAGAAGAATCACATCCTCCAGCTAGTATTTGACATTTTGTGGAGCAGTAAAATGGTATTGAACATGAAATACAGGACACTGCATCCGCTGGTAGTTCACTGAAGCAGTAGTGACAATGAGTCTCGCGACAATGTTTTAATATAATCTGCATATCACTTCTTCAGGTTAGAACTGCTGCATATTCACGTTAAAAGGCTCCTTGGTTTATCATAGTTGTCCATTCTTTTTACTACATAAAATTCTAAAGTCTGGCTTAAGGCAATGGATAGAAATAAAAGCAAGAAATTAACTTAGCACACCAGTTCCCGAGATGTACACAACATGAGGTAACGAAATGAAGAAATAGATCCATAGCATGATTGTTTTAAACTATTAGAAGCACTTCGCTTTGACGGAAACTAAGATTTTAATACATACAGCAGCATAAGGATCTTCCTTGTGAATTAAAGAGGCTTTAGGAACATCAGTATACGAAGTCATTCCCATTCCTTTAGTTGGAGTGGAGACACATTGGAGTTCCACTTGCAGTGGCTCATCTGTCACATAAGACCTACAGTATAAGAATTAAAGAAGCAAAAATCACATGATACACAAAGCAAAGCATCAATAAAACAATTAGCATATACAAGTGCAAGAATAGTCAACTTTCCAAGTTATGTGTTTCGTAAATATTATGCCATTAACTAAATATTTTGATCCACACAGCTTGTTGCAATCGATGCCTAATTGGCTAAAACACAGAAGCACCAAAAGAACAGAAGGAAGATGAACAGTACTGGAGCCAATAGTCAATTAACCATATGAGAGTGTTCAAACAAACAAATCCATGGTTCATATAGGTATATTTATTAGTAGTTAATGAGCAAAACAAGCTAAAATCTAAATGAGCGAGTACAACATGTCAAGTTATAGTAAAAAGGAATTAGTTTTCTTGGTTTGAATCTGCGAGTCGGTGTACAACTCAAAATCATTTCTTATGAATAATCTCTTTTTAAATTCAATACAAATAAAAAACAAATAATCATATTTCTCAAAAAACTGTGAAAATAAAATTTTGCATATGTTGATAACCTTGGGATAAACCTATTAATGAAACCGGACAAATTCCCTCTTTCATGGGGTCTGCTCATCAGGGATTCACGAGATTATATTGAGTTTTATTAAAGGGAAACTTTAGCTTGAAACATAGATTTGTGGGTCACAGAGTAGGGAAAAAACCGAGAACTTGTATAGAGAAAGATTTCCCGCTGTATGCCAACAATGCGTAGCAGTAAAATAACTTCAACCTAAAATATTATGCCATTAACTAAATATTTTGATCCGCACAGCTTGTTGCAATCGATGCCTAATTGGCTAAAACACAGAAGCACCAAAAGAACAGAAGGAAGATGAACAGTACTGGAGCCAATAGTCAATTAACCATATGAGAGTGTTCAAACAAACAAATCCATGGTTCATATAGGTATATTTATTAGTAGTTAATGAGCAAAACAAGCTAAAATCTAAATGAGCGAGTACAACATGTCAAGTTATAGTAAAAAGGAATTAGTTTTCTTGGTTTGAATCTGCGAGTCGGTGTACAACTCAAAATCATTTCTTATGAATAATCTCTTTTTAAATTCAATACAAATAAAAAACAAATAATCATATTTCTCAAAAAACTGTGAAACTAAAATTTTGCATATGTTGATAACCTTGGGATAAACCTATTAATGAAACCGGACAAATTCCCTCTTTCATGGGGTCTGCTCATCAGGGATTCACGAGATTATATTGAGTTTTATTAAAGGGAAACTTTAGCAAGAAACATAGATTTGTGGGTCACAGAGTAGGGAAAAAACCGAGAACTTGTATAGAGAAAGATTCCCCGCTGTATGCCAACAATGCGTAGCAGTAAAATAACTTCAACCTAAAATATCAAACATTGGTAAACAATGGACTGCTACAAACAACTGATATCCGATTGCAGAGCATAACAACAAACTGATGGAACTCGTGAGCTACTTATCCGAAACACATTTCTTAGATGAACGAGATACAGATACAATGGTGCTAGAAAACCTTGAGTATAATCATATGGTTCCTCTAGTCCACTGCTTCTTTGCCAAGAATGATCCAATATCATTTTTAGTTCACTCTGTATCTGTCTTTTTCCACTCAAGGATGTCTCTGTCTTCAATGAAATCTTCAAGTCTTTGATCGCATCTTCATGGTTCCCTAATAAAGCATTTGCCTTACCTCTCCTAAACCATGCCTAAATAACAATGTACGAGATAATTTTTGTAAGGATTTAATTGTTAGATTAATTGTCAAGTATTCAAAGGAAATCTCAATTGGTAAATCAAAATGTCATTCGAGTGGTTAGGATGGCAGTTTGAGTTAATTGACTCTCAAAACCGGAAGTTACTCGAGGAGAACCACTTGTAACCGGTTCAAGAGGTGGCCTAATATTTCTTCTATAAAAGGGGGGGGCATTTGCACAGATGTGAGGGGAGGCTCTCGGCTGAATTTTCAGATCACACAAAGAAGAAAAAGAGAGTGGGAGAAAAAACAAGAAAGCAATAGAAGATTCAAGAAAGTGTTCATTGGAATTCATAGAAGTGAACAAAGATTGTATTCTTGAGTTTGGTATTGCTTTGTATCTCAAACAATTGTGATTAATATTAGTGTCTCCCGTGGATGTAGATCATTTTACGATCGAACCACGTAAATTCCCGGTGTTATTCCTTTTATGTTCATTCATCTAATAATGCTATGGTTCTTAATCTGCTCATGCACAAAACACATTCTGGTGTGCATTAGAATTTACTGATTTCTTGATCTTACTGCACAAAGAGGGAACTGGTTTTGGTTACTGCATCACAGACAGAAGGTGTAGTCGAGCAGATTAGGCATCACAAGTTTAGTTAGTGCTCAGTGATAGTTTTTCCTTTTGGTGCATGAAAGTAAATCATCGAAAACAGAATAAAACCAAGATCGTTGAAGAACAAATTCTTCGGTAGATTGAATCTTGCATAGGGAATTTGGATCAATTCATATCAAGTGGCGCCGTCTGTGGGAACGATACCACAACAAGAGTTCTTGGCTGATTCTTGATCCAAAAACATGACAACAAAGATAGAGATGGCAAGGTTTGATGGCAAGGGAGATTTCGG
The DNA here is from genome assembly GCA_907163345.1 of Haberlea rhodopensis. Taxonomy (NCBI): domain Eukaryota; kingdom Viridiplantae; phylum Streptophyta; class Magnoliopsida; order Lamiales; family Gesneriaceae; genus Haberlea; species Haberlea rhodopensis. Next base: position 156,165 of record CAJQUN010000555.1, read on the forward strand.
ATTATGGAGAAGACGCATGTACGCCGTCTTGGTGCAACAGAAGGTAGCTAAGGCTTTGCAAGGGGAAAAGTATATGCCCTCATCGCTCACTGATGAACAGAAACAAGAAGTTATGGATTTAGCCTTTAGCACTATAACATTGCACTTAGATGACAAAGTCCTTAGAGAAGTAGCATCCGAGAAATCTGCTGCAGGTCTATGGAATAAGCTCGAACAGCTATATATGACCAAATCATTGCAAGATCGGATATACTTGAAAGGGAAATTTTCCGGGTACAAAATGACTGAAACAAAATCCGTGAGTCAGAATCTTGATGAGTTCAACACACTAGTTCTTGATCTACAAAACATTGGAGTAGAGCTTGATGATGAAGACAAGGCTATAATTGTGTTAAACTCATTGCCTAAGATCTTCTCAACCTTTGTGGATACGATGAAATATGCGAGGGAATCACTATTGTTCAGCGATGTACTAAATGCACTAAGGTCTAAGGAAACTGAGAACATGAATGAAAAGGATTCAAGAGAAATTGGTGACAACTTATTCACCAAAGTCAGGGCCGACGGGGACACAAAGGGGAGATGTGAGAAGTGTAGTACTTGTGGCAAACACAAAGGAAATCCTAAGCCAAATTCAAAGGGAATGAAGTGTTTCTATTGCCACAAAGAAGGACACTTCAGACGTGATTGTCCAGATCGCAAGCGTGAGCAGGAGACCGCAAACGAGCCAGGAGAAGCAGGGGATGTCCTCAATGATTATGATACAACAGAAGCTCTTTGTGTGGTTGATAAAAGGGAAAACCAACATTGGGTGATGGACAGTGGGTGCTCATTCCACATGACACCAAATAGAGCATGGTTTGAGTCCTTCCAATCAATAAAAGATGAATATGTTAGGCTTGGAAACAACCAAACATGTAAAGTTCAAGGGATTGGGTCTGTGAGATTGTGTCTATCTGGTGGGGGTGGAGAAATTGTTACAAGAGGTTCGATATGTGCCCGGACTCGGGAGAAATTTGATTTCTTTGGGATTACTTGACAAAACGGGATACTCTTTTAAAGCAAAGAATGGAAGTATCACAGTGTCAAGAGGCTCCATGATAGCCTTGAAAGGAGAAATTAAACAAGGTCTGTTCATACTTGATGGGAGAACCAAAGTTAAGGTGGAGCCAATGCATGGTGCATCAGGCTATGGTACGAGACTTGAACAAGAAAAGAAAGGCCAAAAATCAACTACTGGACCACGATTCAAGTACCATAAATCACCTCCAGCAAATTCTAGGAAAGTGTGGAGGAGAGTCATAAGATCACCATCGAGTATTGAGCTTCAACATTCAGTATATGATGCTGAAACTAATGCTTCTGTTGATGGTGGAGGTGACCCAGGAAACAAGGAACTAAGGTTGAATTCAGAAGTGAAGCATTATGGGAGAATGAGAAATGGAAGCAACCTTTGAAAATTGGTCTCCAAAGTAGTTAATATGGTCACTCCTAGCTGTGGGAAGGGGCTGGTTGTCAAACACAGCAGCAGCAGACAGCCTTAGATTAAGGCAGGTGGAGACACTAATAGAAAGGTTTTGAATATTGACAAGGTGGAGATTTGTTAGATTAATTGTCAAGTATTCAAAGGAAATCTCAATTTGGTAAATCAAAATGTCATTCAAGTGGTTAGGATGGCAGTTTGAGTTAATTGACTCTCAAAACCGGAAGTTACTCGAGGAGAACCACTTGTAACCGGTTCAAGAGGTGGCCTAATATTTCTTCTATAAAAGGGGGGGGCATTTGCACAGATGTGAGGGGGGGCTCTCGGCTGAATTTTCAGATCACACAAAGAAGAAAAAGAGAGTGGGAGAAAAAACAAGAAAGCAATAGAAGATTCAAGAAAGTGTATATTGGAATTCATAGAAGTGAACAAAGATTGTATTCTTGAGTTTGGTATTGCTTTGTATCTCAAACAATTGTGATTAATATTAGTGTCTCCCGTGGATGTAGATCATTTTACGATCGAACCACGTAAATTCCCGGTGTTATTCCTTTTATGTTCATTCATCTAATAATGCTATGATTCTTAATCTGCTCATGCACAAAACAGCAAAACACATTCTGGTGTGCATTAGAATTGACTGATTTCTTGATCTTACTGCACAAAGGGGGAACTGGTTTTGGTTACTGCATCACAGACAGAAGGTGTATTCGAGCAGATTAGGCATCACAAGTTTAGTTAGTGCTCAGTGATAGTTTTTCCTTTTGGTGCATGAAAGTAAATCATCGAAAACAGAATAAAACCAAGATCGTTGAAGAACAGATTCTTGGACTGTGTAGATTGAATCTTGCATAGGGAATTTGGATCAATTCATATCATTAAGGAAATGGAAGAATTTTAAAAGTTAAACATGATTTGCCATCCAACTGAGAGAATCAAGTGAGTTTTCAACAGGAATTGAAAACGAAATTGCAAAAATAAAAACAAACTTGAAATGAAAAAGCTACACACAATGACAAGGTGTTTGGGGACCCATGTGTCGTGAAAACCACGAAGTTGATTTCATATGGGAAAAATAATACAACAATCGTTCCCACAAAGTTCTGAATACATTTGGCCACAGTGAGAAGAAGAAGAAAAAGAAGATTAGATAAGGGAACAAATATTTCACCTTTGAATAAGCAGGGCACACTTTAAGCGCCCTACTGCAATCTCGCAGACTTTCCAAAAAACATCCCAATTTCTAAAGTAAATTAAAAGAAAAAATCAGAATAAAAAATAAACTAGTTGAAGGATGTGTCTCAAAACCGATCAGATGATGAAAACAAAAACTTACATGCAATGAAGATGCACGATTCACATAAAGTGTTGCCACAAGATTTTTCTCCCCATCATCCACATCTGTTGGCGCAATGTGCAGTGCCTGTTTATTCATTTAAAAGAATTGTAATGCTCCCCCACTTAATATTTCGAAGCTGAAGACTGTTTACATTCAATATAGAGAATAGAGCATTGCTTGCGAGGTTCAATGGTGGCAGATTAAAATATTTCTCTATGACCCGCATTGCAAATATGACAAACTCCTAAAAAAAGATTTAGAACTCCTTTTTTGGAACCCAACTTCTTTTGGATAGAAAAATGATGCCATTAATTTTACAAATCACTCGCAATCGCAGGAAAAGCTAGTCACCCACTACATATTCTGGAATGAGATTCTATTAACTAACTTGAAACACAGTTTAATGCATAAATCAAGTTTCTACTATTCTATTTTGAATATTAGTCAGAATATACTGACAAGGAGATGAATAATGAGCCATCATCGACTTCACAAAACTAAATGAGAATAAAATCACCTATCCTTTATTCAAAAAAAAAAAAAAAACTGTCTATCCTGTTTGAACCTAAATTTAAACAACCTTCATAAACATGTGAAAAATATACACAAATAAAAATTTAGAGGCAACATAAATGCTGACTGGTATCTATACTAATACAAAAAATGCAGAAAGAAACATTCATGAGAAATGAGAGGAACAATAACTCGTGATAACCTATCATAAAAAGTATCTATACTAATACAAAAAATGCAGAAAGAAACAAGACACACATAAAATATACACTCAGCCACCATCTCACAGGAACCATCATATGCAGTTGCCCCTTCAACAGAAAAAAATTGCAAATTTAATTAGGTCATAATTGGATGGAAGGATATGAACTGAAGAAAGGATTCCAAACTCGTACGCCAGATTAAACCACTCTTGCATTTGTAATCCATATCTATTACTATTCTAGATCGGAGCACTTTAAAAAATCAAGGCAATATTTGAGGCACTTAAAAAGATGTCATCTTTCTTCGAAATAAAACCAAGCATACGTCACCTCCTTCTTTATAATGCCAAAAACTATAAATTCCTGCATCAGCTCCTCCTATATACATTCAAAGATCATAGTTTTTTTATTCAAAAAGAAAAGATCATAGCTTTTTCTTTTTCCTTTCAAGTAACTGATAAATTTAGTAAAAAAAACCATAATGGGTTGAATAATTGTTCCACCTGAGAGTAGAAACGCAAAGCATTGGAGAAATCCCCATTGGAAAAGCATGCGTTGCCATTTGCCTTGGCTTCCAACGCAGCTTCCTTATTCTTTCCGCACAGCGCCATTTCTGGGTCCGTCAAATCTCTAACCAGCTACAGATATCCAACAAAAAAAGGGGGAAAAACTATTTAAACGGGGACGCCGCATCATTCCCCACTAAAATAAGTCCAAAACAAATCTATCACAGAGCAGAGATACTATTTTCAGGAGTACCTGGTGAAAGAGGGGCAAATTTTGGTAGAAATCAAGAAGGGAAGAGCACGTGGAATAGAGGGAATTTGGTGTGCTTTCTGAGATTTTGTGCTTTAACGTTTCTGGGATTGCGAATTTCAGCTTCTCCATGCTCGAAAGATAGTTGCCACTTAAAAAAAAAAAAAAAGATAGTTGCTGTCTAAAAAAGTGAAACAATAAATTAGGAGGGGGGGGAGCGGGTGGGAGGAGAGAGTAGCAATTCGACCCCTAACACTAAAATATTACTATTGCTGTCTAAAAAAGTGAAAACAATAAATTAGGGGGGGTGGGGGGGGGGGGGGGGGGGGGGTGGGAGGGTTGGTGGAGAGAGAAATAGCAATTCGACCCCTAACACTAAAATATTACTATTTCCCCTGAAATATATATGTACACAATATACACACACGCAGAATATATCTAATTTAATAAAATGATATGATTTTTTAACTTTAAATTATATTAGGATCATTGACCCAAATATAGGACTGCTTAACAAGCCCGGTCGAAACCAAACTAGTTAGCTCAATTCGGAATCGAAATCGGGTTAATTGGTTCCGAACCGCTCCGAAAGCGATAATATACCGGTCTGGAGCGGTTCCTCGGATCGGGACCAATAGACCACCGGTTCCAGTTCTGGTACCGGAACTTGTACTTTTTAAATAAAATAAAATAAAATGAAGAATAAATGTATTGAATTTGTTAAATACCATGAAAACATATAAGAAAATATAAAAAAGGGGATCGGTGATCGATTTGGAACCGTTGGAATCGGAACCAGTTTCGATCTGGTTCCTTAACGGATCGGACCGATTTCGGGATTACTGGAGCCGGATAGAACTGGTTCGATCCCTTAAGCAGGCCTGCCCAAATACCACATGCATACACTTGGAATTATGGGTGGAGCCACCCCAAACGCTAAAGTAGGCTCCAACCTAATATAAATTTTAAAAAAATGTTTGAATTTTCAGAAATTCATCATTTAGCCCAACCTCGAAATTGTGTTAGTCTTTTAACCTTACTTAGTTTTAACCTTAGTGCATGATCAAGCTCAAATAATTTTAAATCTCCGTTCAACCCTCGATCCAACGAACCTCCAAGCATTCTAAATTGTCATACATTTCATGGGCAATTGCAGTTTCAGAATTGTGTCATATTTTAAGAAAGATATATATAAATTTGAAGTTACGGGGAAAATCTATGATGCACGAACACGAAAACGGCGACACTGGCACGACACGACACTGATGCAACGCCACGGATTTTCAAAATTTTTACGATACGATACGGCTAGAACACGATATATATATATATATATATATATATATATATATATATATATATATATATATATATTACCATGTAAAATCAACAAAAATATTTTTACCAAATTCAAGAAGCATATAATAAATGCATGTCACTGGATTCATCATAGTATCACTTATACTAATATTAAATACATATTACATTAATTAATATAAAGTTTAACAAACACGTCCAAATAAAAGATAACACCAAAAAAACTGTACAATTAACACTCAAAAGTGTCATTTCTATGTCGAACACTCCCGTCGGCCATGTCCGACATTGGTGTCCGATTTTGACAGGAGTGTCCGACACGGATATTCGATTTTATTATTTTTAAATGACATGTCATGTGGCGTGTCCGATACGTATCCGATAAGTGTCGGTGTTCGAGAAGTCTCTGACACTGCATCAAATGATTTTTAAAAGTATATGTTCATCATAAGTGAGAAATGACAAATCATAAGTGAGAAATGACAAATTCATAGATTTTGATATTATTTTATGCATTAACTTGTTCTATACATTTTCACATATGTATTATGAATAACATGTATTTTAAAACTGAAATAACATTTTGATATTCCCATAAATAAATTTCTAATACTGACCTACGATTATAATTTAGGGGAACGATTTTTTTTTTTTGAAAAAATTATTGTAAAACATAATTTTTTTAGAAAAAACTATAAAAAAACACTAAAAAATTTTGGGGTCGATGGACCAACTCAATACACAGTCGCAAATCTAAGTCATTTTCTGTCTTTCACTCGTATATTCCAACATTTATACTCTTCCTTTATTTTGACAGTCCCTGATTTGTGCATCGATGGGGCTTCACATGAAAAACTTGTGGCACTCTCTAATCTATTCGTTCATATTTTCATGTTTTTGCTAGTTGAAAAAACCATCAAACACAAATTTTTTGCAGCCAAAAATGGTGACTTGAACCATTATCAATCATTAACAATAGTCATCCATTATTAATTCCCATCACACGTAGATAATTTCATCTTCAGTAGCATCACCAATAAAATAAATATGAGGTGAACATATTAAAAATATATTTTCTGTCTATTTGAAAACTCATATTATTGAACAATGTCGTAACATTTTCAACATAGAATTGATAATGAAGGGATCAAGCTATTGAAAGCCTTCGACTACTTGAAGATATTTGCAGCCTAGACAAAAGTTTCAAACAGATGAAAGATCAAAATATAATGATTGTGTTGTTATATATGTAAGAATATTTAAATTGTACATTTATAATTATAATTTACAGCAAAATGACAAACATTTTGGCCTTATGGAAAGATTGTTATTCGTGGTTTGATATCTCTGTAGTTTGCCATAATACTGCATTTGATTCAACATCAATGATTGAACCGCTACCGAAACTTCTGTAATATTTGGAATAGACTGTGGCATTATATTTTGTGAAGCATTTGATAATTGGGGAATGAAGTCATTTTTCAAGGGGTCGAACCAAACAGTGTTAAATTAATAGAGGAATTGAAGGTTAAGACTTGGACTTGGATATCGAGTTATTTTTTCGGATTGTAATTACTCTTTGACAGATTGGTTTACTAACCTGGTCGCTATTTACCAATGTATTAAATCCGGTTAACGTTTTGTTGGAGGAGTTGATGACTATTGTGAGTATCAGACGTGTCTGCTTACAGTGGTGTTGGTTCTGGTTCAGGTTCAGATGTGATACATCTCAGCCTGCGTTGTCTATTATGTGTATTGCATTACCTTGTTTCTTGGAGCTTACTTCAGGACTTATTAATCTAGTGTAGCACTCTTGCTTCGAAATTGGCCTACTTAATTTGCGCATGCTGCCGTTTACTACTTGTTTTGTTTGTTTAGCTTCTTCTTTTTCTAAACTTTTTGGAAGTTTTTGTGTTTGTTAGTTCCAAAATGATATGTTCTAGGTTAATGGTTGGATGTAACCTACAAAGGTTTTTAGTTGTCTAAGATTGTCATGTATTTGGGTTGGAGTACTCCTTGTTAGGGATGGCAATGAGACAGGTCCAAACTCGGACACACATTGAACCCGCCCCGTCGGGGTGGGTATGCATACGCTTCAACCGGGTTTGGAAGCGAGGCGGGGCGGGGATTGGCCGAACCCGCTATAAATTTTTAATTTGTTTTTAAAAAAATTATTATTGAATATACATTTACTTCTTTGATTGAACAATAAATTGTCATTTTGTTCATGTTAAAAAAATTGGATATTTTGAAGGGAATGAGAGCAATTTTAAAAATATCTGGTAGCTTAAAGATAGTTTTACAATGTATTACAAATATTACTAGAGAAAACATGAAATTTAATCACAAAACTCAACTTTTGTTTCTCAAAATTGATGTCAAGCTAAATTTTTATTTTTTAAAAAATAAAAAATAAAAATAAAACTGGAACCGGGTCGGGCGGTAAACCCGTCGGGTTCGTGGGTCTAAGAGGGGCAGGGCGGTCCGGATTAACCCGTCCCAAACCCACCATATTGCCATACACTTCTAAGTGTATTTTTCATTTCTTAAAATAGAGGCAGTTAGTAAGTGTAGTCTGGGGTACTAAAAGAATGACCTGGCAATTCTTAGGATGGAGTTTCAGTAAATAAAAGTGGGAATATACTTATTATTAAAAGACGTCAGGTAATACTGGTGCTTATGGGGGGCCCATAAAATAGAAAATAAGAGCGACACCATACAATATACGTAATAACCCTAATATCATATACGTAATCCCAAAATCATCAAGAGGTTCCTGAAGTGGAGCGGACCTTGTAGGTAACAGAAAATCGCCGACATGTTGTACGGTAAAAGATTAAGTTGTACGGATTATTCGTATCTTCTTATAAATACTTTTTTTTTTTTGTATTTAAAGCAAAAACCACATGGTTTTACAAAAATACAGCAAACCCAATTGAGTAGTCAAATTAAGGCAAAACGTCAGGTAGAGGCTACAGGGTTGGCATTCCTTTCAATAAATAAATAAAAAACTTCGTTTTTTTTTAAAATACAATGAAGATTATATTTCAAAAAATAACTGCTCACTGTTTAAAAAAAATCTTTATGTATTTAAATATTCGGTAGTTAGGTTTTCAAAATAATAAATAAGTTATATTTCAAAAATAATATATTCTTATTAAACTTATTATATCTTCATTTTGTTAAAAAAATCATACATTATTTCAATACCAACATATTCTTGTAAGACTAAATTATTCATATTATTTTAAAAAAATTAGCAAATGTTTATTTTAGGTAGCAAATATTTTTAAGTTAACCTTTTAAATCACCCTTGTATTTAAACAAAATAAAGTTTTTTTTAAAAAAAGTAACAAGATAGTGAATCTTCGAAAGAATATGTTAATATGATTTGTAACAAAATGAAGAAATAATAATTTTGATACAAATATATTCCTACCATTATACATAAGTTCATTTATTATTTTGACAACTAAACTACCAAATAATTAAGTAAATAAAGATTTTTTTAAAAAATTTAAAGTGAGCATTAATTTTTTGAAATATAAATCAACCTTGTATTTAAACAATGAAATTTTTTTATCGAAAAAAATGTTGAAAAGGTCTATTTGAAATACAAATCACCCTTATACTTAAAACAAAATAAAGTTTTTCCATGAAACATAAGGGTAAACACAAACTTTTGTACTTAATTTAGTCCTTGAAATTTGCGTCAATTTCCAATTTAGTCATTAATATTTTAAGTTTTCCAATTGAGTATCTAAAATTTTAAAATATCCCCAAATCAATCAATTCATTTGCACTTGTTCACTTTTTTTTCAATAAAATAAGGTGGGGACACAGCATCCGCCAACATGGTTGGCGATGGTTTGTTTGTTGCTGCCCTGAAGGGCACTGCCCTTAGGGGCATCATCCACCTTCCATATAGAATCTTTTTTTTCTTTAAAAAAAAAAGATTCCAAATGAACGGTGAAGGGCATCATCAAACAAACCGTTGGCGATTTGGCTTAATTTGGCAACAATAAATGAGTTATTGTTAGTGGTCTTAGAATTCATAGAAACTATAGACACCCTTATATACATACCAACAATAAATGAGTTATGATATATGTAATCATATCGAAAAATTTTAGGATCAAGTTTTGAAACTTTTAAAACTAATCTTTCGTTGTTGACATTAAAATAATTATTATGTAATAATTAAACGCATATTTAGGACCAGACCCTCGCATTTTGTTAGTTGTCTTAGAATTCAAAGAACGAATAAATTTCTTTCTTCAGTCATTCTTATATTTTATAGGGGACCATCGTTAGGAAGGTGACTTCACAATAAAACCCTAAAGGCAAGATCCCTAAATTTTTTGTGAAACGTTTGATTTTATTTTTAGAATTTTGAGAACAATTTGACAATTAATTTGAGAGATTTAAATAAATTATTGGAATTTCGGTAAGGAAATAATGTACATACGACATTATATAAATGTGTTTGATAGATAATATAAAATTATATTAGGACTGATTTTATCATCATTATATTTACGAGTTAAATCAACTATAATGTACTAATGATTTTTTTTCTTGGGAAGTTGCAAAAATTTGAATTAAATACAATGATTATATTTCAAAATTGATAAAAAAAAATTATATTTTAGAAAAATCGAAAAAGAAGTAATGTCATTGATGTCATAGAATGAATCAGTTTCTTCGGGTAAAATCAAATATGAGCGCCGAGCAAGAGATATCCCGAATAGAAAGCCCAGAACGCAACTTACCCGAAGAGCATCAATACCTGCTCGGCATACTGGTCAAAGGGTACCGAAAGACCTGGACATAACTAACAAATTAACCGATGCAGACGAACGGGCAATGATAGAGCGCGAATTTCTCGGATACGCCTTGAGCTAATAACGTCACGATCAGAGGAGATTGTGATTCGAATTTCACGCGTGTTAACTACCAGGATCAACACTGTAACACATTGATGGTCTTATTGCAAGGGGGTGGACTTTTGAGGCAAGAAAAGATACCGAAGAGAAGTATCATACATCGTCTGTTCGATCTTTTACTCTTATGCTTTGTTTAAAAGTTCTTATTTAAATATTGTGTCCGAGTCCTGTAAAACAATCAAAGTTCAAAGTATAAAATTATACTGGACTAGGTCCCGTGGTTTTTTTCTTCCTTTTGGAGGTTTTTCACGTAAACAATTATTGTGTTTTCTATTTATTTTCTGCAACACACACTTTACTGAACCCAGAAAATAACGGATCACATAAATATTGTATTCAAAACATCCTGTATTTCATGCATTGAAATGCTCCTCTTTGGTTGTTCCTATACATACACCAAATCAAAACATAATATTGTATGTCATGACACATCCAATAAATCTCATTCATCACCCTGCTAAAAAGAAGCACATATGATATTGTTTTCCGCTCAATATGTCAGTGGAACCTCCTCACATCTTCGTATTAGCAGCAAATATCATATACACGGCTCACGTGTTATAACAGTCTAATCTCATGCCTCAACAGCATCATGCCTCACAACAACAATCGCATGCCTCAACAACATCGTGCCTCACAACACCAATCACATGCCTCAACAACATCATTCACAACCATATCATATCTCAATCAATCATATCTCAACCATAAATAGATAACCATCATCACATACATTCATTATAAATGTATCATCGATACTCTTATGTCAACACGTATATGTTGTAGTTTCCAAAACTAGAAAAGCTGGTGTTATTTGTTAACCTCCTCTTTGACCTATTCCCTGAGATGGTGATACACAAAATTCAATAATTCAATGTTATAATGAACATCATTATACAAATATCAAGAAAATATAACATTTTCATCAATTCAACTTAGCGATCGATCGCTCCAAGTTAATAACCCTAGTGATCGATCGATTCAACTTCACATTTTCAATACAAGCTTTCTGCCTCACATGCGATCGATCTCTACCTTCACGTGATCGATCATCGCCTAGCGATAGATCGGTCACAAGCCAGCGATAGATCACTAAACACACCACCTTACTTGTCTGAGCCTCTAGCGATCGATCGTCGCGTACTTAGCAATCGATCGCGGAACCCTGAAAAATTCAGAGGATGCTATTTTCATGCTTATCTCCCAAGTTTATACCAATTTTCACCATTCCTTACATTTCCAACATGATATAAGTTGCATAAACACATAATAGCATCATCATAGATATCTTTTCCTTCAAAACCAAGTTTATATCCTTTGTATTCAACTCTACCAAGTTAAAACATAACTAACTTGATTTCTACATATTCTAACTTGAAAACAACTTCATATATCATGTTTTCTTACCACTATAGCTTCAACTTCAGGTTATTAACAAGTTCCACTCTTGGTTTCCAAGCATGAGAGAAACCAAGAGCTTGAGAGAGAATTGTGGGATTTCTTAGGTGTTTTATGGTGTTGTATGTGTTTTCAATCTGATCTTGCATACATATATTTTTCAACAAAATCATGTCAATATCATTCTATATCAAGTTTACTCCATGTAGTCTACCATGCATCAAATCGATATCTTCCATTTAGACTTATTAATATACCAATTACACAATAAGACATGTATTACAACAATTCCAACAATTCCATATAGTTGTTCCCAACTTCTTCCATTTCATTTAGTAGCATACTTTCCCTTATCACATATGAACATCACCCATTTGCCATACAACATCCTTCATATGATTTTCTCATATTCGGCTCAACCCGAATCCGAGTCAATAATTTACACATTCATTCAATAAAACATATATGAGCATAGCTAAGCATTAAAATCTCACATACTAGTTGAATTTCACCCTCGAAATTAAGTTATGTACTCATTAAGATTGCAACAATAATCACATACTTACCAATATGACAATAATGTAAAATAAACATACCAGAAAATAACTCGGGATACTGCTTCATCATATGCTGATCCGTCTCTCACGTTGCCTCCTCGACATCCCGCCTGTCCCAGTGTACTTTAACCATCGGTATAACTTTACTTCTCAACTTACGATCTGCTCTATCCAATATCCTGACTGGTCGTTCAATATACGATACATTTGTATCCAACTATGTTGGGATATGCCCTAAGACAAGTCATTAGATGATTGTTTAAGACTTACAATGTTTATGGTTTTATGAATGGCAATTCATTATTATATATTATTCTTTTAACTGTGCATTGTGAATTAATATATATGTTAATGTCCTTAGAATAATATTGTATTATTCTTAAAGATGTCCCTAGTCAAGTATTATCATGAATTGGGATAATGATAATACGTAGAGACTAGTATGTATTGATTGATGAATTGTTCATTGATATGAGATATCAAATCAATGCATGGGTACATGTTGGAGAACGATGTACTGGACAGACCCACCATGAGATTGCAACATGGATAGTTATATGATCGTCATATGCAATTCTCATAGTGATAATAATGTATGTAATCCTTACGACTTGTGATCATCAGAGATCCCAACATAAGGAGTTATGTATCTTGATATCGTCAAACGTTATCCGTAACAGGGTAATCTATAAAGGCGACTATTGGATACACTACGAATTATGTAGAGGGATGTTGACTGATCGAGATAGGATTTGTCCCTCCTATATAACAGGAGATGTGTTTGGCCCTTGATCAAGTGAGAACTAAAATGCATGGCCATGCTCGAATGAGTCGATATGAGATATCGAGCTTATTCGTTTATTCTAGTTCTACTTGGGGATCAAGAAATAAAGATTGGATATACGAGTATGACTATTCCATGACTCGTGTTCAATCTAAACACAAAGGACAAAGGGATTAAGTTACATGGTTAATATTATCACAAGTTCTAAAGGTTATGTCGAGTCATTGACATTCTTGTAATTTGGGTAGCATTGATGTGTTGCTAGATACCGCTCAATGCTTGAAACGTAAAATGAGATTTTATGTCATTGCCAACATTACAAGATCCTATCGGGTCGCACAAAAGATTAAATCGATAAGCGAAATTAAATTCATTGGATGAATTAATTAATTAAGAAGAGTCTTAATTAAGTGATTAAAAGGTTTTAATTAAATCATGGGTTTGGGCCCATAAGACTTTAAGAAAGTCTTGAACCTTAATTAAAAGCCTTATAATATAAATACATGGTTTTGATTAATTGTTAATCATACTTTCATATCATTCTTTGATATCAAATATAAACCCTAGCCATCCTCCAAAAGGCTCTCGGCCGCCACCTTCCTTGCCGCCGCCGCCGTGAGAAAAGGTTGGAGATTGGTGGCTATTGATCGGTTTTGAACCGTGTTTTGGTATAGGTTCAAGAATAAGTCTAGCAACTTGTTCTTGAACATCCCTTTCGATTTGATCGTGTGGATACCGTAGAGGCAAGACCTTGGAGGTGTTGCTTGTGACTCGGAGTTCGTTGGACGTGCTGCTTCGTGGATTCTGCTTCAAACACGCTACAAGGGTGAGACACTTGTTATTCCTTTATCCGATATGAATCCCTATGTATAGATCTGCTGGTTTGTAATCCTAAAAATTTTATTCCGCTGCGTTGTATGCTCATGGGATTACTTACAGTGGTATCAGAGCCGTGTACAAGGCTCATATCGGATTTATGTGGTTAAATAGTTTAATCATATTAGAATTATATTGCATGCTATTAACACTGTATAAACATATATGATATGTTAATATCGAGTTTTTGAAATTCATCGTAAAATTGTATTTGATATAATTGGCGAATAATTGTATACGATACACGAAAGCGTAAAATCGAGGTGTTGGCTCAAGGTGGTTCGACCACTACATGACTTGACCCTCGGGCCGCCGCTAGTGAGCTAGGGTTCGGACCCTTGGCTCATGCATGGGGCCGCGCCGCTTCCAAAAGGCTAGGGTTTTGAACCCTAGTCACATAAGCCACTCGGCCGCCGCTTGGGCTAGGGTTTATCGAACCCTTGGCTCGAGATGGTTAAGCCGTCACCGTCATGGACCGTCCATGGTTGGACCGTGGCTTGTGGCTCATGGATTTCGGTGTTTCGAGCAAGTTGGCTCGATGAAAAGCCAACATGGTGCAAGGCGGCTAGGGTTTGGAACCCTAGCAGCGCCGCACCCATGCCATCGGGTCGGACCATGTCGTGGGCTAGGGTTTCGAACCCTAGGCCCATAATTGGTCCAGCCGTGGTGCATGGTTGGTTCGAACCATGGTGGTTCGTAGCTAAGTCGCATTAAGTTCGTGGCATGTGATGTCCCGAGCGTACGATAATTTTTCAAAAATTATTTTACAGTTTTAATTAGAATTAAATTTAAAATGTTTAGAATTTAATTAATTAAATGTTAATGCATGCTTTATGTGTTGTTTGAGCATGGTGCGTGGTTATAGCCCTTTGACCTATTAGATAGGATTTGTGGATGTTTGTAATGTATAATACGACCTGCGTGTCGTGCCTTCTCTATTTCATTCTAAATGTAATCCCTCCCCTATGTTCCCCTCGAATGTGAATCGAGGAATTCTATATCTTGTAAATAGTGTAGTTTATTTTATTGATGGTGATCAATGAAGATGGAGCATCGTGCCGGGATGAGGAGGTCATTCACAAATTGAAGCCAAAGGAAGGTGCTTGTGAAGTTACCTTAGTTTGACTCATAGGATTTTCTCATTGGCTTGAGAAAATCATTAGTAGGGGCTATAACCATGTCACGTTTAATTATGTATGTTGATGCATGATTTATCTTATGTTTTAGTTTGATAATAGTATTACACATATATGTAGATATGTATACAACTATATGTAGTGGACATATTTTAAATTATCAAATTAATCATGAGATCAATAAATCCCTCTAAAATATTAAGTTTTAGATGCCTTCCAAAATTAAAAGTACTCGTCAATAACTTCGATTGTACATGTGTGGGTTTGCCAAAGCAAAGCACCGTGGCAATCTTAGTAAGGCGCGAAAGGATAAAAGTGATATCCGTTATACTTTAATTGGGTACGACTTAACTAGGTTATCTCAATAGGATTGGGAACCTAGAGGCATGGGTTGGATTATAATTCATTTGATGAATTGAACAAAGTGTTGTTCGTCCAACTATCCAAGAATTATATGTGATGTAATTGACAAAGTGTTGTCTACCTAAATAACCGAGTCTTGGGCGATTAGCCAAAGCTAACTCAAGATTAGGCGAAATATGGATCTTGGCCCACTAAAGGTTTTGAGGGTTGATATTTTTTAAACAAAATAGTGGGAGTATCATTTAATATAAGACCATGTTAAATGATTTAAATCATAAACTTATTTTGCATATTTATATTGTAGATATCCATGGCAACTAAAAACGTTACTAGCACTTTATCACTGCGATCGGTCCTTGAGAATGACAAATTAAATGGGACGAATTTCCTAGACTGGCATAGGAACTTGAGGATAGTCCTCAAACAAGAAAAGAAACAATATGTCCTAGAGGAACCCTTGCCCGCTGAGGAACCTCCCCTAACAGCTACAAGAGCTGAAAAAGATGCTTACAAGAAGCATCAGAGTGACGCACTTGATGTTGGGTGCCTCATGCTTGCCACCATGAACTCTGAGCTTCAGAAGCAACATGAGGAAATGGAGGCGTTCGATATGATCGAACACTTAAAGCAGTTGTACCAACATCAAGCAAGACAAGAGAGGTATGACGTCTCTAAGGCGTTATTTCAGTGCAGGATGGTAGAAGGAAGCTTAGTTGGAACTCATGTGCTCAAGATGATTGGGTACATTGAGAATCTGGACAAGCTAGGTTTTCCATTGGACCAAGAGTTAGCCACCGATGTGATCTTGCAATAGTTGCCTGAGAGCTTCAGTCAATTTGTAGTAAATTACAATATGACTGACATGGAAAAGACTCTATCACAGTTGCTTGGTATGTTGAGAACATATGAAGCAAATACTAAGAAGACTAAGGCCACAAATGTCCTTATTGTGAATAAGGGCAAGGAAGGGCCAAAGCTAAAGGCAACAAGAAAGCAAAGAAAGTCTTTGCTAAATCTAAGCCAAAGTCTTCTGCACTAAAGCCAAAGGAGGGATAGCAAAGGAAGGGAACGGTTTCCATTGCGGTGAGACCGGCCATTGGAAAAGGAACTGCAAAGTATATCTGGAGGATCTAAAGAAAGGAAGTGTGACTTCCGCTTCAGGTATTTTTGTTATAGAAGTCAATTTATCTACTTCTTCATCATGGGTATTAGATACTGGATGTGGATCTCACATTTGTGTAAATGTGCAGGACCTCAAAAAGAGTAGATTGTTGGCGAAAGGCGAAGTTGATCTCTGAGTTGGAAATGGAGCAAGAGTTGCTGCATTAGCTATAGGAGATTATCATTTAGCTTTACCTTCTGGTTTATCATTGATTTTGAAAGATTGTTATTTTGTGCCTTCTATTACTAAAAACATAATATCTATTTCTTGTTTGGACAAGTATGGTTTTTCATTTATAATAAAGGACAAGTGTTGTTCTATTTATTTAAATGATATGTTTTATGCTAGTGCACAAATGGTGAATGGTCTTTATGTATTAAATCTTGATATGCCTATCTATAACATAAATACTAAAAGGATTAAAAATAATGATTGTAATCCGACTTATCTCTGGCACTGTCGCTTGGGCCACATAAACGAGAACCGCATATCTAAACTTCATAAGGATGGAGTATTAGATTCATTTGATTTTGAATCATATGAAACATGCGAATCTTGTTTAATGGGAAAGATGACTAAAGCCCCTTTCAAGGGACATGTTGAAAGGGCAAATGTTTTATTGGGACTAATACATAGTGATGTATGTGGACCAATAAGTACACAAGCTAGAGGTGATTTTCAATACTTCGTTACATTTACTGATGACCTCAGTAGATATGGGTATGTGTACCTAATGAAACATAAACATGAAACCTTTGAAAGGTTCAAAGATTTCAAGAATGAAGTACAAAACCAACTTGGCAAGAGTATCAAAATCATTCGATCAGATCGAGGAGGAGAATACTTAAGCCAAGAGTTTCATGACTATCTAAAGGAATGTGGGATAGTCCCACAACTCACTCCTCCGTATACTCCACAATGGAATGGTGTATCCGAGAGGAGAAATCGAACCTTGTTAGACATGGTTAGATCAATGATGAGTCATGCAGATCTTCCGATATCGTTTTGGGGACACGCTCTAGAAACAGCGATTTTCTTACTGAACCGTGTTCCATCTAAATCAGTGGAAAAGACACCATATGAGATATGGACTGGGAAGCGTCCTAGTATGTCTTTTATGAAGATTTGGGGTTGTGAGGCTTTCATTAGACGTCACGTCACTAACAAACTTGGACCCAAATCTGATAAGTGTTTATTTGTGGGGTATCCTAAGGAAACAAAAGGATACTATTTCTATTATCCCACCGAGAACAAAGTAGTTGTTGCTCGGACTGGTGTATTTCTTGAAAGAGAATTTATTTCTAGAAAAACCAGTGGGAGAAAAATAGAACTTAGTGAAGTTCAACCACAAGAAAACACTAAACCTGAAATTGAGATGGAAACAGAGCAGGCACCGCAAACTGTTGTGGAAGAAGTACCTGCTCAAGAGACACAAGCCCAGCGTAGGTCTGTAAGAGAACACCGGGAGCCACAGAGATATGGATTTCTTGTGACTCAACAAGGTGACTTACTACTTATTGATGAGGATGAGCCGTCATCTTATCAACAAGTTATAATGGGCAATGATTCTGAGAAATGGCAAGAGGCCATGAATTCTGAGATGGAATCCATGTATGCAAACCAAGTATGGACTTTGGTTGATCCACCTGAAGGGGTACGACACATAGGATGCAAATGGATTTTCAAGAAAAAGACCGATATGGATGGTAACGTACAAACCTATAAAGGTCGGCTGGTTGCAAAAGGATTCAAACAAATTCATGGTATTGACTATGATGAAACCTTTTCACCAGTGGCCATGGTTAAATCCATAAGGATCTTACTTGCAATAGCTGCATTTCATGATTATGAAATCTGGCAGATGGATGTCAAAACAGCTTTCCTTAATGGAAATCTGCTCGAGGATGTGTACATGACACAGCCTGAGGGTTTTGTCGATCCAAAGGATGCTGGAAAGATATGCAAGCTACAACGATCCATTTATGGATTGAAACAAGCTTCTCGGAGTTGGAATCTTCGTTTTGATGATACAATCAAAGAGTTTGGTTTTATCAAAAATGAAGATGAACCTTGTGTCTACAAGAAGGTCAGTGGGAGCGTAATCATTTTCCTAGTGTTGTATGTAGATGACATACTTCTTATTGGAAATGATATCCCTGCCTTGCAATCTGTAAAGATTTGGCTAGGGAATTGCTTTTCGATGAAAGATTTAGGAGAAGTCACCTATGTATTAGGAATCAAGATCTATAGAGATAGATCGAGAAGGCTTCTTGGTCTAAGTCAAAGTACATACATAGACAAGGTGCTTAAAAGGTTTAGCATGCAAGAATCCAAGAAAGGATTCGTGCCTATGACGCATGGCATTTATCTCTCGAAGGAACAGTGTCCTTCAACACCAGATGAGAGACAACGCATGAGTAAGATTCCATACGCGTCAGCTATTGGATCTATCATGTATGCCATGATATGTACTCGTCCCGATGTATCGTATGCTTTGAGTATGACGAGAAGATATCAAGTTGATCCAGGTGAAGGTCACTGGATTGCTGTCAAGGACATCCTGAAGTACTTGAGAAGGACTAAGGATACATTCTTGATTTATGGAGGTGAGGAAGAGCTCAATGTAATGGGTTACACTGATGCAAGCTTCCAAACCGACAAAGATGATTTTCGATCGCAATCTGGATATGTGTATTGCCTAAATGGAGGTGCTGTGAGCTAGAAGAGTTCAAAGCAAGAAACAGTAGCCGATTCTACAACGGAAGCTGAGTATATTGCTGCCTCGGATGCAGCAAAGGAAGCTGTTTGGATGAGAAAGTTCATTTCTGAACTTGGAGTGGTGCCTAGCATTAAAGATCCGATAGAACTCTATTGTGACAACAATGGAGCGATCGCATTGGCTAAGGAACCAAGATCTCACCAAAGATCCAAGCACATACTTAGGCGTTTCCATTTCATTCGAGAAATCGTTGAAAGGGGAGATGTTAAAATATGCAAAGTACCAACAGATGATAATGTATCTGACCCATTGACGAAGCCACTGTCACAGCAGAAGCATGATCGTCATACTAGATCTCTAGGCATTAGGTATATGTCTGAGTGGTCTTAGTGCAAGTGGGAGATTTGTTGGGATATGCCCTAAGACAAGTCATTAGATGATTGTTTAAGACTTACAATGTTTATGGTTTTATGAATGGCAATTCATTATTATATATTATTCTTTTAACTGTGCATTGTGAATTAATATATATGTTAATGTCCTTAGAATAATATTGTATTATTCTTAAAGATGTCCCTAGTCAAGTATTATCATGAATTGTGATAATGATAATACGTAGAGACTAGTATGTATTGATTGATGAATTGTTCATTGATATGAGATATCAAATCAATGCATGGGTATATGTTGGAGAACGATGTACTGGACAGACCCACCATGAGATTGCAACATGGATAGTTATATGATCGTCATATGCAATTCTCATAGTGATAATAATGTATGTAATCCTTACGACTTGTGATCATCAGAGATCCCAACATATCTTGATATCGTCAAACGTTATCCGTAACAGGGTAATCTATAAAGGCGACTATTGGATACACTACGAATTATGTAGAGGGATGTTGACTGATCGAGATAGGATTTGTCCCTCCTATATAACAGGAGATGTGTTTGGCCCTTGATCAAGTGAGAACTAAAATGCATGGCCATGCTCGAATGAGTCGATATGAGATATCGAGCTTATTCGTTTATTCTAGTTCTAATTGGGGATCAAGAAATAAAGATTGGATATACGAGTATGACTATTCCATGACTCGTGTTCAATCTAAACACAAAGGACAAAGGGATTAAGTTACATGGTTAATATTATCACAAGTTCTAAAGGTTATGTCGAGTCATTGACATTCTTGTAATTTGGGTAGCATTGATGTGTTGCTAGATACCGCTCAATGCTTGAAACGTAAAATGAGATTTTATGTCACTGCCAACATTACAAGATCCTATCGGGTCGCACAAAAGATTAAATCGATAAGCGAAATTAAATTCCTTAGATGAATTAATTAATTAAGAAGAGTCTTAATTAAGTGATTAAAAGGTTTTAATTAAATCATGGGTTTGGGCCCATAAGACTTTAAGAAAGTCTTGAACCTTAATTAAAAGCCTTATAATATAAATACATGGTTTTGATTAATTGTTAATCATACTTTCATATCATTCTTTGATATCAAATATAAACCCTAGCCATCCTCCAAAAGGCTCTCGGCCGCCACCTTCCTTGCCGCCGCCGCCGTGAGAAAAGGTTGGAGATTGGTGGCTATTGATCGGTTTTGAACCGTGTTTTGGTATAGGTTCAAGAATAAGTCTAGCAACTTGTTCTTGAACATCCCTTTCGATTTGATCGTGTGGATACCGTAGAGGCAAGACCTTGGAGGTGTTGCTTGTGACTCGGAGTTCGTTGGACGTGCTGCTTCGTGGATTCTGCTTCAAACACGCTACAAGGGTGAGACACTTGTTATTCCTTTATCCGATATGAATCCCTATGTATAGATCTGCTGGTTTGTAATCCTAAAAATTTTATTCCGCTGCGTTGTATGCTCATGGGATTACTTACAAACTATACATCCGATAGTTGCAATACATGACTCGAATCTGGCTCGTACTTCCTCAACATCGAAACATGAAACACATCATGAATATCAATCAAAGATGGCGGCAATGCCAACCTATATGCCAATGTACCAATACGTTGCAACACCTTATACAGACCAACATACCGTGGTGACAATTTTCCCCACATTCCAAATCGTTCTACACCTTTGAAAGGTGATATTTTATAAATACATTGTCACCAATTTGAAATCAAGAGGCCTACGCCGTTTATTTGCATAAGCAGCATGTCTATCCTGAGCGGCCTTTAACTTCAATCTAATCAGCTTCACTTTCTCTTCCATTTCTCGTAACATATCTGGTCCACTCAAAGAAGAGTGATCAACATCATCCCAATACAACGGTGGCCTGCATCGTCGCCCATACAATGCCTCAAATGGCGCCATCTGTATACTTGTTTGATAACTATTATTGTACGAGAATTCTACCAATGGCAATGAATCTTGCCAAGAGTTATCAAACTCTAATATACATGCACGTAACAAATCCGCAAGTGTCTGTATCGTACGCTCTGTCTGCCCATCTGTCTGAGGATGATAAGATCCAATATCCTGACTGGTCATTCAATATACGATACATTTATATCCAACTATACATCCGATAGTTGCAATACATGACTCGTATCTGGCTCGTACTTCCTCAACATCGAAACATGAAACACGTCATGAATATCAATCAAAGATGGCGGCAATGCCAACCTATATGCCAATGTACCAATACGTTGCAACACCTTATACGGACCAACATACCGTGGTGACAACTTTCCCCACATTCCAAATCGTTCTACACCTTTGAAAGGTGATATTTTATAAATACATTGTCACCAATTTGAAATCAAGAGGCCTATGCCGTTTATTTGCATAAGCAGCATGTCTATCCTGAGCGGCCTTTAACTTCAATCTAATCAGCTTCACTTTCTCTTCCATTTCTCGTAACATATCTGGTCCACTCAAAGAAGAGTGATCAACATCATCCCAATACAACGGTGGCCTGCATCGTCGCCCATACAATGCCTCAAATGGCGCCATCTGTATACTTGTTTGATAACTATTATTGTACGAGAATTCTACCAATGGCAACGAATCTTGCCAAGAGTTATCAAACTCTAATATACATGCACGTAACAAATTCGCAAGTGTCTGTATCGTACGCTCTGTCTGCCCATCTGTCTGAGGATGATAAGATGTACTTAATCTAATCTTAGTTCCCATATCTGACTGTGAACCTCGGATCTCGGTCAGACACAATGGAAACAGGTATTCCATGTAATCTCACTACATTTTGAATGTATAACTGAGCCATCCTCAAATAGGTGAACGTCATACTGTAAGGTATAAAATGCGCCACCTTCGTCAGTCTGTCAACTATAAGCCAAATGGCATCAAAACCAAAAGAAGTCCTTGACAAATGGGTAACAAAATCCATAGTTATATGATCCCATTTCCATGTAGGAATCTCTAAACTCATCAATTCACCTCCTGGTCTTTGTCTTTCTGCTTTAACTTGTTGACAGATCAATCACTTCTTTACAAAATCACTCACATACTGTTTCATGCGTTTCCACCAAAACTGTGTACACAAATCTTTGTACATATTCTTTCCTCCAGGATGTACATTATATCTACTACAATGAGCACGTTTTAGTAGTTCTTGGCATAGTCCAGATGTAGCAGGAACTGCCCAAAGCTCTCCATACCTCAAACTACCATCACTAGCCATCACAAAGTTAGATGATTGTCCTTGAGATATCACTTTACATCTTTGTACTTCATCGTCAGTATGTTGTGCTCTTCTGATATTGTCAAAAATATTAGGTTCAATTAATAGTTTTGACACCCTTATTGGTGATGTAGAGACATCGAACTCATATCCCAAGTTACATAAAGTTGTCATTAAGGCTGATAACATAATCATATCATCAGCAGTGTATCTAACTTTTTCTGCTCAGAGCGTCAGCTGTAAAATTTGCTCTGCCTGGATGGTATTCAATCTCACAATCATAGTCTTTAAGAAGATCCATCGATCTTCTCTGTCTCATGTTCAACTCTGCCTGATTGAACAAAAATTTCACTCTTATGGTCAGTATATATGGTAGAAGACGTACCATATAAATAATATCGTCATATCTTCAATGCAAGGACAATGTCTGCCAACTCTAGGTCATGTAATGGATACTTCATCTCATGTGGTTTCAGTTGTCTCAATGCATAAGCCACAACACGTTTATCATGCATCAATACACAACCTAAACCAAGTAAAGATGCATCAGTATATAGTGCAAACCTCTCATGTTTCGGTGGAATTGTCAACACGGGAGCAGTTGTCAACCGGCTTTTCAATTCCTGAAAACTATGCTCACAAGCTTCTGACCATATAAACGGTACCTCCTTCTGTGTTAGATATGTCAATGGTTTAGCAATCTTTGAAAATCCCTCAACAAATCGTTTGTAATACCCTGTTAAACCCAAGAAACTACGGATCTCTGGCACAATTGCTGAGTTTGGCATACAGTTGGTTCTTTCTCAAAATTTGCAACACAGTATGCAAATGTTGGACATGATCTGCTTCACTCCTAGGATATATCAGTATATCATCAATAAACACAATGACAAACTGATCAAGGTAATCATGAAATATCCTATTCATTAAACCCATAAAGACAGGTGGAGCATTTGTTATCAATATTGAGGATTGAGTGTGGTTAATTTGGGCGTACACGATATATGCAGACCAAATTTTGGCTCCGTTGCCGGTGAGACGTCATATATTTTTGGGTAAATGATTTTTTTATTATTTTTGTTACCCCCTAGTGCTTCTTGGGTTTGTTCGTGCTTACAGGTAAACCTCTAAACCACTGAAGCATATCAATCAACATGGCGGAATATAGTAGCTTGGACGAATTGGAGTATCTTGTGCAACAACTTGGCGTAGGGAGTGAAAAAATACTATACAACTCAAGTTTGAGTGATCATCCCAATCTCAGATATACAAATCAATGGATGAGCTCACCTCTGCCTTACATGCAGTCCAACCTACCGCCATACATACCGCAATACCCGCCATGACCGCAACAACCTCAATACCATACCCCTGGTGAGTCTTTAGAGGATCTTGTTTCAAAACTTAATGATATTAATTTGCAATTTCAACCAGGAATTCAGGGCTAGCACGGCATCAAGAGAGACCATCATTGCAGTCGCCTCAATGAGTGACGAAAAGGTAGAAACCCCTGGGAATGTGGTACTGACACCACCCGAGCTAGAAGATGAGACACATGTGCCACTAGAAGAAAATGAGCTTTCACATCATTCATCTCCACAAAGTATGTCTCCAGCAACCCCCTATGATGAAAATGTACTTGAATCTTGTACTGATAAAAAGGAACTGAGGATCGAATACTGTGATGAATGGACATGTTTGACGAATTTTTTCCGATGATGAGGAGAAGGAAACCCCTACTAAATGCATGAATCCAGGTATGTTCATTGTCCCATGCACGATTGAAAATAATTGAATTGATAAGGACATGCTAGATTTAGGAGCAACAATAAATGTTATGTCTTATTCAATCTATACATCTTTAGAACTAGGACCTCTGAAAAAATCGAACATTGCTATTCAACTAGAAAATAGGTCTAATGTGCACCCTAGGGGAGTACTTGAGGATGTTCTAGTAAAAGTTGATAATTTGGTCTTTCCTGCTGACTTCTACGTAATTGATATGGAAAATGATGATAAGAGCGGCCTTATTCTGTTACGGAGACTATTTTTGAAAACTTCAAATTGCATAATAGATGTAAGTGGTTGTGCTTTTACTGTGGAGTTTGATGGTGAGATAGCTAAGTTCAATACTCATGATCCCACTCCTTCTCCTATTACTGATTACACTATTGGCATCACCAGTCACTTACCACTAGAACAATCACATACTGTCACTGAGCATGAACATGGGGTAACTGATATGGCTAGAAATAGACACATCTATTGCGCTTAATTGTCTACGATTTGGTATATTTTGATGAATAAATTGATACATATGCTACCTAATCGTATATTTGTGTAAATGTAGGAAAATGTGAAGAAATCAAACTAAAATGATGAAAGAAGGAGTAAAGTTGAAGAAAAGAGGAAAAAACCGGAATCAAAGACACATGTTGCTCCTTTCTCCTCAAATTTATATATGTTCAAGCCAAGTTTTGGAAATGTGGTCCATAGAAAAGTTGTAGATCTTTGAGTTATCTTCGCGTGGACAGCTGATTCGTTGAATTCGGAGTTCGTATGAGAAAGTTATGGCCAAAATACGAAACTCGCCAGAAAACGTTAAAAATCCGCGATCGATCGCCAGCCAGCGCCGATCGATCGCCAGCAGAGTTTTGGAAATCTTGAATTCTTGATTTCTTTCCTTCCTATATGGATTCTAACCTACCTCCTAGCCTCCCTACATATAGAACTCGAATTTCAGACTTGAAATCATCTAGATAGTTAGGGTAGAATAATTTTAGGCTAGTTTTATATTTTCTTTTCAATTTTGTTGAAGAACGGCTACGAAGATCGAAGCGAAGGCGGGATTGACACCTCGACGAGCGGAGATCGGATTAGTTTTCTTTCCCTTGTTTTTATTTATAGTTTTGTTTTAATTATGTGTAGCTAGTCTTAATTCTTGGTTGAGGAAGACAAAACCTTGGATTTATTTATCTTGGGGAGATTCATACGCTTTTGTTTATCGATTTTATTGAAATCATTGTTTTTCTGATTTTGTTGATATGATTGATGTTTGTTTATTGGATTGACAACCTAGTAACTTGCATATAATCTATTGCTAATTGGATATCAAATAAGAGATTGTTTGAGTAATCTAATTGAAGAAGCAACTAAGATCGATAATTGCCTGCTGTTGGTGTTATTAAATTCTTAGAGAAAACCATTGACTAAATTATATAAACCGCTTGTGTTTATGTTGTTTAGATTCATCGCTCACTAGTTTTGAATGATGTCATGATTTTAATCTTGAATATGCATATAGAGATTGATTGATTGGTGAAAGTTAAATTAGAACGCTTGGACTAATTGACTATGAATAAGGTGAGGGAGGAATTAGATTTCCAATTGATGAATATTCAAGTAAAATTGAGTCTTTTGTGAATCGATGAAATAGATGATAATATCCAAGGTAGAGTCGACCGATACCAAGAATCGCTTTCATTAGTTAATCTTTGTTTTTAATTTTCATTAGTATAATTCAACCTCACAACCCCATCCTTTATTATTCTTTTGTTTTGATTTTCATTAACACAAAGATTCACACCTCCTCGTGGGATCGATCCCTACTCACACTACTACATTATTGTTATCAATCTTGAGGATTGAGTGGGGTTAATTTGGGCGTACACGATAAGCGCTACCAAATTTTGGCGCCGTTGCCGGGGAGGCGTTGTATATTTTTGTGTTAATATTTTCTGTTTTGTTTCTTTCTCTTTCTTTCCCCCCACCGCTACTCTTGTTTGTTCGTGCTTACAGGTTGATTTCTTAACAATCAGATCTTATCATGGAGGACTATAGGCGACTAGATGAATTGGAGTATCTTGTGCACCAACTTGGCGTAGGGAGTGGACAAAGTGCATACAACTCAAGTTGGAGTGATCATCCCAATCTCAACTATGACAATCAATGGATGAGCCCACCTCCACCTTACATGCAGTCCTATCTACCGCCATACATACCACAATATTCGCCATGGCCGCAACAACCTCAATACCTTACCCCTGGTGAGTCTTTAGAGAATCTTGTTTTAACACTTAATGACAATACTTTGCAATTTCAACAGGAATTCAGGTCTAGCACTCAGAATTTGGGTAACCAAATCGAGCAACTTATTAAATCAGCCGATCAGATAGCAGCACAACCTACCGACTTTATACCCTCCCGGACGATGGAGGCACCACGAGAGAACATGGTTGCAATCGCCTCAAGGAGTGACGAAGAGGTAGGAACCCCGGGGGAGGTGGTACTGATGCCACCCAAGCTAGAAGTGTAAGGACCCTAATCCTTAAGTGCGGAATAAAGGCATAATAGAGCTAAATAAATGATCAGAGTAGAGTAAACAAGTTGAGTCTATGAGCTTAAGCATTTACATGCCAAAATAAAGGACTACAAAAAGGATTAATTACATTCCAACAAATGAATGTGTCCACTATAGTTTTACGCTACTCCTAGAGTATGCACTATACAAAAGAATCCTGTCCTTTCATCTACCAAAGATGCTCGTGAAGCTCACTGTCTCAACCCGTCCAAGCCCATCTATCATGCCAAAAAGGTACCTACAAGGACAACCCCCAAACATGAGCAATAATAATCATTCATATTCAACACAATATGAAGATAAAGCGTAAATGCATAATCAATATGAAACACTTCCTGTTTCCCGTGCATTTCAAACGCTTCCCGTTTGGTTGTCCCTGTACCAGAACTCATGAGTATAATCAATAGATTATTTTTAATGGCCAAACATGTCATGACATCATATACCATCTCAACTGTACCACATATTGGTCACCATTCCCTAGTCTGTCCATCACAGTGTATTTTAATGCCCCTCGCTTATATTCATATGGGCGGCATAGGATAACCTCGCTACAATGGACATGCGGTACTCCCACCCCTCGCCTCACAGAGAGCGGCAAATACCCTTTCCTCGCCCCATATGACAACCACGCTCAAATGTGACATGCGGCGCTCCCACCCCTCGCTTCACATTTAGCGGAACCAATACAAAAAGCGGCAAGCATTAAAATCATCAAAGGATGACCACGACTCATGGGATGTGCATCCAATAATCATAATATGCATCTAACATCAATATGCATAAATTACCATGTATATGCATCCACAATGCAATACCTCATATGGCATAAATCAACATGTATATGCATCCACAATGCAATACCACATATATACTCGCATCCACAATGCATAAACAATGAGCATATAAAATACATGTTACCGTTGGGTGCCCGTACGTCCACTACGTACCTTTCCAAAATGTAGGATATGGTAGGACTTCAATGCTTTGGCTGTGTTGCCACCTGGGTTGGTTCTACATATTCACAAATACCAATATTAGAACCCAATAATAGTCCAATACCAAAAATCCCACAAAAAAAACCAAAAACACAAAATTCTGGCCTTCGCGATCGATCGCCCCTCACGGCGATCGATCGCCAAACCCTACTGCCCGAGTACCAAAATTTGCACCCCTTCGGCGATCGATCGCCACCCCTAGCGCGATCGATCGCCAGACCCGCCGATCGATCGCCCAAGAGTGGCGATCGATCGCCAAAGGCTTGAAAAGCCTACTGCCTGGGCGCGATCGATCGCCTGGAATGGGCGATCGATCGCCATCCCCTGTAACCCGAAAATCCTCCATTTTTGCATCTCAAAACCATTCCAACCCATTCCAACTCTTAACCAACAAACCAACAACTCAAATAACAACATAAACTTCCAAAATACACCTTAAAACAACCAAAAATCCAACCATTAACCAAACCCACAACAACCCAACAAAACCCATTTTAAAACCATTCAAAATCAAACCAAACTCAAACAAAACTTCACAAAATTAAAGTATGAGGTACCCATACCTCTTGGGGATCTCAAATCACCCAATATGCTCCACAAATCAAGAGTTTTGAAAGGTTTCTCCTCAACCCTAGGCTTGAGCTCGAAAATGTGAAGAAGAGGGAAGGGTTTGGGTGTTGGAAATGATTTTGGTAAAGTGAAGTAAGAGTTGGGAATAAAAGGGTGGGTTTTATTAAATCAAAAGCATACCAATTAATTTCATGGTGTATAAAACACCCCAACATGATATTTTTCAAAGCATTTACTCAAAATGCACCAAATATCAATTAAACACATGATTTCCAATTAATTGCTAACCAATGCAAATAAATCATGCTTCCAATAATATTTACCCAACATGCACCACATGCACCCTAAAATGCAACCCCGGGTCATCCTAACCACATGACCATGCATTTCCACATAAGGTAAATAAATCCCAACACATAATCAATTACCACATAATTAATCCTGTAAACATAATTTAAAGCCAAATAGCAATTAACCATTTCGGGGATGTCACAAGAAGAGGAGACACATGTGCCACTAGAAGAAGAGGAGCTTGCACATCATACATCTCCACAAGGTTTGTCTCCAACAACCCCCTATGTTGAATATGATCATGAACCATATGAAGAGAAAAAGGAACTGAAGGTCGAATACTGGGATGAAATGGACATGTTTGACGATTTTTTCTCCGACGATGAGGAGAAGGAAACCTCTACAAAATGCACGGATCCTGGTATGTTCACTGTCCCATGCATGATTGGAAATAATAGAATTGATAAGGCCATGCTAAACTTAGGAGCAGCAATAAATGTTATGCCTTATTCAATCTACACCTCTTTAGACCTAGGACCTCTTAAATAATCTGAAATTGCTATTCAATTAGCAAATAGGTCTACTGTGCATCCTAGGGGAATACTTGAGGATGTTCTAGTGAAAGTCGATAAATTGGTCTTTCCTGCTGATTTCTACGTACTTGACATTGAAAATGATAATAAAAGCAGCCCTATTATGTTAGGGAGACCATTTTTGAAAACTTCCAAGTGCATAATAGATGTAAGTGGTGGTGCTTTTACTATGGAGTTTAATGGTGAGGTAGCTAAGTTCAATACTCATGATCCCGTTCATCCTACTACTGATTATACTATTGGCATCACACATCACGTATCACTAGAAAAATCACATACTGTCACTGAGCATGAACATGGGGTAACTACTGATCGGCCTGTTGACGAAGGAGGTATGGGAGAAATTTTGACTGACACTTCATGTATTACTACTGCTTTACCAAATTCTCCTTTTAAAAATCTCAATTTTGAATTGCAGGTACTTGATGTTGAGCTGAAACTTCCTCCTGAACCTCACGATACATCAATAGAAAACGAGGGGATGCGAAAAGGGTTGAGGACCTCCAAGAAGTATAAGGCGAATAGGCATCGCCTTCGAGCTGTCAGAAGGATACTGAGGTGGGAAAAGGTGGCATTGGACACCAAACATGACCCACCATGAGCACGAGCATTGGAGTCGGGCCACCGACGTTAAACAGAGGCGCTGCTTGGGAGGCAACCCAAGGGGAGTTAGTTTCCCTTTCTTTTTATTTTTTATTGCTTTATTAGTTAGACTTTCTCGTTACTTGTATTTGTGCCTTACATTGGGGACAATGTAAGATTTAAGTATGGGGGAGAGATTAGTGGTGTGTTATTGCTTTTCTATTACAAAAATACAAAAAAATCGAAAAATTTGAAAATTTTGAGCTCATAGTTAGTAATGAACACATGCTTAGAATCACTAGCCCATGATGAAACCTAATTAATGGCATGCATGTTTTTGAACATAGGTGAATTGTTAACCTTGGAACACTTTGAACTCTAATGCAAAGTGTACTTTAACATAGTAGTTGAATATTTTGAGCACATTATTGTCATGACTTGTGAAGTGTGCATAGCTTAGTGAAGATTGTGTGAACTTTGTGATAGTCTTAAGAAGTCTCTAATACATGCTAGAACTTAACTACATGCTCTTTGAGGCATATGTCTAGACTACTTGCAAACATGAAAGTGATATATGCAATCTTTGATGCGTTTGAGCCTTTCAAGCCTACCATGTAAAGAAAATCAATCACTAATACCCTTTTTGAGCCTTATTGCAAAAGAATGGTTGTATGCTAAGCATACAAACACCCCCATTCGACATTCTTTGATTAGCTTATCATCCTTCCCTAATAAGCCTAAATATAATTTTAATCCATACCTTTGGGAGTATGATGTGTTTCATTCACATGCACTTATGTTATCAATGATTCAATGTTCTGTGAGCTTTATTGTCAAAAGAATGAAATGCAAAGGGGATGCCTTGAAAAGAATTAAAATACATATGACTCCAATGGGAGACAAGGCACAAAAGAGAAAAAAATATGGATTAAAGTTTACATTGTAAACAAATCATGCAAGAAGAGAAGCTAATTATTGTGCATATCACCATACTCTCTTGTTTTGATGCATCTTTTCCCTTTCTTTCATAAGCCAATACCTAGGCCAAGCTACAAGCTAATAAAGACCTACTTGATTTGTGTTTGCAAGTGGCTAAGATAGTGGAGAAGAGGGTGCAAGCGGGCTTATACTTGTGTTGGTGTACAACTTGAACTATTGTAGGTTTACATTTGTTGGATCTATAATTTGCATATGACATTTGTTTATGACCACACACGCACGTTCACTGCTTTGATGGGTATGAAATGTTTAGGGATTGAACTTGTTCCACTGTTAACTTTTCGCCGCCTTTCATTACTATACATGTTTAAAATTATTGAGGCATTAAAGTGAGAACAAGTTAGTTTGTTATGAACCTATGAGCCAAAGTAAAAAAATTGTAGTTTTGTTTGATTTACTCGAGGTCGAGTAAAGATTAAGTATGGGGGTGTTTGATATGGCTAGAAATAGACACATCTATTGCGCTTAATTGTCTACGATTTGGTATATTTTGATGAATAAATTGATACATATGCTACCTAATCGTATATTTGTGTAAATGTAGGAAAATGTGAAGAAATCAAGCTAAAATGATGAAAGAAGGAGTAAAGTTGAAGAAAAGAGGAAAAAACCGGAATCAAAGACACATGTTGCTCCTTTCTCCTCAAATTTATATATGTTCAAGCCAAGTTTTGGAAATGTGGTCCATAGAAAAGTTGTAGATCTTTGAGTTATCTTCGCGTGGAAAGCTGATTCGTCGAATTCGGAGTTCGTATGAGAAAGTTATGGCCAAAATACGAAACTCGCCAGAAAACGTTAAAAATCCACGATCGATCGGCAAAATCCGCGATCGATCGCCGATACATTCTGCCTGAAAAATAAAGGCTGGCGATCGATCGCCAGCCAGCGCCGATCGATCGCCAGCAGAGTTTTGGAAAGCTTGAATTCTTGATTTCTTTCCTTCCTATATGGATTCTAACCTACCTCCTAGCCTCCCTACATATAGAACTCGAATTTCAGACTTGAAATCATCTAGATAGTTAGGGTAGAATAATTAGACTAGTTTTATATTTTCTTTTCAATTTTGTTGAAGAACGGCTACGAAGATCGAAGCGAAGGCGGGATTGACACCTCGACGAGCGGAGATCGGATTAGTTTTCTTTCCCTTGTTTTTATTTATAGTTTTGTTTTAATTATGTGTAGCTAGTCTTAATTCTTGGTTGAGGAAGACAAAACCTTGGATTTATTTATCTTGGGGAGATTCATACGCTTTTGTTTATCGATTTTATTGAATTCATTGTTTTTCTGATTTTGTTGATATGAATGATGTTTGTTTATTGGATTGACAACCTAGTAACTTGCATATAATCTATTGCTAATTGGATATCAAATAAGAGATTGTTTGAGTAATCTAATTGAAGAAGCAACTAAGATCGATAATTGCCTGCTGTTGGTGTTATTAAATTCTTAGAGAAAACCATTGACTAAATTATATAAACCGCTTGTGTTTATGTTGTTTAGATTCATCGCTCAGTAGTTTTGAATGATGTCATGATTTTAATCTTGAATATGCATATAGAGATTGATTGATTGGTGAAAGTTAAATTAGAACGCTTGGACTAATTGACTATGAATAAGGTGAGGGAGGAATTAGATTTCCAATTGATGAATATTCAAGTAAAATTGAGTCTTTTGTGAATCTATGAAATAGATGATAATATCCAAGGTAGAGTCGACCGATACCAAGAATCGCTTTCATTAGTTAATCTTTGTTTTTAATTTTCATTAGTATAATTCAACCTCACAACCCCATCCTTTATTATTCTTTTGTTTTGATTTTCGTTAACACAAAGATTCACACCTCCTCGTGGGATCGATCCCTACTCACACTACTACATTATTGTTATCAATCTTGAGGATTGAGTGGGGTTAATTTGGGCGTACACGATAAGCGCTACCAGTAACTACTGATCGACTTATTGAAGAATGAGGTATGGAAGAAATTTTGACTGATAATTCATGTATTATTACTACTTTACCAATTTCTCCTTCTAAAAATCTTAATTCTGAATTGCAGGTACCTGGTGAAACTTCCTCCTGAACGATCTGAAGATGCATCTTCAGAAAAGGAGGGGATGAGAAAAGAGTCGAGGACCTCCAAGAAATACAAGGCGAACAGACATCGCCTTCGAGCTGTCAAGGGAATACTGAGGTGGAAAAAGGTGGAACTGGACACCAAACATGACCCACCATGATAAAGGACTGGCGTCGGGCCACCGACGTTAAACATAGGTGCTGCTTGGGATGCAACCCAATGGGAGTTAGTTTTTTTTTTTCTTTTTATTTTTGATTGCATTATTAGTATCTAATTTCTCTTTCCTTGCAATTTTGACTTAGATTGGGGACAATGTAATATTTAAGTATGGGGTAAGAACTAGTAGTGTGTTATAGCTTTTTTATTATGAAAATACAAAAAATTTGAAAAAAATTGAGCTCATAGTTAGTGTCGAACGCATGCTTAGAATCACTAACACATGATGAAACATACTTGATGTCATGCATGTTTTTGAACGTAGGTGAATTGTTAACCTTGGAACACTTTGAACTCTAATGCAAATTATGCTTTGACATAGTAGTTGAATATATTGAGCACGATATTGTCATGACTTGTGAAGTGTGCATTGCGTAGTGAAAATTGTGTGAAAGTTATGATAGTCTTAGGAAGTCTCTGATACATGCTATAACTTAACTACTTGCTCTTTGAGGCGTATATCTTGACTACTTGCGAACATGAAAGTGATATAGGCGATCTTTGATGCGGTTGAGCCTTTCAAACCTACCATGTAAATAAAATCAATCACTAGTACCCATTTTGAGCTTTAATGTAAAAGAATGGTTGTATGCTAAGCATGCAAACAACCCACATTCGACATTCTTTGACTAGCTTATCATTCTTCTTTAGTGAGCCTAAATATGAATTTTATACACACATTGAAGGGAGTATGATGTGTTTCATTCACATGCACTTATATTATCATTGAATCATATATATGTGAGCTTTGTTAAACGAATGAAATACATGAAAGAAAAGGAGATGCCTTGAAAAATAGAAAAATATGACTCCAAGGGAGCTAAGGCACAAAAGAAGAAAAGAATTGAAATAAGCCTTGCAAAAATATACAAAGTGTGAAAAAGAGCAAAGTTTGAAAAATCCATGCAAGAAGAGAAGCTCTTTAGTGTGCATATCATTACACTCTCTTGTTTGATACATCTTATCCTTTCTTTCATAAACCAATACCTAGGCCATGCTACAAGCTAATTAAGACATATTTGATTTATGTTTGTAAGTAGCTAAGACAGTGGAGAAAAATGTGCAAGTGAGCTTATACTTGTGTTGGTGTACAACTTGAGCTATTGTGGTTTTACAATATTGGATCTATAATTTGTGCCCTTGTTTATGACCGCACTCGCACTTTCGCTGATTTGTTGGGTATGAAATGCCTAGGGATTGAATTTGTTCCACTGTTAGCGTTTCACCGCATCTCATTATTATGCATGTTTATAATTGTTGAGGCATTAAAATGAGGACAAGTAGTTTGTTATGATGCTATGAGCCAGCAAAAAGATTATAGTTTTGTATGACTTACTCGAGGTCGAGTAAATATTAAGTATGTGGGAGTTTGATGTGACTAGAAATAGACATATCCACTATGCTTAATTGTCTATGATTAGGTATGTTTTAATGGTTAAATTGATATATATGTTACCTAATCAAATAATTGCTTGAATGTAGGAAAAGGTGAAGAAATTAGGCTAAAACGGTGGAAGAAGGAAGAAAATTAAAGAAAAAGAGGAAAAATCGGAATCCAAGACATATGTCACTTTTTTTCTCCTCACATTCCTTTATATTCAAGCCAAATTTTGGAAATGTAGTGCATAGAAAAGTTGTAGAACTTTTTGTTATCTTCGCGTGGACAGTTGATTCGTTTAATTCGGAGATCGTATGAGAAAGTTATTGCCAAAAATACAAAACTTGCCAGAAAAATTGAAGGCTCGGCGATCGATCGACAATTGGCCACGATCGATCGCCGAGAGAGGCTGCTTGAAAAATTAAAAAACAGTGAAGGCTGGCGATCGATCACCAGCAATCCACGATAGATCGCCAGCAGAGTCCGTGAAAAACAAAGAAAGCTGATTTTTTTACCATCTTTTGGAGATTCTATCCCACCTACCTGCTCCCCTACGTATATGGCTCAAAAATTCAGACCTTGGGATCATTAGATAGTTAGGGTAGTTTAGTTTATACTAGTTTTACAATTTCTCTTTCAATTTTGTTGGAGACGGCTACGAAGATCGACCCGAATGCGGGATTGACAAAACTCGTCGAGCGGAGATCGGGTTAGTTTTCTTTCCTTTGTTTTTATTTATCGTTTTTCGTAGAATATGTGTAACTAGTTTTTAATTTTTGGTTGAGGAAGACAAAATCTTGGATTTATTTATCTTGGGGAGATTCTTAAGCTTTTGTCAATGTTTTCAGATTTTGATGATATGATTTATGTTTGTATATTGGATTGACAACCTAATAACTTGCATGTGATCTAATGCTAAATTTTATACTTGTTGGACTAATCGAATTTACGAAGCAACTAAGATTGATAATTGCCTGATGTTGGTGTTATTAAATTCTTAGGGAGAATCATTGACTAAATTTATATAAACCGCTTGTGTTTATATTGTTTAGATTCATCACTCACTAGTTTTGAATGGTGTCATGATTTTAATCTTGAATATGCATATAGAGATTGATTGATTGATGAAAGTTAAATTAAAATGCTTGGGCTAAGTATCTAGGAATAAGGTGAGGGATGAATTAGATTTACAATTGATGAATATTCAAATAAAATTAAGTCTTTTGTGAATCGATAAAATAGATGATAGTATCCAAGGTAGAGTCGACCGATACCAAGAATTGTTTTCATTAGTTTAATATCTAGTTTTAAATTTTATTAGCATCTTTTTACTTAATTGTTTTGTTCTTTTGATTCTATTAACACAAGTTCACACCTTCTCGTGTGATCGATCCCTAGTCATACTACTACATTTTTGTTATCAGTCTTGAGGATTGAATGGGGTTAATTTTGGCATACACGGTAAACACACACCAAGTTTTGGCACCGTTGCCGGGGAGGCGTTGTATATTTTTGTGTTAATAATTTTTTATTGTTTTTGTTACCTTGTTTGTGCATACAGGTGAACATCTGATCACAAACCACTGAAGCATATCAATCAACATGGTGGAATATAGTAGCTTTGACGAATTGGAGTATCTAGTACAACAACTTGGTGTAGGGAGTGAACAAAGAATATACAACTCAAGTTGGAGTGATCATCCCAATCTCAGCTATGCAAATTAATGGATGAGCTCACCTCCACCTTACATGCAGTCCAACCTTCCGCCATACATACCACAATACCCGCCATGGCCGCAACAACCTCAATACCATACCCCTGAGAGTCTTTAGAGGATCTTGTTTCAAAACTTAATGATAGTACTTTGCAATTTTAACATGAATTCAGGGCTAGCACTCAGAATTTGGGTAACCAGATGGAGCAACTTACAAGATCCGTCGACCGGATAACATCACAAATATCACATGATATACCCTCCGGCAATGGAGGCATCAAGAGAGACCATCATTGCTGTCGCCTCAAGGAGTGACGAAGAGGTAGAAACCCCGGGGAAGGTGGTACTGACGCCACCCAAGCTAGAAGAGGAGACACATGTGCCACTAGAAGAAAAATGAGCTTGCATATCATGCATCTCCACAAGGTATGTCTCCAACAACCCCATATGATGAAAATGTACTTGAATCTTGTACTGAGAAAAAAGAACCGAGGATCGAATACTATGATTAAATGGACATGTTTGACGACGGATCCAGGTATGTTAATTGTCCCATGCACGATTGGAAATAATAGAATTTATAAGGCCATGCTAGATTTAGGAGCAGCAATAAATGTTATGCCTTATTCAATCTATGCATCTTTAGAACTAGGACATCTGAAAAAATTTGAAATTGCTATTCAACTAGCAAATAGGTCTATTGTGCACCCTAGGGAGTACTTGATGATGTTCTAGTAAAGGTTGATGATTTGGTCTTTCCTACTGACTTCTACGTAATTGAGATGGAAAATTATGATAAGAGCAGCCATATTCTGTTAGGGAGACCATTTTTTAAAACTTTAAATCTAAAACCCCATCCTTTTACTTAATTGTTTTGTTCTTTTGATTTCTATTAACACAAGAATTCACACCTCCTCGTGGGATCGATCCCTACTCACACTACTACATTTTTGTTATCAATCTTGAGGATTGAGTGGGGCTAATTTGGGCGTACACGATAAACGCGCACCAACGTTTAAATCTCGATCGGTTTCTTTCCTAGCAGCGGACAGTAGACTCACACTCCTGGCCTTCCCCGTCTATGAGTCCCTACAAAACAACCACACAACATAAGTATATACAATCAATATCAATAAATTGCATAAATACTGTATTAAAACATCATGTATTTTATGCATTGAAATACTCATCTTTGATTGCTCCAGTACATACACCAAATCAAAACATAATACAATATGTCATGACCAAAACTCCCATGCCTTTCTTGGTTAGACCAATGCAATTTCCGTTTTCCTGAATTGGGAGTATGATATTGCTTTTCATCTCAATATGTCAGTGAAACCTCCTCAAATCTTCATATTAGCCGCACATATCATATACACAGCTCACACGGTATAACAGTCTAATCTCATGCCTCAACAGCATCGTGCCTCACAGCACAAATCACATGCCTAAACATCGTGTCTCACAGCACCAATCAGATGCCTCAACAACATCATTCACAACAATATCATATCTCAATCATAAATAGATAACCATCATCACATACATTCATCATAAATGTATCATCGATACTCGTACGTCAACACGTACCTGTTGTAGTTTCCAAAACTAGAAAAGCATGACTTATTGGTAATATCTTCTTTGACTTATTCCCTGAGATGGTGCTACACAAAATTCAATAATTCAATGTTATAATCAACATCATTATACAAATATCAAGAAAATATAACATTTTTATCAATTCAACTTAGCGATCGATCGGTCATTTACAGCTATCGATCGCTCCAAGTTAATAACCCTAGCGATCGATCAGTATCAACCAGCGATTGATCGCTTCAGCTTCACATTTTCAATACAAACTTTCTGCCTCACATGCGATCGATCTCTACCTTTACGCGATTGATCACCGCCTAGCGATCGATCGGTCACAAGCCAGCGACCGATCGCTAAACACACCGCCTAACTTGTTCTGAGCCTCTAGCGACCGATCGCCGCGTACTTAGCGATCGATTGTCGAGCCCTGAAAAATTCAGTGCATGCCATTTTCATGCTTATCTCCCAAGTTTATACCATTTTTCACCATTCCTTACATGTCCAACATGATACAAGTTGCATAAACACATAATAGCATCATCATAAATATTCTTTTCCTTCAAAACCAAGTTTATATAATTTGCATTCAACTCTACCAAGTTAAAACATAACAAACTTGATTTCAACATATTCTAACTTGAAAACAACTTCATATATCATGTTTTCTTACCACTATAGCTTCAACTTCAGGTTATTAACAAGTTTGACTCTTGGTTTCCAAGCTAAGTGCATGAGAGAAAGCAAGAGCTTGAGAGAGAATTGTAGGATTTCTTAGGTGTTTTATGGTGTTGTATGTGTTTTCAATCTGATGTTGCATATACATATTTTTCAACAAAATCATGTCAATTTCATTCCATGTCAAACTTACTACATGGTGTCTACCATGCATCAAATCTATATCTTCCATATAGACTTACTACTATACCACTTACACAATAAGATATGTATCACAACAATTTCAACAATTTCATATAGTTGTTCCCAACTTCTTTCATTTAGTAGCATACTTTCCCTTATCACATATGAACTTCATGCCCTTTGCCATACAACATCCTTCATATAATTTTCTCATATTCGGTTCAACCCGAATCCGAGTCAATAATTACACATTCATTCAATAAAACATATATGAGCATAGCTAGGCATTACATCATTGACGTCGTTTGTGGGAATTATCGAGTTAAGACGTGGAAGAATAAAGGTGTTTTACAAACAAGAGAAAACAACGGATCACATCAATCATCTATTTATTTTATAAGAATTAAAAATGGATTCAGATAAATTAAAAGTAGATAAAAATAAAGATGAAGAGGTACAGGGCCAAAATATTCAAAAATAATGTTACAAGCAAACTCTTGCTACTTTACTAAAAAAATGTAGCTGATAGCTGGGATATATTTTCATTATACAATCGCAATGCAATACCGAGTACTAAACGACAAGTGAGCATGAGGGGCTGCACAATGTAGGTGCCGATGGATTAGGCTTGTTATGACATAGACAATGCACAGCTACCTATAGACGGATAAGTCTTTCATGGTCATTTTGAAAGATATTTGTAATTTTATTTGCTTTTGTTTTTCTAAAATTACCTCTCAAATAAAAAAAAAAACAAAACAAAAGCAAATAAAAACAAAAAAAAAATTTTAAAAACTTTAATATTAAAAATAGAGACACAACATCCAACAACATAAAAAAAAACTATGTAAACATTTAGTTATTATACATAAATATAATTCTCTTAAACACTATGGTACTGTTTGGTTTGATGGATGAGATAAATAGTGTAAAGATTAAAAATTATGAAATGATTGTAAAAATAAAGTGTGATAAGTAATGTGGTGATTGGTTTGAGGATAAGATGGTTGATAAATTTTATTGTTTGGTTTAATGACCAAATACCCTTAACTTTATAATAATAATAATAATAATAATAGTATATATACAACTAATAATAATAATAATAATAATATAATAATACATAAATAATAATAACAATAATAAAATAACAATATTATAAAATAGTAATAATAAAAATAAATAATATATATATAACGACAATAAATCATATAATATATGTTAGGATCGGTCCGGAGTGTTTAGAGGGGGGGTGAATGAACACTCCTTCTAAAATTTAATCCCTTGTGATTTCTTTCGGATTAGTGAAAGAAATCTGTTTCTTAATCAACTCTTTTATAGAACAGACCACTGAATGTATAAGTGCGGAACGGTCTGTTTATATATTTGTAAGAACGGTTCGATAGCTTGAATGAAATAACGAGTGCAGAAAGATAAGAACACAGAATATGTTTCTGGAAGTTCGAAGGTGGTGTAATCCTTCTACGTCTCCCCTTCTTCCAATTAAGGAAGGTTTCTACTAGAAGACTTTGATTTATACAATCCTGTTGTACAAACCCGATTCAGGCTGGATTTACCTCACTACCAGTCTGAAACTCCTAGTCACTCGATCTGTTCAGACACTCTCTGTCTGACAGTTACAATTTGTTTCTTAATTCTGTTTTTCAATACAGAATACACAAGATGCGCACAGTGATCCTAAATGATCAAATATTACAATGTAATCGTGCTAAGAATAATTTCAGCTCGAGAGCTTCTGAGCTTGAAAGCTTGTGCTGTTTTTCGATTGATCAGCAAGAGTCTTATTTTGTTGTGTCACTCGTGTCTCTTTTTCTGTATTGTTGTTGCATCCTTTTATAGTTGCATGTACGAACGACATTATTTCCCTTAATGTGCAACTCTTGACTCTGCTTAATCTCTGAGTGAGCTGCAGTCTTCTTCTTCAGGATACTTGCCGTTCTGGTTCATGCTTTCGCCGACTGTCAGGTAAGCTCTTCTTTGTCTTCTTACCTTTTATGGCAATCTTCAGTCTATGGTCCTTTGTAGCATTAATTACGACATTAAATGCTACAATAAATAGTCGTTAATGATTCGGACTGAAGAGCCCTTCTTTATGCATCCTTGACTGCTCTGATCTAATAAAGATTGAGATCGATCTGAAGCTTCGATCTAGTCAGTCTGATATCTATCGATCCGATCTGATATGTGATATGCCTTATCAGCTTGTTCTGCTTTGAGCTATCGATCTGGTCAGTCTAATTACCGTCGATCCGGTCTGATATGCTTTGTCATCTTATCAGCTTGATCTGTTTTGGGCGATCGATCTGGTCAGTCTGATTTCTCTCGATCCGGTCTGATATGTTTTGTCATCTTTAAAATCTCATCGATTAAGTTCGGAATTAACAAATTCCCCCTTTTTGATGATGACAAAACCTAGCTTCTAAGTCTTTTTAACTAGTCTGATAAGAACTCTGAAGCGAATACTTTTGGATCGATTACGTCTTCTTTTTCAAAATAAATGAACATTATTAAGTTGGATCGATTAAGCCTTTTATTTTACTTCAAAATAAATGAGCAAGGACTTAACAAAGAAGGATTTCTTTATTGATCAACATTCTTGCATACAAACAGTCTGAATATATAAGCAAACTATTTTCTTGAAGACTGAGACTGATGCGGCTTGAAGTCTTTTTTCTTTTCCCCCTTTTTGTCAGCAGCAATCTCTTGGAGAAAATCTACAACTTGTGCTAGCTGAGCGCTGATAGCGTCAAGACGAGTATCTTGAGCGCGAAAGGAGTTGGCGACGGATGCTCTGACTTCAGTGGCCAGCTCGATCTGCTCTTTTCTCAGGTTGTTCTTACAAGTGGCTTGCTGAGAGAACAAATCGTTCAGTCCTCGCTGAAGGCTGCCGATACTGGCTGTCATCTTCTCTTTGAATGAATCAAAGCCCAAAGTAGTAAGCCTCTGACCTTGATGAACTTCTATAACACGTTGAGAGAGGGACAGGCAGTTGTCAGATAGATGCTGAAGAGTCCTTGCCAGGAATGGAGGTGCATCAGATAGTCGGCTTGGAGAGTGATCTGATGATGACAATGCGTGATCATCTTCTTCAGCAATCGGCATTATTGAAGATACAGCATCTTGGTGACTTTCGGACCGGATCAAGGTGACCAGATCCGAAGAAAATGCTTGAATGAAAGCTATATCTTCATCTGATTGGACTGGAGGAGTGCTGGGTCTGGAGGGCTCCTCAATTTGTAGAACTGCAACAACTGTGGATACCACCAGATCCGGATCGACGAACTCTGGTGCGTCAACTGTTGCAAGTTCTGCGGTTGGACTGATTTGACCGTGGGAGTCTGACGATCCCAAGGGAATAGATGTTGTGGGAGAGTCCAACAAGACATTCAATGGTTCATCGTCTGTAGCAGACGGAGCATTAGGCAATGGCTGCTCCGCTGTCTGATCTGCTACTAGATCTGCAGTCTGATCTGCTGCTCCAGAGGGAATAACCTCAATAAAAGGTTCTGCCAGAGTCTTGCTTGCAGAAGGATGATCCGGGATGGTTACTGGAGTGGATATGCTGATCTTCTGTCGTTGAAATCGGACAGCTAAATGGAGAGCATGAATATACATCTCCAATTGAGCAATAACAGCCCCATCATCTCTGGCAGTTGGAACATTCGGATCGAAGTTCGCTTTCTTAGCAGTTAAGAGCAGAGACGCCAGTCTGAATTTTTGATTTGCCTTAAATAGCTCTTTGCGCTGCACAGCAATCCGAACATCATCGGTCTCTGTCCCCTTCAGAACTTCTTCTTCCATTTTCTGAAGGCGTTTGAGTTTGCCGAAGAACTTCTCAATGTGGTTGATCGTTCTGTACTCGACGTACTCATCAAAAACCACAATGAGCTCCTTCACTTTCTCTTCAACGTCCTCCATAGCAATGTCAATTGCTGTATGTGCTGCAGATTTAGGCTTAGATGAGAGTGGTTTGGAAAGAATGGTTTTGCCCTTGCCGGTGGAGGGAGGGGACTTGATCCCTGATTGG
The DNA here is from genome assembly GCA_907163345.1 of Haberlea rhodopensis. NCBI lineage: Eukaryota > Viridiplantae > Streptophyta > Magnoliopsida > Lamiales > Gesneriaceae > Haberlea > Haberlea rhodopensis. Next base: position 199,664 of record CAJQUN010000555.1, read on the forward strand.
GTATAGTCTCCCAACTCAGTGATAACAATCCTTTTGACCACGGGAATGGCAGAGGGGACTCGGATGGTTACATTGGGTGCAGTGGTTGAAGTGGTTGAAATTTGGGTTGTAGGTTGGGGTGTAGGGGTGGCTTTTGTTGGAGGTAATATGGGTAGTGTTTTTGGTTTGGTAATCTGGGTTCTTGGCTTCTTGGGAAGGGGCTTGGCTGGTGGCGAGGGAGCAGACTGAGTTTCTTCAGAGTCAGTCTGGATAGTTAACTTTCGCTTGACTCAAGGTTTGCGAGCAGCAGCCTGTTCTTCTTCCTTCTCAATCTTGACGGCCACCAGATCGGTAGGGGTAGGTGGAGCACTCTTTGACTTCAGCAGTGCTAGCCCTTTGGAATTGAGAATTTTGAAAGGACTCAGAGCAGACTGCTTCCCCAGCTCAATGTCCAAAGTTTCCAGTAGCTTGCTGAGAGGAACAGCAAAGCAGACTGCCTGTTTGGAAGCAATCACTGTTTCCAGCAGAACTCCAAATAGAATCACAGACCAGTTCATCTTCTGTCCGGAAACAATAGCAGCCATGGCCTTGAACTTCTCGGCAATGACGGCGTCAAAACTCCTAGCTTTGCCCAATAATGGTTTGCCCACAATTTCGCACAGCACCTGAAAATGAAAGAGCATTTCCTTCTTTTTGAATGAGGGCTGCAGGCGGTGGCCAAATATAGAAATCTTCCCCTGAAGAGCTGTGAGAGAGGCTTGAGGAATCTGCCCAAACTCAGTCAGTCCGGAGTTGGGTAGACCAAAGGTCTTGGCCAGCGTCATCGGCGAGATTTCAAATGTTTTGCCCTTTACAGAGGTGGAGATAGAAGTCTTCTAGGATACAGCATTGGCAAACATTTCACGAATCTCTGATTCGTAAACCACCGTGCCACACTCCAGAAAATTCCGTAATCCAGACGATTCCAATGCTCGGAAAATGGAGACCATCTCTGCAGCTTCAGCCCTGTAAATATCATTGAACTCAACGGAGAGAGAGTTGTGAGTTATGGTAGCCATTGTAGTAAAATGAAAAAAAATATACGAAGAGTTTTTGAGAGATTATGAGAGAGTTAGAAAGCAGACAGACGGTAAATGGTAAAAAGTGAATGAAAATGAAATGTTCAGCCCGCTAAATAAGAGAGAGAAGACACGTGTCTTTATCTCGAAGACTGATAATAAATAATTCAAAATAAACGGTCAGGATAAAAGAAAGATAAGGCGGTTAAAATGCAATCAGTCCGGGCTGTTTTTGTTTTAAATAAATACAAAATAAAAGATTTATTGTCCAAACAGATCATAGGATAACATCAGATTGACATAGATCGGTCTGAAAGTTCGGACCGGTCTGTGTTTTTCTGAACATTGTATTATCGATCTGTGCCAACAAAAATCTTTAAGCGCGAAAAGAAGAAAACATCTAAACTATCAAGATAAGTCAATTAAACCAAGAATTTGACGGAAATAATTAAACTTAGCCTCAGGGAGCGGTTTGGTGAAGATGTCTGCTGCTTGCTGCTCTGTTGAGATGTGCTCGATCCGAATCTCCTTTTTGCCAACATGATCTCGAATAAAATGATGTCTTATATCAATATGCTTTGTTCGAGAGTGCAGAACTGGATTATATGTTATAGCGATTGCACTTGTGTTGTCGCAAAATATCGGAGAGTCAACAGCTTGGATGCCATAGTCTTTGAGCTGGTGTTGAATCCAGAGCATTTGAGCGCAACAGCTTCCAGCGGCAAGATATTCTGCTTCAGCTGTAGATGTGGCAATTGATGTTTGCTTCTTACTGAACCAAGAGATCAATCTTTCACCTAGAAATTGACATGTTCCACTGGTGCTTTTACGATCAATCTTACAGCCAGCTTAGTCTGCGTCTGAATATCCGATCAAGCTGAAGTTAGAATCTTTGGAGTACCAAAGACCAACGTTCTGAGATCCTTTCAAGTATTTCAGAATACGCTTAGCAGCAATAAAATGTGATTGCTTTGGTTCTGACTGAAATCTGGCGCACATACAGACTGAGAACATAATATCGGGCCGGCTCGCTGTAAGATATAAGAGCGATCCGATTAGTCCTCTATACATAGTCACTTCGACTGCCGTTCCCCCTTCGTCTTTGTCTAACTTGATTGTAGGACTCATTGGAGTGGATGCAGTTGAGCATGTTTCCATTCCGAATCTTTTAAGCAGCTCTTTGGTATACTTGGTTTGGTTGATGAAAATACCATTGCTGAGATGTTTGACTTGGAGACCCAAAAAGAAAGAGAGTTCTCCCATCATGCTCATCTCAAACTGTCACTGCATCAACTTGGAAAATTTCTCGCATAATTTGGGGTTAGTTGACCCAAAGATTATATCATCAACATAAATCTGAACTAACAAGGTATGTTCCCCCTTAATGAATTTAAAGAGAGTTTTATCTACTGAGCCGATCTGAAAATCATGGTTCAGCAGAAATTGAGATAGAGTGTCATACCAGGTTCTTTGTGCTTGTTTCAGACCATATACTGCTTTATTCAGTAGGTATACATGATTAGGGAATGAGTGGTTCTGAAATCCAGGAGGTTGCTCAATGTAAACTTCCTCCTGAAGCTTACCATTAAGAAAGCCGCTTTTGACGTCCATCTGATATACCTTGAAGTCTTTAAAGGCAGCATATGCAAGAAAGATTCTGATTGCTTCAAGTCTGGCGACTGGTGCAAAAGATTCATCGAAGTCAATTCCTTCTTCTTGTCAGAATCCTTGTGCCACCAGTCTGACCTTGTTTCTAACCACAGTTCCATCTGCGTCCAGCTTGTTTCTGAAAACCCATCTAGTTCCAATAACAGGCAGATCGCTTGGTCTGGGGGTTAGACTCCAAACTTGATTTTGTTCGAATTGATTAAGCTCTTCTTGCATGGCCTTAATCCAGTTGAAATCAGTCAGAGCTTCATCGATCTTCTTAGGTTCCAGAGTTGAGATGAAGGCAGCATGAGTGAACTCATCCATCATCTGTCCTCTGGTTCTAATCGGTGCAGAGGGACTTCCAATCACTAGATTAGGTGGATGCCTCTTAGTCCATCGATAGCTTGACTTTGGATTGTCTGGTCCAGCCGGATGAGTAGTAGTAGTAGAGGTATGATCATCATCTGCTTTGATATGAGAGTTTGGATCATCCGGATCGGCTCGATCTGAAGAAGCTTCATTGCCTTGATCCGATCTGGCTGGTACTTCAGGTTCTGGTGGGTTGTCTCTTGACCTGTTAGCTACAATCTCATCATCACTGTTAGCTTCGAGATGGATGTTTTCCATCTGATTTTGAATTGATTCTTTGTTACCCTCAACATACAAAGATTCATCAAAAACTACATGAACTGACTCTTCTACAATTAAGGTTCGATTATTAAAAACTCGATAAGCTTTGCTAGTTGATGAATATCCTAAGAATATTCCATTATCTGACTTAGCTTCAAATGCTGTAAGATGATTCTTACCATTGTTGTGAACGAAGCATTTACAGCCAAATACATGAAGGTGAGAAATAGACGGTCTGTTATCAGTCAATATTTCATATGGAGTGAGATTCAGCTTCTTGTTAATCATAGATCGATTTTGAGTGTAGCATGCAGTATTTACAGCTTCTGCCCAGAACTTTTGTGAAATTCCAGAATCAGCAAGCATTGTTCTTGCTGCTTCTTTGAGCGTTCTGTTTCTTCGTTCTGCAACTCCATTCTGTTGAGGAGTTCGAGCGGCTGAAAACTCATGCTTAATTCCATGATCTTCTAGAAAGGATTCAAGATTCTGATTTGAAAACTCAGTGCCTTTGTCACTTCGAATCCTGTCTATGCTGGATGATTTCTCATTCTGAGTGCGTTTCAGCAGCTTGATCAACTTCGAACCGGTCTGATCTTTACTGCTCAAAAATATAGTCCATGTAAAGCGTGAGTAATCATCAATAACAACAAGAGTATACCGCATTCCCCCTAAACTTGTTATTGTTATAGGACCAAACAAGTCCATATGCAATAGTTCTAAACAACGGGAGGAGGATTTGGCATTCTTGTTTTTGAAGGATGATCTGATCTGTTTGCCCATTTGGCAAGCTTCGCAGATCTTATCCTTAGCAAAATCGATCTTGGGCAGACCGATAACTAAATCATGTTTATACAGGCTAGAAATAGTCTTAAAATTGATATGATTCAAGCGTTTATGCCATAGCCAGTGTTTATTATCATTGTTAGCGATGAAGCAAGTATGATTATCAGGTTGAGCATGATTCCAATTAATCTTATATGTATTTCCATTCCTGATTCCTACAAGCAAGGTTATACCGTCTGATGATTTAACAGTGCAAGTGTGTTTATGAAATTCTACAGCATAACCATTATCACAAAGTTATCTTATACTAATCAGATTATAACACAGATTTTCAACTAACAGCACATCATTGATAATAATGTTACCATGGACAATCTTACTCTTGCCCACGGTCTTACCCTTTGAGTTATCCCCGAAAATGATCTTGGGTCCAGTACATTCTGTGACTTCAGACAGCAGCTCGATGTTTCCAGTCATGTGACGAGAACACCCACTGTCCAAGTACCAGTCTGATGCAAGTTTCTTTGGTACCTGTCATCAAACATATTTATTGTTGGTACCCAATCCTATTTGGGTCCAAAACGGATTAGCCCTTTGGAACCCACACCTGTAGCAGCTTTAGTGGCTTGTGTGTGTGTGGTGTGCTGTGAGCTGGTCTGTTTCGATGTTGTGTGTGATAATGTGTGCGATATGGAAACCTTTGATTCTCATGGGGTAGTCTATATCTTCGTTGAACTGGTTTTGAATTATAGTAATTGTATTGTCTTCCTTGCCTTCGATCTTGCACCCTTAGATTTGGTCTGAAAGACGCAAAGCTTGCTGGTGCCTTTTCTTTGGCTTGGTTGACATATCCAATTCCTTTTCTCAAACCTTGATTCACGAAAGAGACTCCCGTTTGAATCGTAGGTGCTTCAGTCTCATATACTGTGCTGGATTTAACAAATGTCATTTGTTTGATTTTGTCTTTTACCAGCAACAGTTCAGATTCATCTTTGGTGGATTCTTTGGTGTCAAAGCCTATGCCGGTGAAATCACCAACGTTTCTTTGTACCTCTTGTAATTCTTCCAAAGATGTTCTGGATTTTGTCCATGTTTTGAATATATGAGAAAGCTTAGCATTTTGTGTGCTAATTCTCTTATTTTCTTCATGGAGCTGATCAAAGGAGATTTTCAGCTTATTCAGCTCGATCTGGAGATTGTTGCACTCACCCTGCTCAGAGCAGCTTGGTTTGTTGTACTCATCCATTTGATCATTGACTTTAGCTTTATTTTTCTCGAATGATTCAGCTAAGATCATATAATCATTAGCCATGTCTTGCAGTGCGGACATGAGCTCTTCACGTGTAAATTCATTTGAGTCAAAATCAAATACCTCGTCTGTCTGACTCATCTCTTCATCTGCCATTAGACATTGAATATCTTCTTCGCTTTCGCTGGAAGAATATTCGGAGCTTTCTGAATCGGAGTCAGTCTGAGCTCACTTGTTGTTTCCTTCTTCAGCTACTAGGACCTTTTGGGATTTTCCAAGATTTTTGCGGTCTTTGTAGTGCTTCTTTTTCGTATCATCGCGATGCTTCTCATTCCGTTCTTCTTTCTTCGGTCTGGTGCAATCTGCAATGAAATGTCCGGTCTTACCACAATTGTAGCAAGCCTGATCATTAACAGCATCGTCCTTTCTTGACTTATAATGATGAGAGGGTTTAAAGTTTCTCTTATTTTTAGACATGAATTTACCAAATTTCTTGATAAATAATGACATAGCATCATTACTTATCTGTTCGATAGATCGATCTGATGTGGAGGCGATCTGGTCTGGAATAGCTGCCAGTGTTTTGTTTGGTTGAGAGATGAATGGCTCTGCTTCACATCTGCTTATCAGTTCGAACTCATATGCTTTAAGATCTGCGAACAGATCATGAAGTTCAACCTTGTTCAGATTTTTGGACTCACTCATTGCAATGGTCTTAACATCCCATTCTTTTGGCAGGGCCCTCATAACTTTCAGAGCGATTTCTCTGTTTGAGTATTCTTTGCCCAGACCATTCAGTTCATTAATGATGCCATTGACTCTTTCATCAAACTCGTTTAGAGTTTCTCCACTCTTCATCTTTATGCTCTCAAATCTTTGAAGAGCAACAGTCAGCTTGTTTTCTTTGGTCTGGTCGTTGCCTTCACATAGCTGTGCTATCTTCTCCCAAATTTCTTTGGCAGTAGAGCACATTTTGATTTTGCTGAACATGTTCTTGTCCAATGTCTTGAACAAGATGTCTTTGGCAACGTTGTCGAGATTTGCTTTCTTTCTTTCCTCATTCGTCCAGAGGGATCTGTCCTTCTCTACCATTTGTGGTTCTCCACCAGTAATGGCGACTGCTGTATTGACTTTCAGAATCTTCATTGGTCCATCAGTGATGACGAACCACATATCGTCATCCTGAGCTGCCAGATGAGCTTGCATTCTGATTCTCCAGTCATCATAGTCTTCTTTTGAGAACATAGGAATTTTGTTGAATGATGCCATCAGCTCAAGTGTCTTTGTGCTGATTAAGATAACCTGGCTCTGATACCACTTCTTAGGATCGGTCCGGAGTGTTTAGAGGGGGGGTGAATGAACACTCCTTCTAAAATTTAATCCCTTGTGATTTCTTTCGGATTAGTGAAAGAAATCTGTTTCTTAATCAACTCTTTTATAGAACAGACCACTGAATGTATAAGTGCGGAACGGTCTGTTTATATATTTGTAAGAACGGCTCGATAGCTTGAATGAAAGAACGAGTGCAGAAAGATAAGAACACAGAATATGTTTCTGGAAGTTCGAAGGTGGTGTAATCCTTCTACGTCTCCCCTTCTTCCAATTAAGGAAGGTTTCTACTAGAAGACTTTGATTTATACAATCCTGTTGTACAAACCCGATTCAGGCTGGATTTACCTCACTACCAGTCTGAAACTCCTAGTCACTCGATCTGTTCAGACACTCTCTATCTGACAGTTACAATTTGTTTCTTACTTCTGTTTTTCAATACAGAATACACAAGATGCGCACAGTGATCCTAAATGATCAAATATTACAATGTAATCGTGCTAAGAATAATTTCATCTCGAGAGCTTCTGAGCTTGAAAGCTTGTGCTGTTTTTCGATTGATCAGCAAGAGTCTTGTTTTGTTGTCACTCGTGTCTCTTTTTCTGTATTGTTGTTGCATCCTTTTATAGTTGCATGTACCAACGACATTATTTCCCTTAATGTGCAACTCTTGACTCTGCTTAATCTCTGAGTGAGCTGCAGTCTTCTTCTTCAGGATACTTGCCGTTCTGGTTCATGCTTTCGGCGACTGTCAGGTAAGCTCTTCTTTGTCTTCTTACCTTTTATGACAATCTTCAGTCAATGGTCCTTTGTAGCATTAATTACGACATTAAATGCTACAATAAATAGCCGTTAATGATTCGGACTGAAAAGCCATTCTTTATGCATCCTTGACTGCTCTGATCTGATAAAGATTGAGATCGATCTGAAGCTTCGATCTAGTCAGTCTGATATCTATCGATCCGATCTGATATGTGATATGCCTTATCAGCTTGTTCTGTTTTGAGCTATCGATCTGGTCAGTCTGATTACCCTCGATCCGGTCTGATATGCTTTGTCATCTTATCAGCTTGATCTGTTTTGGGCGATCGATCTGGTCAGTCTGATTTCTCTCGATCCGATCTGATATGTTTTGTCATCTTTAAAATCTCATCGATTAAGTTCGGAACTAACAATATATATATACTAATTAATATTTTTATTATAAAATAATAATATATATATATATATATGATATGTATATAATAAAATATAATAATCAAAATACAATAATATATATATATATATAATACTAATAGTATATTTATAAATGATAATGATAATATATAGTAATAATATAATAATAATGATTATTTATTATTATATAAAATAATAATAATAATAAAATAACTATATTATACAATAGTAATAATAAAAATAAATAATAATACTAATATAATATATATATATATATATATAACAAAAAAATACTAGAAATATGCAATATATATATACTAATTATTATTTTTATTATAAAAATAATAGTAATATATATGTAAAATCATATATATATATAAGAAAATATAATATATATAATAATCATAATACACTATATATATATATATAACTATATGTATTAAAATAGTCATTTAACATATATATGTATAATAATAATAATAGTATATAAATAATAACATTAATAATATATATAATAATATTTATATAATCTGTATATAATAATAGTAATATAATATATATAATAATCATAATATAATATCATATATATATATATAATAATGATATATAAATAATAACGTTAATTATATATATACGTATAATAATAAATTTATTATGAAATAATAATAATAATATGTATATATAATATATATGTATATCTATATTAATAATAGTATATATATAATATATAAATAATAATAATATATATATATATAATAACAATAATAATAAATAATATAAATAAAACAATACAAATACAATATATTATAATAAAGTTGCAGGAAATAAGTTGTAATTTTTTACGGAAATTTCAAATTTTGAAATATAAAAAAGGTGGGAATGGATAAATATGTCTTTTATTGTAAAGTGAGATTAGAATGTGATAAATATGGTGGGATAATTTTTTTTTATACAACAAAGCAAACATATGATAAAAAAAATAGTCCAAAGATTTTAATCCTATCATGTAATCCAAACGGTACCTATTAGTAATAATTTATATATATATCATTCGGCATCAAGTTACGGTGATATATTTTTTATAGGAAATATTTATTTATAATGCGTACAAAGGATACTCAAAACTTAACATACCAAATTGAAATACAAAATACAATTCCCTACCACTTAGTTGATGCCAAATGATTTTGAAATCAATCATACACTGAATAGGCAAAACAAATCTGATATTTTGCTTTGAGCTATAATTATACCTTGTTTTTAATCAACTCGACCATTGTTGCGATTAAAGCTTCTTTTCCTTTGAAGATTGCATCGTTTCTACATTTCCAAATGAACCAAGCTGCAATGTGCCAGAATGAAAGCCAAACCGCGTTTATTTTTTCTCTTTAATTAAAGATAAGTGCTGCGATATATGATCTTGTTGGGTTATAAGATAATTTCAATATTCATCTTTCCTTCTAGTCTAATATTTGTACTTGTGTTTTTTTTGTCAGCGACGACATACATATGTTATATGACTGATATATTAGTTTCATAATCCCAATGGAAAAATACCAGTATAACCCAATTTGAATTCCACTTATCCGTGTCCGTGACACGTAGTCCGAACATATTTTATTTTTACTAAAATAATTAAAAGAAATTTATTTTATTTCTTTAATACCTTTTTTTTGACAAACAAGTCAAATATATTTTGGGAAAGAAATTCGACACATTCATTTTTGAATAAATATTGTTAAATAATTTAAAATAAAAAATACCAAAACTTTGAAATCTAAAATATTTTAAATATTTTTAAACTTTATTTCCCACATTTTTATCTCACACCTCCGGATATTAACCCTATCTCGATGCAATTTTAAAGTGGAAAACAAATGTAGATGAGATATATATATTAAAAGATGGACGAGAGAGAAATGCTAAAAATTGGAGGATAGATAAATTTGAATTAGGAGAGAGAAACTCGAAAATAGGAGAGAAAAATCAGAAATGTGAGAGAAAAATAGGTATTAGAAAAATAAAATAAATTGTTGAACCTCAACAAATTGAATATATATTAATATTAATATAACAAAAAAGTTATTATAATTTGATTAAATAATCTAATTATAAAATTTGAAATATATTGACGTACAAAATATCAAATACAATTGATCAATGATTAATACCAATTTTATGACACAAAAAGTCAAGATATTTTGAAAAAGATTTTTGACATATTCATTTTTATTAAATATTGTTAAGTAATTTTAAAATAAAAAATACCAAAACTTTGAAATCTAAAATATTTTTAATATTTTTAAACTTTATTTCCCACATTTTATCTACATTTTCGGATATTAACTCTATCTCAATGCAATTTTAAAATGGAAAACAAAGGTGGATGAGAGAGATATATTAAAAGATGGAGGAGAGAGAAATATTATAAATTGGAGGAGAGAGAAATGCTAAAAATTGGAGGAGAGATAAACTTGAATTAGGAGAGAGAAAATCGAAAATAAGAGAGAGAAAAACAGAAATGAGAGAGAGAAACATTACCAAGATAGGGAAATAATTTCTCTCTTATTAAAATAATAGGAGAGAGAACGCGAACATGTTCGTGTTTCTCTCTCTTGGTACAGAATCGCGAATCGTAAATTTTTTTTTATCACCTTATTTTTATTTTTTTATATTAATTAATTATTTAAATGTGCTCTAATACTTGTACTTGTGTTTTATTTGTCAGCGACATACATATGTTATATGACCGTTATATTAGTTTCATAATCCCAATGGGAAAATGCAAGTATAACCCAATTTGAATTTCACTTATACATAAATTTAATATTAATACACTAACACTTTTTAAATAAAAATTAAATGAACTAACATATAAAATTTATATTTTAGACCAATCACATTAAGTTAATCTATAAAAAAAATCCAAACGAGGCTCATTCAAGTATTATCCCAAAGCCATAGAAGTTCAAAAAATAAGTGTAAAATAAAAGTAAAAAACACCAATGCTTGCATAGCAAGTATTAATCTTTTTCCTTTTGTATTCAAGCTTATACATTCAAATCTCAAAATACATTAGATGTGAAAGTTCTATATATAGTTGGTCTTCGTGAAAGGAGACGACTGCTACTGCATGCTTAGCTCGGCTCCGGTGGCACCTGGCTCGGCTCTCGTCACCACGAAACTGATGGATTGACCCAACATCAATTAAACATGTTTTGAAAAGGTGTACAACCCATCTAAAAGTGAGGACTGAATCGGATAACCCTGTATTTTTTAACTGGTGTATGACCATATCCCAAGCATTATAATTATCACAACAAAAGATATTGATAAAAGTCCCATACAAAGCATCTCCAATTGTACCATATATATCATATTTAGCCACTACCAGACATCAAGAAATCAGGGACCACCCTAGAAATCAAATGCAACCTATCAATTGAGCAGGATTCAAGACCAAATAAAATAGCATGAAAAGGTTTAAAAAGCTAAAAATATTTAAAAAATAGGGCACAAAAAGGATTAGTCCCTCATCCATTATTAGAAATATCTGCACTAAATCCCAGAAGTTTGTTTTCTTAATAAGGCAACCACAGATTCAGAAAAAGAAAGAAGACTATATAATTAGATTAACAACAGAAATAGTACCACAAAGTTGCACGAAGCCATGAACTGGTTGAGTCGGAATCAGCAGAGAACAAGCTACATGCAGTCATGAAGACACCCATGAAATGTTTTCCCCTACATTAATCTCCACTTGAAACTAAATTTCTAGGTTCGCCACTGATAACACAGTATATTTTCTGAACTAACCAACTATAAAACAAAGATGGCATGGTATTTATGCAGCAAATTCGACTCGTTTAGTATTCGTAATCAAGATAAAAAGTATTAGCCACATGAGAATGATAATTGGTGGAACAAAAGTGTGTTGATAGGTTAAACTACGAAGAGATCTTTGGTATATGAATGCAGCAGTGAATCCATTATGTATTCTGGGGGAATGTGAATAAAGATGCTGTATCAAAGTTTCGCCACAACAAATGTGAGAACTAGTTCAACCAATGCATAGTGCAGCCCATCTGTATTATGTGCTCTATAGTGCAGCCCATCTGTATTCTGTGCTCTATTAACAAAGTTGTAAAGACGTCTCCTCTGGATCGAGCAACCGTTTCAGAGACGAGATGGAACCATTTGTAGAGAAAGGGAATGAAGTATATAGCAAAGGAGCTCCCTTCAGTCCAAGCACGGAAGGAGGGTGGCGTGAAACTATCTCCCGCATCATTCACTCAATCACAGTAGCATCAAACTTCTCGGGGTTCTACGGAGTGTTTGAATGAATGAGTCGGAAGCTAGTTCAGCCCCGGATTTCGTCCATGAGTGGACTGAAGGAAGCTCTCTTACGCCATTTCTCAGTCCAACATCATCCCTAGAAGTGATATTCCACAACACTTTCAACTAGCATAGATACTCAGATCACTCCTCTCCTACTTAGAGAAATTTCAAGGTAATGAGATGTGTAGCTGAAGGTTTTCCACCAATCGTGATCGCTAACGCCAAAATTTTGTAAAACTAGCAATCTTCTCATTAAATTTCAAGAATCCCAATGATGAAACTTGTTGATAGAACACACAACTATAACATGTATATGACATTTAACAAAATCACCTTCCCACTTTAGTAATTGAATGTTCGAGTCTTGTAAATAACATTTAACAAAATCCCTACTACCCCATGATCAAAACCAAAACAAAAAACAAGAGAATGACATAACATGTATATGATCACTTAATAACTCCATACTGCATAATCAAATAACACAAATTTAAGATGCAAACTACCATAGATAACCCTTAACAACAAAATCAAATCCATTTTGCAGCAAAAAGATATATGAAGAAAGAAGAGGTACACGCCAGTTATCATTTTCATCGTTATTAATATTTTCATTAAAACTAGGTATTATATTCATATAAACAAACATAGAAGAATTATAAACTGTATTCATTTATGGGTAAGATATGATGAAATCCAAGTACAAGCACTAAATAAATTTTCTGCGTTGATGGTTACAATATAAGAACATTTAACACTTAATATTACCTTTTTGGGCAAATTTAACAACTAAGAGTAAAAGAAAATACAAAAACAAGAAATGACCGTGAGGAAAAAAAATTCAAGAAATCTTGACTTAAGAGTGTTAATATGCTCACGAGAAGTGTCATAATGAACTTACCTTCATGGTAAAATCTAGGAAAATATACTTTAAAAAATACCTAAATTCGTCACCAATTCGAACAAAGCAAACTGCTGAAAATCTTACAAAAATCACAGAGATGCAATGGAAAATCAAATTAACTGCACTCACTTATTCAATCCAACTTCCCTATGAAGGTAATCAACTTTATCACAAACCCTAGTTCAAAGGAATCAGATGATCTTGACAAAATAAAAAGAAGAGAAAGACTTGTCTTCCAGCAAGTTTTATAATGAAACACAATCAAGCAACAACATGGAGTAAAAATGGAGGGGAGAGAAAAGGGTATCATCAGTAATCAGTGTGCTTCATAAACCATCGTTTTGATCATAAAAAGGGGAAAAATAATTTGCAGAAGGCAATTAAAAGACCAATTTGTGATCCAAAAAAAGGGTTTTGTTTTTCAAAACAAGTATTTAAAAAACACCCAGTAAAGCTGGCAAATCATCGAACTGATAACAATTACAAAAACCCAAAAAAATCAAGTATTTACTGGTAAACTAATTAGTATTTCCAATCAATGGGGCTCGTTAACAAGAACTACTTCAAACCCTAATTCTCCAATAAAAGTTTCTGTGATGTTCTATTACATGCTGCGAAATCCCATCCTACCAATTGAAATGAACAAAAAAAGAAATTATGGATAAGCTTAAAAACGGTGATGATCCATATATTAACTGCTTTTGATGAATAATAATAAGCATAATAATGGGTATTTATTATTTAATTAAAATAAAAAAAATAGGGTCTGTCATAAAGAAAGGTATGAACAGTGAATCCAAGACGAAGGGTCACATTCATCATGAGAATCAGAGATTTATGAAAGCGACCCTGTATAATTTCTCAATACACGCACTCACACACTAATATGGGTTGTGTTCTGTTTGCAAATTTATTGCATTTACAGTGGTGATCTCTGAATTTTTCGTGCTGGAGATTCTGCAGTAAAAATGGTGTCAAAAGAGAACAATGAAAGTAAGCTCTCTGGATCGCACTGAAAGAACACACTGGGAAAAGTTTGAAATGGACGGTTTCATTGTTGCTGCCCTTAAGGGCACTGCCCTCAGGGACATTATCCACCATCCATATAGAATCTTTTTTTTTTTTTTAAAAAGATTCCAAATGAATGGTGGTGATGCCCCTAAGGGCACTATTCTCTTAAGCATCATCAAACAAACCCTTGTAGTCAAATAAATGTTATCGTTTAAAAAAATTTTATTGTCATTTCGAGAGCCTATATTTTAGCTGGATGATAAATATTCATGACTACTTTGAAATGATTAAGGTTGAATAATGACCCAAAAAATATTTAAAAAACCTCCATCCCATATCAAAATAAAAATAAAATTGGCATTTCTATAGTATAAATTTCAGTTCTAGTATGTCAGAAAAATTTAAAATTTCAAAAAAATAAAGATATAAATTTCAAGAGAATAAAGAAATAGAATAATTAAAATTAATTTTTGAACACATAAATAATTGATTTGTTCTTTGTTATTCTATAGGCGTGTTTCATGGTTAGATTCCCAATTAATATTAAAAATATATTATATATTAATTCGAAACTACGAATAGTCTTTTCAAAACAAAAAAAAAACTAGGAGTAGTCAAATAATAATATTAATGTTTATGCTCATTCTTCCCACATCTCACGTTGTGTTTGCAGGGTGAAGTACCCCCACTGTTTTTGCACTTTCTGTGGGATGGGACTTTTGATAGACAGTGCATGCTCAAGCTTAATATTTTAAACTCATTATATATATATATATATATTTAGCACAGTCGATAAAAACTCACCTCCACTTTAAAGAGGTTCGAGTTGAGTATCATATTATACGGAAAATATTTAGCTCATCCCCTCTAAAAATATATATATATGTTGTAAAATTATTAAAACCTATTACCTGATTCATATTATTATTTCATGGAGACTTAGGCCTAATCACAGTTTCTAATAATAATCTCAATTTGAAGAGAAGTATAAACTAATATTCAATAAATTAATAATAATTATAGAATAATATTTTTTTGATAATAAACTAATAAGATAATAATTTTAAGAAAATCCTTATATAAACATATGGTCCCAACAATATTATAAATTAATAATTTTCTAAATTTACAAACATACCTATGACAATTTATTAAAACGTATATCTATTGTTTGTTTTTTTCTTGAAATTTAAAACTAAGTAGATTCTATTTTTCCTTTTCTCATTGCATTTAAAAGCTCTGGTACCGTGTTCGCGAACTACAACAAAAATTGTAAATAGTTGTTGTCGTTATCAGTGCATTCTTTATTAGTGATCATAATGTCAACAAAAAAATTAATTAATTCACTAAATATAGTATATATATTAGTAATATACATACAATGATTTTTATGTAATTAAATTTATATTCGCTTCTCTTTAAATTGATAAATTATTAATATCTCGATTAATTAATATCTCTCTAAATTAATAAAATTTTATTATCTCAATATTATTAATTTATAGAAGTTTTGCTTTATATTCGTAGAATGTAGAACCGGATTAAAGTTTAATGATTTGCGTACACTTGAAATCCCAAAAAAGTTTAACAAATTGGTATTCATTCGGCCCATTTACTTAATGTGATTAGATATGAAATTCATAAATGATCGTCACTTTTTTAAACAATAAAATATCAATTTTGAACAATTAATCCTCAAGTGCACGATTGTCAAATTTTAGTATAGATATATGAAGTAGGGATGTCGTACACACATGGACTAGTAATAAGTACCAAACTCAACCAATTTAATTATATTTAACCTACAAATAGTTGTTGAAAATATTGTAATATTAAAAGTAGTAAATAATTTAAAACTCCAAATCAACAAGTGCGCTTAAGATGAAGAAATAAATATATAAGACTTCTCAAGACTTTGATTCACCTATGTAATCCCCTACAATTATCTCATTAGTATCGATTGATTATCCATATGATTCTAAGATGACGAGTTCTCAGTTATTTTCTGTAGGATCGAGCGCTTACCGCTTTACCAATAACTATAGTTAAGGGTAATGGCGCAACATCAATCTTTTCAACCACACACTGGTACAAGCGCCAAGTGTTCGACCGATCACAAAGCAGAGGCAATTGTTGAACCCCAACAATCCCTCCCCCAATAATTGCACTCTCTGCAACTCATGGGAATCGAACACGCGACCTTGGCTCTGATACCAATTGTAGGATCGAGCGCTTACCGCTTTACCAATAACTATAGTTAAGGGTAATGGCGCAACATCAATCTTTTCAACCACACACTGGCACAAGCGCCAAGTGTTCGACCGATCACAAAGCAGAGGCAATTGTTGAACCCCAACATTTTCTAATACACACTTTCGAGCTATATTAAACATCAAATTGTAATAATTCACTCTCGCATACTTATTTAACAATTCAACATTGCATGAAACTTTGTGAAAATTTCTAATTTTTTATTACTAGATATCTACGGCTATCACACATGTATTTGATCTCATCTCTCGATCTCAATCTGGAATCCACTGCATAATTTACTAGTTCATATTATAACATCATCTCTCGATCTCAATTATAATATCTCAAGTCAATTCAATGGTGATCAATCCATGAAAACATTAAATCATAAATCATGCACAAATATTATATGGAATCAGCCAAAACTAACAAGTAAATCATAGGTTCAAACATAGGATCCTCTAGGCTTGATAAAATAAACTTAGCCTATAATCATCTTCATAGGAATATGATTATAGAATTGTTCATTGATAACAACATCAGAAATCTAAGAATTAAATAAGCAAAAGTTCAGAAATACTAATAAACACGAGGAGTTGACTCCGGGTGTTATTCGTCTTCCCTCTCTTGATCGATTCTTGCTTGATGGCTTGAAAGATGATAGGCTGGCTGAGTTTTAGGGTAAAATATGGTGAACACTTCTTATGGTCGTCCATCAAGTCTTATTTATAGTGGAGGAGAATTAAGGTAGGTTCATTGTAGGACACAAACTCTAAAATGTATTTTTTTCATATTTTCTCGGCTACAGATCGATCAGTAAGAAGTTGCCGATGATCGGTATTTCTTTGAATTAAATTCCTTTAGCTACGACATGCGACCGATTGATCAGAACATGGCTACCGATCGATCGGTAATTCTTCAAAATTTCAATTCAACTATGTCTTTTGTCGATCGATCGGTGCAAGGACACCGAACGATTGGTGGCTCATTTTCTTCAAAAGTTGGGTTTTCGTCGTTTCTTTGATTGGTTCGCTCGTTCGAGTCCTTTTTCCTCATTTTAAGCTCAATTCCTTCACTTTCACGTAATTCGACATTGATTTCTGAAATATACAAAAACAACAAGAAAATCTTATAATATCGTCCAAAAATCAACATAAAAATTATTAAAATCTCGAAATATGTGTCAAATCACACTTATCAACTCCCAAACGTATCACTTGTCATCCTCGAGCAAGAATGAGATTCAAAATATAGAGTTCACCCTTAAAACTAGCAACTCAAATATATACCTCAGAATCCCACTTACACACAAACAAGAGTCAATCCAAAAATCAACAAGACGAGTTTTCTCCTAGGCCAAGCAATGCATCGCAAATCCGGAACGTGCGCGTGTGCTATTGCAATCTTAAGCTTCATGCATATCTTCATAAACAATGTTAATCAACTCAAAGTCAAGATTATCATCAATCACCCCATAGGCCTACTTTTCAAGCACTTCTCCACTAATGTAATTAATTCCTAGAATTCAAAATGTCTTTTTAAGCTTATAACGTTAGGTCTTGGGTGTCGGTTTCAAAGAAAAGGTAAAGGTAAGCAAGAAGAGAGCATAATATGTAAATTTCATACTCCTTTCTTTTTCTTTTTAGACAAGGTAGGCTTGAAACGTTCCAAAGATCGCCTAAAGCATATCCAAGTCAAGTTCATAATTATAAATTTCACCTTAAAGTGTCATCAAAGATGTTATAGGATAACTATACGATGCTCAAGACACATCATTAAGTTAACAAAAATTTTCAATATTCAACATGTAATCCACAAAATCAAGACTCAATGTGCTCAAAATATACCTCAATTTTGACATACTAACTCAACAAAGGATATTCACATACATGTTTAAAAATTTCAAGACTCAAGTTGAGATATAAAGCGAGATTAGTTTCATCATGTAATACCGTCGCATCTAATTCAATTATTTCTCAAGGTCGAACTCATTTTCCATAAAAAAAATTTTAGGTACTCAAGAACAACACAAATGATAATTGCAACAGATAGCCAGCAAATAATACCAAGAGATATAGTAAACAACCCCCAAACTTAACTTGTGCATTACCCTCAATGTACATAAGCAATAAAAGTAATGGCAAAACACATATCTCGACGATGATAATCAGTAATCGTCGCCCTCATCCTCATGCTCCGGTAGGGGTACTTATAGGAATGACTGGTATGGTGGAAGGTGGGTTGTGGTGGAAACTGAATAGTCGGGAAGTCTTGTGCCATTGCATTGTTCCATGCAACTTGATATTGCATGTGTGACGGCCCGCCCAGACGGGTCGCCCGCCGTGTTCAATTGCTTGAACACAAGGCTTCACTCGAATCGAAATCTTGTTATCACCTTGAACTTTTGTTTAGCGGAAACATTTTAATTCTTATCGGATGTTGACTTAATAACTTATTACCCGTGACTTTTATCTTAGAAAAATTTGGGCAGAGTCTCCTCTTAAAAATTGTGCCATGTGATCTACCAGATCACTACAACCACAACAACAAAATCATAAAAACAAAAACTTTCAAACACTAAACCAAAAATAAACTTCAAATATCAAAATCCAACTAAAACATAAGTAAATGTTTCATATCCTCAAAATAAAACTTAAACATGCCAACATACTCAAAACTTCATAATAAATCTAAATATCCTCCGCATCGTCTAAGTCTTCAACTCCATCTGTAATATGTCACATTACAGGTAAAGGTAAGTTGCAGCATTTTATAGTAAGCATAATAAACATTTGATAAAATATTAAAAACTTCATTTTACATAATGTGACGAAAAATAATATACTTTCATATCCAAAATAACTTTCACACATATATGGTTTAATCCGAGCAGTCAACGGAACTAAATTTCACAAAACGGAATCGTAACGGAAATAACTGCACAGATAACCAACGAAACGTAACGGAAACGAATAACAATATCATATAATGTCTTAACATTATAGAATTAATCATTAAACATAGTAGTAACCATTAACAATAGCCATGCTATAATGAAACAAATGCATACTCAAATACGGATGTGACACAATGATATCATTCCAGACTATACCCGCTGGAAGGGTATCGACAGATATTATACCCCCTCTGTCTTCGGGCAAAACGAAATGCGTTTCTTTATTCTCGTCGCCAACGAGCCGAAAGTATGCGCGTTTTTATCCTCGTCGCAATGCGAGCCACAACGAAACGAAAATATCCACAGTTCACAAACCTCAAATCGTATTCACCGAATCAAGACAAACATGGCCTTTCAAAATAGTTTTTCACACACAATAAAATGTTATTCAAAATTCTATTTTCAACAAAATACATTTCTTTTCAAAAATCATTTTTCAAAATAATTTCTTGCATGCTTACTATCCGAAAATCATTTCAATAATAAACAATATGAAATACTTAAAATAATTTGCGGAAAATTGCAACTTCCTTTACGTACCTCAAAGCTTCCTATCAACGATAAATCTACAATTCTCCAAAATCTCCAAGATAATCAAAGATTTCCTATTATCCATTTCAACAATATTAAAATCATATTCAATTAACTTAGTTCTAACACAACCTAACAAAATCCTAACTCTTGTATTATTCAACACCATTTTCGAAATTACCATATCATCTCCTCAATTTACAGCCTAAATCTTAAAAATACAGAATACAATTTTCGAACCAAAATACCATCTCAATTCTTCCAAAATTCAATACAATTCCAGTAACATATTTTCGAATTCCAAACTTAATTTCATCCTCAAATTACAGCAATATTTTTGAAATGTTATCACATCCAGAAAAACTTCGAACAAAATTTTTGAAATTCCTTAACCAGTTTTGAACTAAAAATTCAGAAATATTTTCGAACTAAATTCCAGAAATTTTCGAACCAATTCTTAAAAATTGTTTTTCTTGACAATTAAACCCCTAAAACTTCAATTTATATCCAACTAACCTAAACACAACAATTAAAAATCGAAACAGAAATTAAAAATCGAAAACAGAAAATTTTCGAAACTAAAAAATAAAATTCAAATTTCATACCAATTGATGTCCAAATCCGAATTCCTCTCAGTTGCTTGCTACTACTCGAATTTGGAAGTGATTTCTGAAGCTAAAAATCGAAACCCACGAAATCTGTAAATTTTCTGAGTTGGAAAAATAAATCATACGGAAATGGTTGGGTTGGTCTGACCTTATACAAGCCAGAGTAGATGAAGGGGTGAAAGGCGTCGGCATTTGGGAGAGGAAAAGGCGAGGGAGACGAACGAAGGTAACGGACGAAGCAAATGAAACGGACGAAATGGAAGAAGACTGAAGCAGAAAAATTTGACGAAGGTGAAATGAAGGTGACTGAAGAAATTAGGCGAAAGTGAAAAGAAAATTTGAAGAAAACGTGTTCAGCTATACACACTATTATTACTTTTATTATTATTATTATTATTATTATTATTATTATTATTTATTTATTATTATTAATATTATAATTTATAACTTGCACAATATTTGGGTCAATAAATTCCTTAAAAATTGAGCCATTACAATCTCCATACATTCTAAAAAGTTTCGTCCTCGAAACTTGTATCACATTTTATATCTGGATACTTAGCATATAGTTCTTCTTCTTTTTCCCATGTTGCTTCATCAGGCGCATGATTACTCCACTGAACTTTAACAAAAGGAATTGTCTTATTCGTAGAATTCTCTCTTGACGGTCGAGTATCTTGATAGGATATTCTGAATATGTGCATTCCTTCGATATCTCAATCTCTGTTGCCTTAAGCACATGACTTTCATCTGGAATATACTTCCTGAGCATCGAGACGTGAAATACATTATGTACTCGATCTAGTTCCGGAGGTAGAGCAAGTCGATAAGCCAAAGTTCCTATTCTTTCCAGAATTTCATATGGTCCTATGAATCTCGGGCTTAACTTCCCATGCTTACCAAACCTCATTACTCCTCTGAATGGTGATACTTTCAAGTATACCTTATCCCCTTGCTGGAATTCTAAATCTAGTCTGCGAACATCAGCCCAACTTTTCTGTCGACTCTGAGCTGTAAGTAATCTCTGTTTGATGATGGAAACATTTTAATTCGTGAGTTTGATCAACTCTGGTCCTTCCAATACTTTCTCTCCAACATCAAACCAACACTGTGGTGTTCGACATTTCCTTCCATACAAAGCTTTGAATGGTGCCATTTGAATACTGGATTGATAACTGTTATTGTACACAAACTCTGCCAGTTTCAGATGACGATCCCACTGTCCTTGAAAATCTAGAATCTTGATCAATGTAAAGCCGTGCTAAATCATTCATTGAGGTAGTCTTCTTCATCGGTATAAAGTGAGCACACTTAGTTTTGGGCAATCCGGTCACAAAATCCATAGTAATATGCTCCCATTTCCAGTCTGGTATGTCCAAGTTTCTCAGTGTTCCTGCTGGCTTTTGTCTTCCAACTTTCACTTGTTGACACACTAAACACTTGGACACAAACTTCACAACATCTTGTTTCATTCCTGGCCACCAAAATAATTGTTTCATATCTTGATACATTTTATTCTGTCCTGGATGCATGGCCAATATTGTCTGATGTGAATCTTGTAAGACTTCGCCCCTGAGTGTTGATACAGCTGGAACGAATAGTCTATCATTGAATCTCAAAGTCCCATCTTCATGCATTCTAAAATTTTCTTGGTTTGATTGAGCCTTTTGTGATAAAGTCTGCCACATAGGATCCTTTGGTTGTGCTTCCTTAATCCTGAGAATAAGATCAGGTTGCACCATGAGATTACACAACATCGTCGTCCCATTATGGTCGTCTCTTAATTCGACCTTCAGATTTAACTTTGACATCTCATTAACGAGTTTCTGTTGCGTAGTCAATAGCATTGATCCATAACTCTTCCTGCTTAATGCATCTGCTACCGCGTTACTCTTTCCAGGATGGTAGTGCAATTTCACATCATAGTCCTTGATCAGCTCTAACCATCTTCTCTGTCTCATATTCAACTCCTTTTGAGTAAAAATATACTTTAAGCTCTTGTGATCAGTGTAGATATCACATGTGGTTCCGTACAAGTAATGTCGCCATAACTTCAGCGCAAAAACCACTGCTGTCAGTTCCAGATCATGAGTGGGGTACCTTATTTCGTGTTCTTTCAATTGTCGTGAAGCATATGCAATCACCTTTCCATTTTGCATAAGTACACAACCTAACCTCTCCTTTGATGCATCACTGTAGATACAAAATCCTTCATGTCCATCAGGCAGTGTAAGAATTGGTGCCGACACAAGTAAATCTTTCAACTTCTCAAAACTTGCCTGACACTTAGAATCCCATTCAAACTTTACTCCCTTTCTTGTCAACTTTGTAAGTGGTAATGCAACTCGAGAAAATCCTTCCACAAATTTTCGGTAATATCCAGCCAATCCCAGAAAACTTCGAATTTCTGTTACTGATGTCGGAATTTTCCAATTGGTAATGGCTTGAATCTTTGCTGAGTCTACTCGGATTCCTTGAGTATCAATGATGTGTCAAAGAAATGATACAGAATCCAACCAGAAGTCACATTTCTCGAACTTTGCAAATAATTGATGTTGTCGTAGTCTCTCCAATGTCATCTTCAAATGTTCTTCATGTTCTTCCTTTGATTTGGAATAAATCAATATGTCATCAATGAATACTATGATGAATTTGTCGAGCCATTCTCGGAATACGTGATTCATTAATGCCATAAATGCTGCAGGTGCATTCGTAAGTCCGAAAGGCATCACCAGAAATTCATAATGTCCATATCTGGTTCGAAATGCAGTTTTGTGAATATCTTGCTCCTTGATTCTGAGTTGATGATACCCAGATCTCAAATCAATCTTCGAGAATATTTGTGCACCTTGTAATTGATCGAATAAATCGTCAATCCTTGGTAGCGGATATTTATTCTTCACAGTGATTCGATTCAACTCCCTGTAGTCAATGCACATTCTCATGCTGCCATCCTTTTTCTTTACGAACAGTACCGGTGCTCCCCAAGGTGACACACTAGGCCTTATGAAACCTTTATCTTGTAGTTCCTTCAATTGACTTTTCAATTCTTTTAGCTCTGCTGGTGCCATCCTGTAAGGTGCTTTGGATATCGGTTCCGACCCCGGAATAATATCAATAGAAAATTCCGTGCTTCGAATTGGTGGCAGTCCTGGCAAATCCTCTGGGAAAACATCTGAGAATTCTTTCACCGTGCAAATCTTATTTATTTTTGCTTCCACTTCAGAGACATTGCCACAAAATCGTTCATGCAGGCTCACGCCTTCATAACAGATCTCTTTACCCGAATTCGTTTGTAGAGTTATGATCCTTCGGTAACAGTCAATGCGAGCCTTTGCACTACTCAACCAATCCATCCCAAGAATTATGTCAAATTCTTTCATGTTGATGATGAACAGGTTGGCTTTGAATTCTTCGCTTTCCACAATCAGTGTTACATCATTGCATACATATTTAATTGTGACTGTCTTTCCTAATGGACTCAATACTTGCATTAAATGTAACAGTGGACTGAAGTGCAAATCAAGTTTCTCCACACAAGATTCAGAGATAAAGGAATTTGAAGCGCCAGAATCAAATAACACATAAACATCTTGATTCAGGAATTTAAATTTACCTCCGATCAACTCATGATCCTCTTCAGCACGGACAGCATACAATCTAGTTGGATTGCGTTGTTGTTGTCCACGTGGTTGATTTGTTCCTGAGGTTTGCTTCAAGCTGGGACAATCTCTAATCCGATGTTCTTTAGATCCACATTTAAAGCAACCTCCAGAGTTCCAGTAACATTCCCCAATATGACTCCGATTACACTTGGGACAAACTTCATTCTTCTTAGTTTCAACTATCATCTGTCTGCGAGCTGGCGGTCTCTGATCTCTGTTTCTGAATTCAGGCTTTCTCTTTCGATTTTGAGGAGCCTCAAGATTCCTCAGTTCAGATTCCACGAACAATGCCCTCTCCATGAGTATATCAAATTTGGTATCCATGAGAGGTGCTACTTTGAGCCTGATGCCAGTACGAAGACCTTGTCTGAACCTTGTAATCTTGCTGTTCTCAGACTGCAAATACAAAGGACAGAATCTGCCCAGCTCTTGGAACTTCCTCAGATATTCCAGCACAGTCATATTCTCGGTTTGCCTCAGCCTCAAAAATTCATCTTCTTTAGCCATTCGGACAGCGTCAGGAAAATATTGTTGCAGAAATTTCTCTCTAAAAATCGTCCACGTAATGGAGTTTCGTTCCATACTTACTTCCACTGAGGTCCACCAATGCTTTGCATTTCCTTCCAGAAATGGAGTCACCACTGTAACTTTTTCTCCATCGGCAATGTTTATGGCTTTTAGTAATTCTTCAATCTTGGTTAGCCATTCCTCAGCTTTCATTGGATCAATCTCGTTTCCAAAGTACGGTGGTCGGAGTGCCCGGAATCTCTCAAATTCAGTCCTTCTCGGTGGTTCCGGCTGTAGTGGTGCCGAAGCAACATTTTGTTGTAACACTCCAGCTATGATGCGACATATGTTCGTGATGTCCACCTCATTCATTGATCCCACGTTTATATTTGGAACTCCATCTTGACCTTGATTCACATTCCTATCTTGACCATCTCCTGAGTCGCGATTTGAGTCCTGCTCTTGGCTACCACTCTGATTGCTACTGGTTCTTCCTCTAGCATTTTGAAATCTTAAAATAGAGTTTTATCGGTAAAAATAGAGTTTTATCGGAATAAATGATACTAGTTTAAACAAAACAATTTAAAATGTTTAAGGCAAGTAAAAAAAAACAAGTATGCACATAAGTTCAAACACACACACATATAAAATCTTAGGTACTGATTCAAGCTTAACTCCATTACTCTAAATCCAAAACTTTTCCCAACAAGTCAAACTTAAATAAGCTTAGTCTTAAGGCAAAGGTCTAATCCCAAACATATAAACTAAGGCTCTGATACCAACTGTGACGGCCCGCCCAGACGGGTCGCCCGCCGTGTTCAATTGCTTGAACACAAGGCTTCACTCGAATCGAAATCTTGTTATCACCTTGAACTTTTGTTTAGCGGAAACATTTTAATTCTTATCGGATGTTGACTTAATAACTTATTACCCGTGACTTTTATCTTAGAAAAATTTGGGCAGAGTCTCCTCTTAAAAATTGTGCCCTGTGATCTACCAGATCACTACAACCACAACAACAAAATCATAAAAACAAAAACTTTCAAACACTAAACCAAAAATAAACTTCAAATATCAAAATCCAACTAAAACATAAGTAAATGTTTCATATCCTCAAAATAAAACTTAAACATGCCAACATACTCAAAACTTCATAATAAATCTAAATATCCTCCGCATCGTCTAAGTCTTCAACTCCATCTGTAATATGTCACATTACAGGTAAAGGTAAGTTGCAGCATTTTATAGTAAGCATAATAAACATTTGATAAAATATTAAAAACTTCATTTTACATAATGTGACGAAAAATAATATACTTTCATATCCAAAATAACTTTCACACATATATGGTTTAATCCGAGCAGTCAACGGAACTAAATTTCACAAAACGGAATCGTAACCGAAATAACTGCACAGATAACCAACGAAACGTAACGGAAACGAATAACAATATCATATAATGTCTTAACATTATAGAATTAATCATTAAACATAGTAGTAACCATTAACAATAGCCATGCTATAATGAAACAAATGCATACTCAAATACGGATGTGACACAATGATATCATTCCAGACTATACCCGCTGGAAGGGTATCGACAGATATTATACCCCCTCTGTCTTCGGGCAAAACGAAATGCGTTTCTTTATTCTCGTCGCCAACGAGCCGAAAGTATGCGCGTTTTTATCCTCGTCGCAATGCGAGCCACAACGAAACGAAAATATCCACAGTTCACAAACCTCAAATCGTATTCACCGAATCAAGACAAACATGGCCTTTCAAAATAGTTTTTCACACACAATAAAATGTTATTCAAAATTCTATTTTCAACAAAATACATTTCTTTTCAAAAATCATTTTTCAAAATAATTTCTTGCATGCTTACTATCCGAAAATCATTTCAATAATAAACAATATGAAATACTTAAAATAATTTGCGGAAAATTGCAACTTCCTTTACGTACCTCAAAGCTTCCTATCAACGATAAATCTACAATTCTCCAAAATCTCCAAGATAATCAAAGATTTCCTATTATCCATTTCAACAATATTAAAATCATATTCAATTAACTTAGTTCTAACACAACCTAACAAAATCCTAACTCTTGTATTATTCAACACCATTTTCGAAATTACCATATCATCTCCTCAATTTACAGCCTAAATCTTAAAAATACAGAATACAATTTTCGAACCAAAATACCATCTCAATTCTTCCAAAATTCAATACAATTCCAGTAACATATTTTCGAATTCCAAACTTAATTTCATCCTCAAATTACAGCAATATTTTTGAAATGTTATCACATCCAGAAAAACTTCGAACAAAATTTTTGAAATTCCTTATCCAGTTTTGAACTAAAAATTCAGAAATATTTTCGAACTAAATTCCAGAAATTTTCGAACCAATTCTTAAAAATTGTTTTTCTTGACAATTAAACCCCTAAAACTTCAATTTATATCCAACTAACCTAAACACAACAATTAAAAATCGAAACAGAAATTAAAAATCGAAAACAGAAAATTTTCGAAACTAAAAAATAAAATTCGAATTTCATACCAATTGATGTCCAAATCCGAATTCCTCTCAGTTGCTTGCTACTACTCGAATTTGGAAGTGATTTCTGAAGCTAAAAATCGAAACCCACGAAATCTGTAAATTTTCTGAGTTGGAAAAATAAATCATACGGAAATGGTTGGGTTGGTCTGACCTTATACAAGCCAGAGTAGATGAAGGGGTGAAAGGCGTCGGCATTTGGGAGAGGAAAAGGCGAGGGAGACGAACGAAGGTAACGGACGAAGCAAATGAAACGGACGAAATGGAAGAAGACTGAAGCAGAAAAATTTGACGAAGGTGAAATGAAGGTGACTGAAGAAATTAGGCGAAAGTGAAAAGAAAATTTGAAGAAAACGTGTTCAGCTATACACACTATTATTACTTTTATTATTATTATTATTATTATTATTATTATTATTTATTTATTATTATTAATATTATAATTTATAACTTGCACAATATTTGGGTCAATAAATTCCTTAAAAATTGAGCCATTACAGCATGAACTCTATATGTCGTCGACTCATTTCTTGTAGCTGGTGTTGAAGTGAGTCTAATGTCACAGATGTTGACCCAGGCGGCATCATGAAGGTCTGGCACGTACACTCCTCGGTGTACTGGTGATGGTGGTGGAATCTTGGATCAAAATAGCAGACATGGTAGGCAAAATCTCATCATCATCATCCAAATTACTCATTGCTAACGACATAACTCAATGATAATGGCAGAACATGGCAACCGGAAATAGGCGAGCCAAGGATGACGTTCTAGATAGATAACACCACACGCCTTCCAATGAGGATGGCAAATACCAAAATAGCACAATTTAGAGTAACCTCGGACATGTGGGTGGCGGGAATGAGTCGTGAAAGCACAATTGAGAACCATGCCTTTGCGTCCTCGGTCAGCTCGGATTTGAGGACTTGTGGTGGCTCGCCTCACTGTTACTTTTCCATTCAATGCCCTTGACGCAAATGGTTTGTATTATTTCGTGTAGTCCACATGTTCCCTTGAATACACCAAGTACTAGTCATCACCAATGTCTGGTATGTTGTAAAGTGTATTGATTGTGTGGCGGTTGTAGTTCAAGTCCTTTCCCCTGACAAATGCATCAGCAGAATTTGGGAATGCCTTCAGATTGGCATAGAATGCCCTAACAATGGGTATCACTGCAACCCCCGGTGGTCTCAAGAATGTCAGCCAATTTCGCCTCCTCGCATCCCTAAACACAGTGCTATTTGGGGTACATGCCTCTTTCTCTAATTATATTCTTCCTCAACATGGCTCTATAAAACTTCAAAGCAGCCACATTCTTTAATTGCATCGGTCCACTTCCGGAGGGGCCGCTGAAGTGGACGCTACTTGTTTCTGCTTTCTTTTTGGTGCCATATCAACTCAAGCAATAATTCACCAAAATGATTCCACAAATTTGATAGTTCCACCAACAACAATAATATGCACAAAATCCAAATATCTACAAATCCCCCAAACTTACTTTTTTCAAAATTCTCAACACCTTCAATATCTTAAAAATCCAATTTTTCTCAACACCCACAAATTATAACCATCAATACTGAAATTCCAAGAAGTGTATAACCAATGTACCAAAATTTTCAAAATTTGGAGTGGTGTGGAGTCCTTGGCTTGCACTTCTTCAACCTTGTGGTATTGTGTTGATTTCCACCCCTAAATTTACAAGTCCTGGAAAACATTGGAGTTTAGAATGTAATTTGCAGTGTGTGTGAGTGTTTTTAAAACAGATTTTACGAGCGACCCATCGATCGGTATAGCTTAAACACGAAAAATCATGGAAATAACGATCGATCGGTAAGACTTACATATATAAATTCCTTTTCTTTTCTTTTTTATATAACCCACACACATTTCACACACTTACTATGAATTGCATCAAAATTGGAGTCAATCTCATGCTACTAAAAATTTAAAAGTAACTATGAATATAAAAACAAAACAAAGATAAAAAGGAAAAACTAGTTCATGGTTTATAGTCTCAAGCTAGACTTCTTACCCAAATGCCTTAATGGACCGAATTGTGTGGATTGGTGTCATCCACGTCATAGTGCTTCAATCTTTGTCCATTAACCATGTATGTATTTCCCTCAGAATCACGTATCTTAATGGCGCCAAAAGGATACACCATGAATACTGTATATGGTCCACACCAAATTGCTTTCCGCTTTCCCGGATAAGATATTGGTTTGGGCTTATGTAATGCCTCGATTTATGTTATATACGTGTGATATGATTATGGTGTAATTATATCACGTGGCGGTATGATATTGGGGGTTCGGGTGGAACTAAGAATGAATTAATACATGTATAGTAGAATATACCATTTGTGTACATGTAGCATGCATTTGAAGGTGCATTAGAATGTACATGTGAGTTGCATTTGACATGAGTTTGAAGGGAATTACATGTGCATGTGAATTTACTTGCAATTGGAATTTGAATTTGAGTTTCATTTCAAGTACATGTTACTTAGCATGTCATTAACTCCAAATGATATGATAGTAAGTGTTTAGGGAAACAAATGACCTTATATCAAGTGAATTATGGAGGCAAAATCACATAGTGCTCACTTTACACCTACTAAAACACTACACAAGCTCCTCTCCATTTCTTTCAAGGTTTTGTTGGTTTGAGCTTGGGTTTCAATTGTAACTTGAGCTAGGAGGGTGTGTGAAGTGGAATTGTACCATCTTGGTAAGAAATTCATAGTTGTATACTTGATTTTGTCATTGGTGTTGATGTATGAGACATAGCATATCAAGTGTTCATGTGTACAATCATAACATGTTTATATGCTAGGAATTTGAATCTATGATGTTAAATCATGTGAAGATGTTCCTAGATAGTGCATGAAACATGTTTACATGTTAAAATTCGAGTTGTAGGAGAAGAGCTAGGAGGATAAGCTCAAAATCGCCATGTTCTGAACTTTCTGGACATCGGCGAT
Organism: Haberlea rhodopensis; assembly: GCA_907163345.1. Taxonomy (NCBI): domain Eukaryota; kingdom Viridiplantae; phylum Streptophyta; class Magnoliopsida; order Lamiales; family Gesneriaceae; genus Haberlea; species Haberlea rhodopensis. Next base: position 229,832 of record CAJQUN010000555.1, read on the forward strand.
CGATCGCGAGCTTTGTGGCGATCGATCGCCGAGACAGAGTAAATTTTAAGGCGGTTAAATCATGTGGCGATCGATCGGTGAAAATGTGGCGATCGATCGCGAGCAACAGAACACTTTGGCGATCGATCGCGAGGTTTGGCGATCGATCGCGAGGGAGGCAGAACAGTTTGGCGATCGATCGGTGAAATGTGCGATCGATCGCCAGAGTTCAAATGTTGAAAAGTTTATATTTTTGTAGAATTTGATTTTTAATGCCTATGATAACATGTTATATTGTTGGCATTGTTGTAGCATCATATCAGGGGACAGGGCAAAGAGGCAATTAGCTATCAACGCCTGATTTATCGCTTTTGTGTCGCAATACAGGTACGTGTTGACGTACGGAGTATAGATATGATGTGATGATGATGTTATGGTTTTGATATCATATGATTTATGTTATCTTGTGTCATATGATTGGTAGTTCATATGCATGTTCATACATGGATTTCATATGATTGGGATGGAGGCCTTGATAAATATGTGTATATGCTTTGGTGAGATCATTGCCTCGATAGATATGCCTGGTGTGGTATATGCTTTGGCTGGGATCGTTGCCACGATAGATATACTACATATGCTTTGGCTTGAGAGATATACGCCTGGTGTGGGTATATACTCTGGCTATTATCACCGATGAGCATGGTACTATGATATGTGCTGCTAATATGCAGATGTGATGTGGTTCCACTGACATATTGAGCTGATTAGGCATATCATACGGGGCTCGTGATAATAGGGAAATTGTTGAGACATGTCATGACATAGTGCATTTGTGGATGCATGATACAGAACATTCACGTATTGATGATTTATTTGTGCTTTATCATTGATATTGATATTGTGATTTGATATTGCACTGAGATAATTGTTATCTATACTCACGTTGTGAATGTTTCTGTAGGGACTCATAGACGTGGGGAGCGTGAGTCATGATTTCCGCTGCGAGGGGAACCACTGCCTAGGAGTTCTTTTGGATTAGGTTGTTTATGTACATGTTATGTATAGTTTGTTAGGTTTTTGATAACCTTGTAAACAACTTAACTAGTATGAACTCTTAATCCGTGCATGGTACATTACTTAATTCAGACTCACATTGTATGTTTAATGGATACATAATGGATTAAGTAAAGAGGACCCCACATTAGTGGTATCAGAGCAGTGGTTCGAGAACGGGGTGAACATGGGTAGAGGAAGTGTATTAGGGAGTTACCTAAACACTTTGAGAATGGTAATAGCATGTTAGGAGTTGGAATATGATGTTATTCTAACATGTTATATACTTGTAAATGTTATTGTTAACCCTTGTTATACAGCTATGACAGACAGAGGGTATCATGAGGATGTTGGGGATGCCTTGAGTGGCAATGCTAGTGTGAGGATGGTTCCTGTGCCACCACCACCGATTGAGCAAGGACCAGTAGAACAGGTACTGTTGCCTGGAGAATTGACTTTGACGCAGTTTCTGAGTTATCAGCCACCCAGGTTTGAGGGGACTGAATCAGGAGAACTGGCATAGGAGTGCCTGGAACGTGTGGAACAGATTTTTGTGTCAGCACCGTGTGCTAAGACAGCTTGGTTACGTTTAGCTGAATTCCAGTTAGCTAAGAAAGCTATGATGTGGTGGAAGTCCACAGTACTTGAGTTGAGGGCTCAAGGACATACAGTTAACTGGGATGTGTTTCGCACGAAGTTCCTGGAGCATTATTTCTCTGTTGCTGCAAGGCAGAGGAAAGAGGATGAATTTACGCATTTGAGACAGGGATCAATGACAGTATCTGATTATGCTGTGCATTATTCTTCTTTGCTCCGGTATGTGCCACATATTGCTGTTAACACCAAAGCTAAGATCAGACAATTTGTGAAAGGTTTGAGGCCTGAATTGTTTGATAGGGTCATGTCCAATAACCCTACATCATATGAAGAAGCGTTGACTAGAGCTGAGATGGCTGAGATGGCTGTAGGGGTATATACAGATGTTGGACAAGCCCAACCACCTACATCTGACAGTATGAGACCTAGAGGGGAATCATTTAAATCACCACGAGGTGGTGCATCTTCATCTAGGTTTAGTGGAAAACGTTTTGGATCAAGGAAAGGGGAGGATAGAAAATCGAAGGACAGTCCCAAGGCAGTAGTAGTAGTAGTGGACGTGGAGTACACTGTTTTAAATGTGGAGGGCCACATTATCAAAGAAATTGTCCACAGTTTGATACGGTGGTTTGTTTCCGTTGTGGGAAACCAGGACACGTGATCCGTGATTGTCCTCAAGTCGGTGGACAACAGAGGAGAGGACCAGTGTCAGAGAATACAGTGCAGCAGAGACCACAGGGTATACCACAGTCTGGTGGAGGACAGAGCGCAGGAACACCTCAGGCTCAGGTGTATGCACTGAATAGGGAGGAAGCAGAGGCAGCTCCTGATACTGTGATAGCGGGTAAGTGTACTTTATTTACTTATCCTGCTTTTCTGTTGATTGATACTGGTGCATCACATTCTTTTATTGCACAAGCTTTTGTTGATCAGTATCATATATGCTCGTCTCCACTGTTGATGCCTCTTTATGTCTCGACACCCATGGGAACTGCTGTAATGACTTGTCAGAGTGTGTCTGATTGTGCTATTCTGTTTGAGACTGAGTATTGGCTACAGGCTGATTTGATTGTGTTAGACATGTCAGATTTTGATTGCATCCTTGGAATTGATGTGTTGAGTAAATATCAGTCTGTTGTGGATTGTAGTCAGAAGATAGTGAGATTTCAGTCTGATACTGGAAATCAATGGTATTTTTATGGCCAAGGATCGAGGGCAAGGATTCCTTTGATATCAGCAATCCGAATGTCGCGTTTGTTAGAGCGTGGACATGCGGGTTATTTGATTTATGCCCTGGATGTAAATGAACAGAAAAGAGAAAGGAAAGTGGAGGAGATACCAGTGGTTGCAGAATATGCGGATGTGTTTCCAGATGAGATACCTGGATTTCCACCGAGTCGAGAAGTGGAATTTGGTATTGATTTGATACCTGGTACTTCTGCAATTTCACGGGCTCCTTATCGGATGGCACCAACTGAATTGAAAGAGTTGAAAACTCAATTGCAAGACTTATTGGACAAGGGGTACATACGTCCTAGTGTATCGCCTTGGGGTGCTCCGGTTTTATTTGTTAAGAAGAAGGATGGGACAATGAGATTGTGTATTGACTATAGACAATTGAACAAGGTAACCATAAAGAATAAATATCATCTTCCTCGTATTGATGATTTGTTTGATCAGTTGCAGGGATCAAAGATTTATTCTAAGATTGATTTGAGGTCGGGATATCATCAAATACGGGTGAGGGAAGGAGATATACAGAAGACAGCATTCAGAACTCGGTATGGACATTATGAGTTTCTGGTAATGCCATTTGGAGTGACAAATGCTCCTGCTGTCTTTATGAGTTTAATGAACCGTGTTTTTCAGGAATACCTCGATCGATTTGTCATTGTCTTTATCGATGATATACTAATATATTCACGGAGTGATGCCGAACATGTTCAATATTGCAAGTGTTGATGACACATCAGTTGTATGCCAAACTCAGTAAGTGTGAGTTTTGGTTGACTAGCGTCGGCTTTTTAGGACATGTTATTTCAGAAGAAGGTATATCAGTCGATCCAAAGAAAGTGGAAGCAGTGTTGAATTGGTCAGCACCTACTTCTGTGCCAGAGATTCGTAGTTTCTTGGGTTTGGCTGGTTATTATAGACGGTTTGTTGAAGGATTTTCAGCAATTGCCAAACCATTGACACATTTGACACAGAAGGGAGTATCATTTCAATGGTCAGAGGTGTGTGAGCGTAGTTTTCAGGAATTAAAACATCGATTGACTACAGCTCCAGTCTTGATCATTCCATCTGAGCATGACAGGTTTGCAGTATATACTGATGCATCTTTACTTGGATTGGGTTGTGTATTGATGCAGGACAAACATGTAGTGGCTTATGCATCACGACAGTTGAAGCCACATGAACTGAGATATCCAGTGCATGATCTGGAATTGGCTGCCATTGTCTTTGCATTGAAGATATGGCGACATTATTTGTATGGTACGTCGTTTACCATATATACAGATCATAAAAGTTTAAAATTTCTATTCACTCAAGCAGAGTTGAATATGAGACAAAGGAGATGGATGGATCTGTTGAAAGATTATGATTGTGAGATTGAATATCATCCAGGAAAGGCTAATCTTACAGCAGATGCCTTGAGTCGGAAAGTACATCATACGGCTGACGAGGTGATTCATTTATCTGCTTTGATGACTTCTTGTTGTACTTTGGGTTATGATTTTGATATGGAATTAGAGCCAGTACGGGTATCAACATTGTTGGTTGAACCCGACATTTTTGAGAAAATCAGAACGGCACAACTGGCTGATGATGAAGTACAACAATGGAAGGAAAAGATAAATCAAGGACAAACATCTCAATTTGTACTTACAAGTGATGGAACGTTGAAATACAGAAATTGTTGGGTAGTACCTGCTTCATTAGGACTACGCCAAGAACTACTACAACGTGCTCATTGTAGTAGATACATTATACATCCTGGAGGAAAGAAGATGTATAATGATTTATGTACCCAATTTTGGTGGAAACGTATGAAACAGGATGTATTGAGTTTTGTGAAACGGTGTTTGATCTGTCAACAAGTGAAAGCGGAAAGACAGAGACCAGGAGGTGAATTACATAGTTTGGAAATTCCTCAGTGGAAATGGGAACATATCACGATGGATTTTGTGACTCATTTACCACGGACGTCTTCTGGTTGCGATGCCATTTGGGTGATTGTTGACAGACTCACCAAAGTATCTCATTTTCGTGCCATATTGTATGACATATACATATCTGAGAATGGCACAGTTATACATTCAACATGTAGTGAGACTACATGGTATTCCAGTTTCCATTGTATCGGATAGGGATCCGAGATTTACTTCTCATTTCTGGGAAGGGTTACAGACAGCGTTGGGAACTGAAGTGCGGTTGAGTACAGCATATCATCCGCAAACAGATGGACAAACAGAGCGTACGATACAGACGCTTGAGGATATGTTGCGTGCCTGTGTATTAGAGTTTGATACCTCTTGGCAAGATTCGTTGCCATTAGTGGAATTTTCATATAACAACAGTTATCAGTCTAGTATACAGATGGCACCATTTGAGGCTTTGTATGGGCGACGATGTAGATCGCCATTGTATTGGGATGATGTGGATCAGTCTTCCTTACATGGACCGGATATGATTCATGAAATGGAAGAGAAAGTGAAAGTAATTAGATTGAAACTTAAAGCTGCTCAGGATAGACAGGCTGCTTATGCCAATAAGCGACGTAGACCACTTGAATTTCAAGTTGGTGACCGCGTGTTCTTGAAAATCTCACCTTTTAAAGGTGTAGTACGATTTGGGAAGCGTGGAAAATTGTCTCCACGGTATATTGGTCCGTATGAGGTATTGCAACGTATTGGTACGTTGGCATACCGATTGGCACTACCACCGGCATTGAGTAGTATTCATGATGTTTTTCATGTTTCACTGTTGAGGAAGTATGAACCAGATCCGAGTCATGTATTACAGTTACCTGATGTACAGTTGGATACAGATGTGTCGTATAAGGAACGACCGGTTATGATCTTGGATCGAGCTGAACGCAGGTTGCGTAATAAAGTGATTCCTATGGTTAAGGTACAGTGGGACAAAAGGGGTGTCGAAGAGGCAACGTGGGAGACGGAGCAGCATATGATGCAACGGTATCCAGATTTGTTTTCTGGTATGATGTTACAGTTTTGTGATACTGTTGGTATATACATACTATACTGTTGCATCCATGATTATGTTTCCTATCTTTTATAGTAGGATGATTGCGTTGTGTATCATGATATGCATGTTTTGTATATACAATTTCGAGGACGAAATTCAATGAGTGGGGGAGAATTGTAATGCCTCGATTTATGTTATATACGTGTGATATGATTATGGTGTAATTATATCACGTGGCGGTATGATATTGGGGGTTGGGTGGAACTAAGAATGAATTAATACATGTATAGTAGAATATACCATTTGTGTACATGTAGCATGCATTTGAAGGTGCATTAGAATGTACATGTGAGTTGCATTTGACATGAGTTTGAAGGGAATTACATGTGCATGTGAATTTACTTGCAATTGGAATTTGAATTTGAGTTTCATTTCAAGTACATGTTACTTAGCATGTCATTAACTCCAAATGATATGATAGTAAGTGTTTAGGGAAACAAATGACCTTATATCAAGTGAATTATGGAGGCAAAATCACATAGTGCTCACTTTACACCTACTAAAACACTACACAAGCTCCTCTCCATTTCTTTCAAGGTTTTGTTGGTTTGAGCTTGGGTTTCAATTGTAACTTGAGCTAGGAGGGTGTGTGAAGTGGAATTGTACCATCTTGGTAAGAAATTCATAGTTGTATACTTGATTTTGTCATTGGTGTTGATGTATGAGACATAGCATATCAAGTGTTCATGTGTACAATCATAACATGTTTATATGCTAGGAATTTGAATCTATGATGTTAGAATCATGTGAAGATGTTCCTAGATAGTGCATGAAACATGTTTACATGTTAAAATTCGAGTTGTAGGAGAAGAGCTAGGAGGATAAGCTCAAAATCGCCATGTTCTGAACTTTCTGGACATCGGCGATCGATCGCGAGCTTTGTGGCGATCGATCGCCGAGACAGAGTAAATTTTAAGGCGGTTAAATCATGTGGCGATCGATCGGTGAAAATGTGGCGATCGATCGCGAGCAACAGAACACTTTGGCGATAGATCGCGAGGTTTGGCGATCGATCGCGAGGGAGGCAGAACAGTTTGGCGATCGATAGGTGAAATGTGCGATCGATCGCCAGAGTTCAAATGTTGAAAAGTTTATTTTTTTAGAATTTGATTTTTAATGCCTATGATAACATGTTATATTGTTGGTATTGTTGTAGCATCATCTCAGGGGACAGGGCAAAGAGGCAATTAGCTATCAACGCCTGATTTATCGCTTTTGTGTCGCAATACAGGTACGTGTTGACGTACGGAGTATAGATATGATGTGATGATGATGTTATGGTTTTGATATCATATGATTTATGTTATCTTGTGTCATATGATTGGTAGTTCATATGCATGTTCATACATGGATTTCATATGATTGGGATGGAGGCCTTGATAGATATGTGTATATGCTTTGGTGAGATCATTGCCTCGATAGATATGCCTGGTGTGGTATATGCTTTGGCTGGGATCGTTGCCACGATAGATATACTACATATGCTTTGGCTTGAGAGAGATACGTCTGGTGTGGGTATATACTCTGGCTATTATCACCGATGAGCATGGTACTATGATATGTGCTGCTAATATGCAGATGTGATGTGGTTCCACTGACATATTGAGCTGATTAGGCATATCATATGGGGCTCGTGATAATAGGGAAATTGTTGAGACATGTCATGACATAGTGCATTTGTGGATGCATGATACAGAACATTCACGTATTGATGATTTATTTGTGCTTTATCATTGATATTGATATTGTGATTTGATATTGCACTGAGATAATTGTTATCTATACTCACGTTGTGAATGTTTCTGTAGGGACTCATAGACGTGGGGAGCGTGAGTCATGATTTCCGCTGCGAGGGGAACCACTGCCTAGGAGTTCTTTTGGATTAGGTTGTTTATGTACATGTTATGTATAGTTTGTTAGGTTTTTTATAACCTTGTAAACAACTTAACTAGTATGAACTCTTAATCCATGCATGGTACATTACTTAATTCAGACTCACATTGTATGTTTAATGGATACATAATGGATTAAGTAAAGAGGACCCCACAGCTTATGTAGTTGGAATGTTTCTCCCTCCATGGATTTCCTTTCTTGTGCGTTTTTTTTTTCCATTTTTTCTTTCTTTGGCTTAACCTTGTCATGGCTTATGCCTTCTTGAGTCCCCAGCTCGGTCTTCACCTCAGTCTTATCATTTCCTTGCACCACATAAACAGGAAAAACACCAAGTACATTATCTTTTAAACATTATGCTTGTTTTGTGTGTGTGTTGAAGATTAAAACATATTAAATGTGACTTGATCCTATCATATATGGAGGATCAACTTCCCTTCTTCAACATCCATAAGTGTCATTCTAGTGGCTAGGAACAGTCGTCCTAGAATCAACGGCGTGCTCACATCCTCCTCCATGTCCAACACTAGGAAATCCTCCGGGAAGGTGAATTGATCTATTTTGACAGGCATATCCTCGATGATTCCTAGTGGGTAGGTGATAGACTTGTCCGCCATTTGCAACACCACCCTTGTAGGCTTTGCTCTCCTAATCCAATTCCCTAAAAATAGACAAAGGCATTAAGTTAACACTTCCCAAATCACATAATGATTTATAGAAGAAATATATCCAATAGTGCAAGGTATAGAGAAACTACCTAGATCTTTTAACTTATGGGCTGATTTCTTTTGAACAATAGCATAACATTTCTCAGTCAAACAGACAGTCTCATGCTCTCCCAATTTTCGCTTCTTAGATAAAATTTCCTTTAAGAATTTATCATAATTTGGCATGTGATGTAAATGATCAATAAATGGTATGTCTATATGTAAATTTTTAGCGTATCAAGAATTTGACAAAGTTTGCATCAACTTTTGACATATTTACTGCTGCGGAAAACGGGGTATGAATGTATACCTTTTCATGTGGTGTGATGGGTGTAATGGTATTACTGGACTTATACTTGTCGGGTGGTTGCTCCTTCATCTCTTGCTTTACCTCAACCATTTCACTTGCTTCCTTAGCACCAAGCTCCCTTCATTTCCTAAGGGTTGCTGCATTAGTTTGCACCCTATGATTATTTTTAGTATTGCTAGGTAGAATGCCTTGTGTTCTCCCTGCTATGATGGTTGCTAATTGCCAACTTGCATTTCCAAGTTCTTGATCGATGCATCTTGATTTTGTAATCTCGTTTCGGTCGATGATATGAACTTGGTCAATAGTTCCTCCATGTTCGGCTTTAGTGGATAACCTTGTGGTGATTGTGGGTTCAATACATTCTTTTGGTTGGACCAAGAGAAGTTCGGATGATTCATCTACGGTGGATTGTAGTCGTTCAAGTATGAGTTATTTTGTGGTGGTCGATTACCTACAAAATTAGCACTCACCATATCTTGATAAAACGGGTTACCTTCTTGACATTCAATGATTGGGTGTCCTCGTTGACATAGCTCGCAAGTGATAGCTTGAACTTGCATTACGGTCATACTTTCCAGTTTCTTGCTCAATGCTTCCAACTGAGTCTATATTGTTGCTGCTTCATCAACTTGATGCACCACAATTGGTCTCTTTGGCACGTTCCTCTTGGGCTGCCACTGATAGATATCAGAAGACATCTCCTCCAAAAGAGTGTAGGGCTCTTCAGGTGTCTTTCATATTATAGTGCCTCCTGCTGATACATCTACCATAGCACGATTAGCAGAAAACAAACCATTATAGAACGTTTGTACCTAAAGCCAAATAGGAAGGTCGTGGTGTGGGCATCTCCTCAATAGGTCTTTGAAGCACTCCCAAGCCTCGTACAGTGTCTCCAGATTATGTTTAGTGAAAGTAGTGATGTCATTGCACGTTTTTGCAGTCTTAGATGGTGGGAAATATTTGGATATGAACAATTGCACAATCCCACCCCAAGTAGTGATAGAAACTTGTTGGAATCGAAGAGGGGGGGGTGAATGAGATTCATTGGCTACTTTAGCGTTTTAAAATGAGTTTGTAAAAATAAAATATTTTGCGCTTGCGGAAGCCTTTAGTCAATCGATAAATGCAAAGAATAAAATAAATAAATGCGTAAAGGAAATAAAGCAATAAATAACAAAAGGATTTGTTATAGAAGTTCGGCGATGAATCGCCTACGTCTCCTCTTCCCGGTTAGATAACCTCCAACCGAGGTTCCACTAGAACAATAGATCTTGGCCTTGAGGGCTCCAAGTTAGCCACACAACAACTCTTCCCGAGTTTACAACGCTCTTCCCGAGCACACTACTCTTCCCGAGTACACAACGCTCTTCCCGAGCACAATACCCTTCACGAGTATACAAAGCTCTTCCCAAGCTACCAACACTCTTCATGAGTCTTCTTGATCTTAAGGGCTCCAAGGATAGCCACACACTTGCACCAACTAGACTTGTTGATGACTTTACAATTTTCCAACTTGCTTTGGTGTTGGAGGACCTTTACAAGAAATCAAACCAAAAGCACCTTCACGGTGTACTCACACGAAGAAACAAGACTCTAAGAAAGATAAGAATTACAAGCTCCAATACAACAACAATGTATGGAGATTGCAATGCAATTACAAATAATAATTATCAAGACTTTTGTATAAGTTGTAGGCTTGTTCTTTAGCTCCAAAATGCTCCAAAGCATCAATATTTATAGTGTAGAAGGCCCCCTAGGCTCCTACTAGCCGTTGCTAAACAAAAGGCTGAAATCACTCCAGCATCGCCTCAGCCATCGCCTCAGGCGATCTCCATCGCCGCGCCCCAACGGTCAGCATAAATCACGGATCGCCTCAGGCGATCGGTGGATCGCCTCAGGCGATCCAAATTAAATCCCAATGCCGTAGCTTCAGCAGCCTGAAATCTTGCATCGCCTCGGGCGAAGTCCACATCGCCTCAGGCGTTCCAGCCATCGCCTCGGGCGTTCAGCCCATCGCCTCGGGCGATCTTCCCTGCGCGCATGCCCGCGCATGCCTCGGCGTCGCTTCAGTCGATGTGCGGGGGCGAAGTCCCTGTGGCTGCCATCGCCTCAGGAGTTGGTCACCATCGCCTGGGGCGATCTTCCTCGCATGCTCGCCTAGCCATCGCCTCTGCCGATGTGCGCGATGATCACCATCGCCTGGGGCGATGATCACCATCGCCTGGGGCGATCTTCCTCGCATGCTCGCCTAGCCATCGCCTCTGTCGATGTGCGTGGCGATGCCCCTCCTGGCACCCATCGCCTGGGGCGATGATCACCATCGCCTGGGGCGATCCAGGCCAGAATATGCACAATCAATTTTCTTCAATCCAAACCATTTTTCATCACTTAATCTGCACACTAAGTAGATGCATTAGTATAACAAACACAAGTTTTGTTGATCATCAAAACTCAAAGATTGACCGGGGATAATTTAACGCATTAAACGCAACCATGCGTTTAAGGCTCAACAATCTCCCCCTTTTTGATGATCACAAAACTTGATAAACTTGAATAAGTAATATGCATGTAATGTGAGTAAAAATAACTCCCCCTTAACAATTGCATAACACATACAAGTTAAACAAGTAAATCATTAAACAAATAACTCCCCCCCTCAAACCATGCATACATAAGCTCTCCCCCTTAAACTATGCATGTATTAAGGTTCAAGTTTATCACAAAATTCTCCCCCTTTTTGTGATAATCAAAAAGCATAAAATTTAAATAAGCATTACTCACATATGTTGACACATAGCCATATTTTAACAATTTTACACATGGTCCTCACCAAGCATGTAATAGCCATTAGATTAAATCAATTGGAGGGAAACACATGCGTTTAAGGCACTCAACAATAAATTCTAAATGTTGCAATGTGTGCATATGTTCATGCATTCATGCCCAATAAACAATAAAATTATCAAAGCATTATAACAAATCATATAATTGCACATTTTCACATAGCATATTCAAATTTGAATGCAAAGCATATCAAGCTACTTACTATAAAAAGATAAGCATACATCAGGCATTAAACAAATTATGCTAAGGGGTTATGCATTTTACTACAATGAATATTGAGCTTCAATATTTATTGGTCACAATTAATTTTTGCCAATTAGATTTTGAATTGCTCTTTTAACATGTAAAAAGTAAATTTTACACTCGATGACAAGAGTTCGTTCTTGTCATTGGTCCAATGCCTCGCGCCTCTTCTATAGTGGTGAATAATACAAACTCCTCATTTGAGTTGCTTGTGCCTTCATCCTCCAATCCATGGTTGTCCCTACAAAACAAATTAATAATAGGAGGATCTTTGGTACCCATTTGATTTTTGGGTCCTAGAGGGTTAACTTTCAATGGCACTTTTGGAATCCATTTCCACCTCTTATTAGGTTGGTATTGGATTCTAGCAAATCTACACTTGTTCTTAGTGTGGCCATTTTTACAACAATAGTTGCAAGTAGGAGAATCATGCTTTGCTTTGGCCAACAAGCTAGAAAACGATTTTGATTTGCTTGAAGCTACAACGTTGCAAGCCAAGCAATTCATTCATCTTTTTATTACTTTCACTAAATTTGCAAAATGATATCTTTAGAGAATTTAATTCATTTTTCAATGAATTATTTTCTTCATCTTTCTTAGCAATCTCAAGTTTGAGTAATTTGTTACTCATCTTGGTTTTGCCAAGAGCATCAATAAGATCATTATAAGATTCTAAAAGTTCATCAAACGAATGTACCTCATCGTCGCTTTCATCTCCTTCATCTCCAAGAGCCATTAGACAAAGATTGGTGGCTTCTTCTTCATCGGAGTCGCTATCACTCCATGTGGCTATAAACGCCTTCTTCTTGCCTTTGTCCTCATTCTTCTTCCTAGGACATTTGTTAGCATAATGGCCTTTTTCTTGACAATTATAGCAAGTTACCTCATTTTTGGATTCTTGTTTGGTAGCATTTGAGGTCTTTGATTTGCTATGTTTGGTGAAGAGCTTCTCGAACTTCTTTGTGAACAACATCAACTCTTCATCATCATCATCTTCTTCATCATCGGAATGGTCTTTCCTTCCAACCAAGGCAATTCCATTTCTTGTGGATCTATCCTCCTCCTTTACTTCTCTCCTTGTTGCAACTTCAAGTTCATGAGTCACCAATGTGCCATGGAGCTCATCAAGGTCATAGGAGGCATTTTCTCCTTTGTTGGACTCGATGATGGCCGTCCTCTTTGCGTCCCATTCTTTAGGCAAGGCTCTTAGTGCTCTCCTCCATATTTGCTTTGGAGGGTACTTCTCTCCAAGTTGAGCAAGCTCGTTGATAATTAGGGTGAGCCTCCTAAACATAGAATCCACCTCTTCTCCGGACTCCATCTCAAATGTCTCATATTTGAGTTGTAGAAGATCAATCTTGGTCTCCTCACTTGATTTGTTCCTTCATGACAAATTTGTAATTTGTCACATATCTCCTTTGCCGTTGAGCACATCGAGATCCGATTGTACTCCTTCATATCTAAAGCACAATGTAAAATATTAATAGTTTTAGCATTTTGAGAAATTAAAATCATATCCGCTATAGTGAAATCGTCCATTTCTTTGGGAGTACTTATTCCCCCAACTTCCTTTAAAGGAATATGTGGACCTTTCACTATGATCTTCCAAAGGTCATAATCTACGGATTGGATATATAGAGAAATTCTATTTTTCCAATACCCGTTGTTATCACCCGTGAAGAGCGGAGGTCTATTTGTCGATTGACCTTGAGCAAACTCATTTGCTAGATTAGCCATAAAAAATATTTGATTTAAAACAAAAATCAAATGGCTCTGATACCACTTGTTGGAATCGAAGAGGAGGGGTGAATGAGATTCCTTGGCTACTTTTGCGTTTTAAAATGAGTTTGTAAAAATAAAATATTTTGCGCTTGCGGAAGCCTTTAGTCAATCGATAAATGCAAAGAATAAAATAAATAAATGCGTAAAGGAAATAAAGCAATAAATAACAAAAGGATTTGTTATAGAAGTTCGGCGATGAATCGCCTACGTCTCCTCTTCCCGGTTAGATAACCTCCAACCGAGGTTCCACTAGAACAATAGATCTTGGCCTTGAGGGCTCCAAGTTAGCCACACAACAACTCTTCCCGAGTTTACAACGCTCTTCCCGAGCACACTACTCTTCCCGAGTACACAACGCTCTTCCCGAGCACAATACCCTTCACGAGTATACAAAGCTCTTCCCGAGCTACCAACACTCTTCACGAGTCTTCTTGGCCTTAAGGGCTCCAAGGATAGCCACACACTTGCACCAACTAGACTTGTTGATGACTTTACAATTTTCCAACTTGCTTTGGTGTTGGAGGACCTTTACAAGAAATCAAACCAAAAGCACCTTCACGGTGTACTCACACGAAGAAACAAGACTCTAAGAAAGATAAGAATTACAAGCTCCAATACAACAACAATGTATGGAGATTGCAATGTAATTACAAATAATAATTATCAAGACTTTTGTATAAGTTGTAGGCTTGTTCCTTAGCTCCAAAATGCTCCAAAGCATCAATAGTTATAGTGTAGAAAGCCCCCTAGGCTCCTACTAGCCGTTGCTAAACAAAAGGTTGAAATCACTCCAGCATCGCCTCAGCCATCGCCTCAGGCGATCTCCATCGCCGCGCCCCAACGGTCAGCATAAATCACGGATCGCCTCAGGCGATCCAAATTAAATCCCAATGCCGTAGCTTCAGCAGCCTGAAATATTGCATCGCCTCGGGCGAAGTCCACATCGCCTCGGGCGTTCAAGCCATCGTCTCGGGCGTTCAGCCCATCGCCTCGAGCGATCTTCCCTGCGCGCATGCCCGCGCATGCCTCGGCGTCGCTTCAGTCGATGTGCGGGGGCGAAGTCCTGTGGCTGCCATCGCCTCAGGCGTTGGTCACCATCGCCTGGGGCGATCTTCCTCGCATGCTCGCCTAGCCATCGCCCCTGTCGATGTGCGTGGCGATGCCCCTCCTGGCACCCATCGCCTGGGGCGATGATCACCATCGCCTGGGGCGATCTTCCTCGCATGCTCGCCTATCCATCGCCTCTGTCAATGTGCGTGGCGATGCCCCTCCTGGCACCCATCGCCTGGGGCGATGATCACCATCGCCTGGGGCGATCCAGGCCAGAATATGCACAATCGATTTTCTTCAATCCAAAACATTTTTCATCACTTAATCTGCACACTAAGTAGATGCATTAGTATAACAAACACAAGTTTTGTTGATCATCAAAACTCAAAGATTGACCGGGGATAATTTAACGCATTAAACGCAATCATGCGTTTAAGGCTCAACAAAACTGCAGGCAATAATGCAACCACAATTTTGCTTTATCTTTTAAAGAAAAAGGAAACAGTTGTAACTTGATGGCGTCGGTAGTAATGTTATTATGCTAAAATGTGTCGCGGATCTCCAAAAAGTTGATTATGTGAGCGTTGGGATCATCAGTGGCCGATCCCCAAAACTGGATTGAGTGCTGGATCATTTGTATGATAGCAGGCTTGATCTCAAAGTTGTTAGTATGGTTTCTCGGTCTAGTGGGTGCGAATTAAGGTAGGTTCCTTGT
Organism: Haberlea rhodopensis; assembly: GCA_907163345.1. Classification (NCBI taxonomy): domain Eukaryota; kingdom Viridiplantae; phylum Streptophyta; class Magnoliopsida; order Lamiales; family Gesneriaceae; genus Haberlea; species Haberlea rhodopensis. The sequence goes on from CAJQUN010000555.1 coordinate 245,271, forward strand.
AGGACAAACTCTAAAAGGTATTTTTTCCGATTTTCTCGGCTACCGATAGATCGGTAAGAAGTTATTGATCGAGCAGTATTTTTTTGAATTAAATTCCTTCAACTACGGCATGTGACCGATCGATCGGAACATGGCTACCGATCAATCGGTAATTCTTCAAAATTTAAACTCAACCTATGTCTTTTGCCGATCGATCGGTGCAAGGCCACCGATCGATCAATGGCTCATTCTCTTCAAAAGTTGAGTTTTCGCCGTTTATTAGATTGGTTCGCTCGTTCGAGCCATTTTTCATCATTTTAAACTCAATTCCTTCACTTTCACGTAATTCGACCTTGATTCCTGAAATATATAAAAACAACAAGAAAACACATAATATCGTCCATAAATCAACATAAAAAGTATTAAAATCCTATAAATATAAGTGTAAAAATCACACTTCAACTCTCCCAAACTTATCACTTGATCATCATCGAGCAAGAATCAGATTCAAAATATTGAGTTCACCCTTAATACTTTAAAAAAATTAACTAGAAATTCAAATGTATAGCTTAGAAACCTCACTTACACACAAATAATAGTCAATCCAAAAATCAACAAGACGTGTTTTCTTCTAAGCCAAGCAATACATCGCAAAATCGGAACGCGTGTGTGTACCATTGTCAATCTTAAGCGTCATGCATATCTTCAAAATCATACAATGTTAATCTACTCAAAGTCAATATTACCATCAAGCACCATATAGACCTACTTTTCAAACACTTTTCCACTAATGTAATTACTCACCACTCCTACCCAGAGCTTTCTCCAAATTTCTCTTCATTATAAACACAAATTGAGCTCTCTGGTCTCTGTAATTTTCTTCTTATAATGAATGGAGATTTTTCCGTTTTACATTTCTGACACTTGCCCGTTTATCTTCCAAAATGCAATTACTACTATTTTAGGATAGTAACATTGTCAATCTCAAAATTTTCAAGTCAAAAAATATTTACAATCCGACCAAAAAGAAGGGGGTAAATTAAACAAGGTGGGTCAATAGTGACCCTTCATCCACCCAAATATTCTGAGAGGCGACCGATCGCCTGGAATGGAGCGATCGATCGCCCGTGCCTATTTTTGAGAGGCGATCGATCGCCTGGGATGAAGCGATCGATCGCCAGTGCCGTTTTGTGGGGATTATGTTAGTGTTTAGTTTTCGATGCATGCTTCGTCCGTGGTCTTTTAAAATGGTTAATCGTCATGGATGACGATATAATTGAGGATTGTGAACGTGCTGGGGCACGTGGTTGTATTGAATTTGTTTACGAAAACATATACTCGAATATTCGAACAAAATCATAATTTATCAAAAAAATAAAAAAATATCCTTATACATTTTCTTCCCGCCTGGGTGGATACTAAGCCTGCTACTATGAGCTCGCTCCAAGATCCCTCTACGCAACTCCGGCGTACTCGGGACCACCCAACGGTTACCCAATCTCAAGGATTCGTCCTCAGCCACTCTAAACTTCGATGGCTGTCCAAGATGTACTAGTGATGACCATCTCTGAATCTCAAACACGAGTGTCAACAAGTCGTTGTTAGCTCTAGTTGAGCATCCTTGCATATGGAATGCAACGGGAGTCACAATTGGATTTGTGGGTTATAGCTAGTGGGGTAACACTACTATACTGATTTTATCTCTTGGAGAGATTTGGATTGTACTGTCATGGAGACAGCTGGTATTGGTTGAGGGTTGATTATGAGTCAACCGGGGGAAGCCCTCCTAGTGTTGGACTAGGTGATGACTTCGTACTTTCGAATAAATAAGTAAATGAATAAATGCGTTTTATTGAATTTGTTTACGAAAACATATACTCGAATATTCGAACAAAATCATAATTTATCAAAAAAATAAAAAATATCCTTACCTGCGAAAATTGCTCAAAAACTTGTTCCAACCAAGAAAAAGATGTACTCAAGACATAAACTCGAATATTCGAACGAAATAAAAATTTGTAAAAAATAACAAAACATACAAAATTTGTGAAAATTTCTCAAAAACTTCTTACAACCAAGAAAATGATGTACTCAAGACTTGATGTTAAATTATAATGTTAAGAGTATCGGTTTCAAAAAAAATGTAAAGGTAAGCAAAGAATAGAGCATAAAATGTAAATTACATTTTAGCACAACTTCAACTCTATTTTTTTTTCTTCTTCTTTTCTTTATAACTTGATGATCATAGACTTTGTTAGATTTTACTGGATTTGGTCAATGTAGAACCTCCACATCGTTCATCACCACATAACTATGTTATAATTTCACTATGCCTTTCTTCTTTCTTTTTCCGTAGATATTTAATTTTTTTTCTTGTAATAGCTCAAAACATTGTAGGTGATAAAATTAATAGCTCAAAACATACAAAACATTAGCTCATAACAGCTATATTTGAGGAAATACTCTGTATATAGCACAACTTGGTGGAACCGCTTATGTCAAGAGCATAAAAGCACACAACGGGGAATGAATGAGCAGAGAAGATTGTGCTTTCTTTATTATTTCCTTTCATTTCTGTTAAAGTTTGTTATTTGTTTCATATCTATTACTGTAAACATCGAACTCATTTCCAGTTTATGCAATTAAGATTCGAACAAATCTGTTTGTTAATGGTTGTGTTTTCTCCATTGAAGTGTGTACATAACATCCAGTCTTGGAATTTAGAAGGAAAAAAAAGGATACAGTGATGTCTTTTCTCATATCTAATTTAAAAGTTGAGCTTTACGTGCCATCCATAGTGACCAAATTAAAACAAATACAGCAAAAAAAAAAAAGTGAGGCACACAATGTTAGCATGTGCAAGTTAGTGTTTACATTGGATCCAACGATTCTATTACCAAATGATTCTTCAGAAAATAAATAAAAGAGAACGATAGATCTTGGCAAATTTTAAGTATTCTGTTCCCATATTTCTCACAAAGTCCATGGTAACGTATTTTGTAGTCCATACGATATTATCTATACTCTCTATACTATCTATACTATACTATAGTATAATGCAAGAGCATCTTACAGTAACTTCTTTGGTGAAACTTTTTTTATAATTTCAATTATTGACCCTTATGTTATGCCAATTTTTTTGTATTCCAAGAACACCTATAAAAATATAACCTATCAATCTAAAATTAAAAACACAAGCTTCATTGATAATTTAAAAATATAACCAATTTAAATAAATAAAAAACCAAAAAAAACTATTATATTTTGTAATTTTTATAAATAAAAATATATTATTTTTTTAAAAAAAAATAATTTTTATAAATATTTATTGTAATAAAAAACATTTTATATAAAAATAACTGATTGTATATGCACGCAACGCATGCAGAGATAGCTTGTTATTATAAAGTGTTAGACCTTTAGAATAACTACGTTTAGTCAGAATATATCAATTTACACCCCCCCAAAATACACATATATCCATAATACCCTTTTTCTTCAATTATAATTTATATTAAAATTTAATATTAACCATATAGCGTGTTAAAGGGGTTTTTTTATACTACGTCATGTTTGAAGAAAAATAGATAGATAGCTCCCAAAGGGTTGTGCGAGTTGGTGGAGCGGGGTGAGCTTGTGATAATAAGATCATGAGTTTGATTCTCCCTTAAAATATTTCCTCGGTCTGAGCATGTCGCAATGGGATTGCCTAATGCGGTTTACTTGATTGACGTGATTTGCAGCGTCCAAGCGCGCACCCAAAGGTAGCAGCTGCTAATGCCATCTTCACAAAACAACTAGAGAGATAATAATTGGTTATAAAAATTAATAGCTTATTTTTCTTTTTTTAAAAAAAGAAAAGTAAATTAGTAGCTTATTTCTATAAGAATTTGTTAATTTAAGAAGCATGACATGTGCTTGTGTCGAGAAAGGTTCCTGGAAATGTAATTCATAATCTAATAATGTCAAATTTGACTACCACACTTGGGAATGGGTCCGGTCCCCGCCCATAAAAAACGCAACCCACAATATAATGCATTATGGATATAGACCGTAGGGGTTTTTTTAATTATTTAACTTAAAAAAAATTTGTATTTATCAAAATAATGTAAATTTTTTTTAAGTAATTGAAGTCAAGATTTCAATATAAAAATATTTTTTATTGAAATCGCCATCTCAGATGACGCCTTCAGTATAAATATAAATTTTTTTATTGAAGTCGTCATCTCCGATGGTGACTTCAATATAATTTTTTTTATAAGTGACGACTTCCTTATATATATCTATGTGTGTGTGTGGAAGTTATCATATCAGATGACGTCTTCCATATATGGCATCTTCTATGTTTGTTAAGCAATTACATTAATTTTGGAAGGTTAAAAATATATATATCTACTATAAGGTACTGTTTGAAGTGATGGATATTATAAGTAATGTAATGATTAAAAAGTTGTGAAATGATTGTAAAAATAGTATGTTATAAATTATATAATGTTTGATTGGAGGATAAGATTGTTGATAAGGATTATTATTTGATAAAATAACAAAAATACCCTAATAATAAAATATAACATTAATTATAATATATATATATATATAACGTATGTATAATAATAATAATAAGTATATAATATGTAATAATATATATTATTATTACATTATAATATAATAATAAATATAATATTAATTATAATATATATATCTACGTCTGTATGTCTCTCTATAATAATCCTAGTATATCTCCTATGTAATCCTCTCTCTTCTTCTTACCTTATCCTCTCCTCCTCCCCCTCTATTCTCCTCTTCCTCCCCTCCTCCCTCCTAATCCTCCTCATCCTCCTAATAAAATATATAAATTAATATATATATATATATATCATAAAAATATATATGTAATATAATATTAATATAATATAATATTAATATAATACAGTGAGCATAATATAGAATAATAATAATCATAATATAAATATATATTATATATATAATAACATTAATTATAATATATATATATATTATTCGGGGTATTGTATGTATATATATATAATAATATATTATAATATTAATATAATACAATAATATAATATAGAATAATAATAATCATAATATATATATATATATAAACATAATTATAATATATATATTATTATATGCATATATATTAATAATAGTAATATATATATAATTTATATACATTATTATAATATATATATATATAATCATAATATATAATAATAAACATAGTAAATATATATATATATATATAAATATACGTGCGTGCGTCTGTATATATTTATATATATATATATATATATATATATATATATAATAATAAGAATAATAAGAATAGTATATATATAATATATAAAAATTATTATATTAATAACATATTATAATAATAATTATTATTATTACATAATAATATATATTTTTATGCATATATAATAATAATAATAATAATAGTAATATATATAATTTATTATTATTATTATTATTATTATTTTATATATATATATATGTACACGTGCGTGCATGTATGTATATATATATATAATAGTTATAATAATAATAATAATAATAATAATAATATATAATTATTTTTTGGCGGGAATTTTAAATTTTGAGATAGTGAAAATGGCGGAAAGAGGTATTTATGTCATTTTGTTATAAAGTGGGATTAGAGTGTGATAAATATGGTGGGATAATTTAGTTAAAAATCGAAAAAAAATATGGGATATGAAAAGTAATACCGTGATAACTAATGTTATCACGGACTCCAAATGGTATGTTTATATAGTAGGAATAAAACGTATTAATTTATGGAGTATTGGATAATTTATGGAAGTATTATATATGATTAATTATCTATTTTTTAAAAAAAAAAATCAATTTTGATGTATTAAAACTCACTCATCCGTTTGAAGTTGTGAACTAATCAACTTAATGGTATGATTTTGTATATCTATTGTATAGTTATAATATAAAAATAAGATAACTTTTTTACTATAAAAATTAAAATAGAGTGATAGTAATAACACAAAATATTGGGAAAGTTGGACTACATCCTTGACTTAACTGAAATGCACAAAATAAGGAAAAGTAATCAAATTGTACCTTACATTTGTTATTATTTAAATAATCCATGATTATTTATTTGTTCGGCTTGTTAAACGTATCCAATGCTTCCATCAAATTTGAATGCAGTGACAATAATATCTATGTGGTTGACTTTTAAATTTATTATAATTTTTTTAAAGAATGTACTTGTATTAAAAGATTTTTCTTAAATTTTGAAGCATACGATTCAAATAGTAGGAATATTGTGCATTTCAGTTAAACCAATGATGTAGTCTAACTTTTCCAATATTTCGTTTTATTACTACCACTCTATTTTAATTTTTGTAGTAAAAAAATTATCTTATTTTATATTATAATTATACAATATATATACAAAATCATACCATTAAGTTGGTTAGTTCAAACGGATGAGTGAGTTTTAATACAACAAAGTTGAATTTTTTTCAAATAATAAATAATTAATCATATCCAATACTTCCATAAATTATCAAATACTCCATAGATTAATTTATTTTATTTCTTATTATATAAACATAAACTTATAGTAGAAATATATATTTTTTAGCGTTCCTAAATTTATGTAATTGCTTAACAAACATAAAAATTGTCATATATGGAAGGCGTCATCTAATATAGCAACTTATATATATATATTTGTGTGTGTGGAAGTCGTCACTTACAAAAAAAATTATATCAAATACGACTTCAATAAAAAAAATTATTTTTATATTGAAGTCGTCATCTCGATTACTTTGATAAATAAAAAATTTAGGTTTTTTTTATAAATACAATATTTTTTGGGGTCAAATAATTAAAATAACCCAAGACTGTAGCCAGTTGTCCTTCTTTTAGGGCATATTTTACAATAAAATAGTGCAATTTGCACCAATTATGTCCAATCCTCACACGGAATGAATATTTTGCATATATTCATAAATCACATGGAGTAAACTATCTATAGTTAGCCAAATGAGGTAAACTGTCTATTTTGAAAACCACAGGGGATAAACTTTATGTTTTCAAATCACATGTTGTAAACTGCCCATTTTGAAAACCACTCGAGTTTCGTTGCCAAAAACCTCTTGAAAAGCAATGATTTAGATGAATACAACACATAACAAAACTAACTTCATTAATTAAGTGCCAGAAGTTGAAAACATAACATACAGTGGAATACAGAGATTGTGAGGTATTATGGGTGCTGTCAAATACATTATACAAGCATGCTTCAGGTAGAAAGAAAATCTTGGCATCTACCAACAATTGGATGATTTTTCTTTAGTATAAGAACCCATGTTAATGTTTGCAAAATGCTCTCTTTTGCAGAAAAGCTTCGGAAAATACCAGTATGAATTCGAAAATCGCGATGAGATTAGAACAGCTGGCAGAGAAGACTGGTTGATCCGTCGCCATATGATCGAAGATCAGCAGGTCTAACCAATTCTCTGCATAAGGGGCAAGTCCTCTCTCTTTCAAACCTGGAAATCACAATGGCAGTGAGATAGATTGATCGGCTTCATGTCATCAGCAGTTACAGGAAAAAAGAAATCATCAAGAAACGCAGAATGCAAGCCTTTTAGTTCATGATGATTTACACAGACAGTAATTATACGAACTATTCAATTTCCTCGTTCTGTTACAAATATTGATATTCTATGCAATAAAAGATTCCCATAACCAATGAGAATTTCAACACATGGTACTGTGTTTTTACAGCATCGTGGTATCATTGCAACTAAATCCTACATTAAAAACTATAAACATATCACGAGTGCACCTCACAATTTTACGCTCCCTCATGCCCACCGTTAACTGTGTGAGGCAATCATTTAAAACAAGACATTTACAATTTCCATATATGTTTCATGAACAGTTGATTCTTCAGATCTCTTTCTCAAACTCAACGCCTCTCGTGCCAGTCTATATATATGAAAGGAGTACATGAAAAATCATATTGAGATTGATTCTGATATAAAAAAGTTGTATACTAAAATGGCGAGCTAAGGTATTCCTCAATGATTTATCTATCAATGGACATTAAATTAGCATTTCCGAGAAAGTGAGAGAGATGCAAACTAGATTAATGAACCTCGCAGTTATTGCGTGATGAAAAACATGTTTTGAATTTCAGCTGTTTTTACAAGTAACTATATCAGTTATTAGCCTCAGTGCTTCACCATTATGGACCTGATGCAATTGCAGTTCTCAATTTAACACACAAAATATGAATTTTTCGATGGGTGATAATTTCGATGGAACCTGATAGATCCAGAGAAACCGAGTCAAACTAGAATATAGATATGTGAAACCAATTGCAATCAAGACAATGAAACTTTCTATTTGATCATCAAAAATAACTTAATATCATGAAATGAAAAAATGAAAACCAACCATTCAGAAACACAGTCTTCACAGAAGATATGCTTGCAGTGCAATAAAATCGGGGTTTGCATCTTCTCCTGGCATATAGCGCATAGATCTCCAGCTTCATTTACCTGAATACAATAAATAAAGGTTCTGTTAGCACATACTATATTTTTGTTAGCACATACTAATATTTTTGTTAGCACATACTACATTTTTTAACCTCAGTCAACTTCTTAAGCATAACAGGAGGTAGAATTTACAAAATTGGAACATATAACTTATAAAGCACTAAATCTATCGCATATAACCTGAGAAAGAAACTGTGAGGCGAAAACTGTCTCCTTGTTAAGTGTGGGATACCAATGATTAGTTAGTAGCGAGGAACAACAAAAAAAACTGAATGAAATATTAAGTTATTAGCCAGTCGAATTTTTGAAGTGTGGGGTTTATCAACGATAATCCCTTGGTAAATGCTGATCCAGGAACTTAAGCGAACTTGAAAGCTAACGAGTCCCCCGTCTAGAGGTATAACAAGAAGAAATTCGCATGTGAAAGTGCACAAATATATGTAACTTTGGAAGGTCGGAAGAAGCATCAAACCTGTTCTGACGTTGCATAACACCCATAATGGATTTCTTTTCTAGATAATGCTTTTATCGAGGTGAAGAATGATCGGGCCTGAATGAAGAAAGATAAGAAATATAGATAAGTTCGATTTTCAAAATCAAGGACCAGATAGGTAAAGACATTAACTTATTAAATAACATACCTTCTCAACAATTGAAGTTAGCTTAAAAGTTAGATACAATCCTGTAATTAGTGATGAAAACAGACCCCCGTAGACTTTGTTTAGGAAAAATCTATACCACACAGGGGCTGGTAATAATGCACGGTACAGCAGCAATGTGTACTCAACCAGTGTCAACATTTGGCCCTAAAACAACCAAAATACTACAGATAAATTCCCAAACAATTTCACAGATCATTAACTTATTATAAATATGCCTATATGTTAATAAATCATATTCTAGTTCCGTTTTATATAATTGGGAATATTTTTACCTGTCTACGAAAATTATGGCCTTTACCATTCTTGTAATACATTAACATGATTAATTTCAGGACCATTGCTGCCTCCCGTACCATTGTATCTGACAGTAACAAACAGAAAGAAGGTGATGTCGACACAACTGCAGATAAAAACATTTGTTCCGAAGACGAGAGAGGTGACAATAAAAAAATTACAACGATGATGGCGATAATAACATATTAACATGCTATTGCTGCTTCTGAAGGTATCAAACCAATATATGGTCGCATTTTCATAGGATGGGACAGTAAGGCAAACATAGAACATTATTAGGTGAATTTCCATTATGTCTGCAGTAACTAAATTCATGAGATGGGCGAACTTTAATTATATCATAATTCATAATGACAAACAAGCTAATACATAAGTTTCTAAGTCCACATGAATTATGACATAAGTCTAAGCGAACTATAAAGCACTCACTTCGGCTAACAAATGATCAAGCATTTGCCCAAGTGGATGTGTACTTTGGTCATAAATATCACAATAGCAAAGTGATTACAACACAAAAAAAGAAGCAAATAAGTAACAAGAGGTTCATATTCATACCATTCACCAGGATAATAAAGATCGCATGCCAGAAAGGTGGGATTGCCTTTGGAGGAATCATAAGTAATGGGTAGAAAATGTCATCCTTATGATACCACCAGTATATTCCAAATATTTGAAGCGTGAAGAAAATGGAATAGCCAACAAGGACAGATATTTTCCTTTCTCCCTGCAAAATCCAGATGTAATAAGTTCTTTTTACCGCATTGATGTCATTTATAGGAACAATGAAGCAAACGATTCAACCATGAAACAGGAGATTCACCTTTAGAGCTGTTTGCTTCCGAAGAATGTCATTGGATTTCACCAAGACGGCATAGATGTAGATGGTAACGAAAAATCCTGAAACAATGAGCAGAGTAAGAGTTGAATTCTAAGGAAGCTTATGACTGACAGAACAATAGTATACAAAAGAGGTCATAATTATTAAAAAAGCACAAGGCACACAAGCTCATAGTGGATTGGATGCTATATGGTATACTTTTACTGCTTGAAATTATGAAACTATAAATGCAAATCTCAAAAGTAACATGAAAAACTGGAACAATGTTAAATTTGTTAAATTACTTGCATTCAAAACTCTCACAACGACTGAACACGTGCAATTCACCAACAAGAGAAGAATGCAATTCACATCTTCTATTACACAATCGTGTTCCTTCATTATATTTCACGCAACAAGATCATTACACATCTACTTATACAAAACAAAGATAATCATCATAAATATAAACATCCACCCCAAACAACACAAGCAAACCAAAACTCAAAAAACTTAAATTTTAAACACTAATCCATTAAAATCATATTAAACTAAACATTTTGAAAACCATACCTTGCAAATGCTGCCGGATGAAAACCACCAACAGAAGCAGAGAAAACGGAAGAATCTGCTCAACCCACCTCGCCACCTGCTGTATCTCATATCTCGGATACGACGACGTTTCTCTGTTACTATCAACACCGCTGCCCTCATTTCCATTCCCATTTATCTCATCAGAACCAACCACAGATTCCTCCCCATTAACATCATTTTCCCCACTATTTAAAACCCTAACCCTATCTTGCTCCCCAAGTATCCGAATCGAAACCTCCCCATTACTAACGTTATTTCCTCTCCCGTCAACGCCAACATCATTGTTAATCGTCTCTGAATTTCTAGGGCTTTGATTACTGACACTGGGAATAGTATTATTGTTCTGGATTATAAGGGGATGTGCTTCGGAATATGCGTATTCAGGTCGAACAGTAAGGATACCAGAATATTCAAGCAGTGATGAAATAGGGGATTGTAAGTACCGAAGAAAAGGGAATTGTAGGGGCCTTGAGCTTCCACCTCCAGTGCTTGGCGACGAAGGTGCCGAATTCGAAACAACAGAATTTGATGTCTCCATCAAAAAGCCGAAAAAAGTAATAAAACCCAGTAATATTTTCTCAAAATCTAAGGTTTCTTGACCAAAAAAAACTCATCTTTTCGAGATGAAGAATTCTTCGGTTACGGACAATGGAAGGAATTGTGCCGTTCAGGAAAAGTCGAACGAAATAAATCAAATTAAAAAGAAAAAAGAAATCTTCATATATAATCACAAATAATAACAGAGTAGATTTTAACGACGATTAAACGTAAAAAATATTGGAGAACACAATGATCGTTATAGGTTGAATAAGAAAATGTCAAAGAAGAGAAGCTAAGGTTGGACTGGCAGACTTTGATATTTAATTAGTAATGCTTGTGTATATATAATTATTAATTAATAATAGTATCGAAAAATTGTCCGCTGTCTAAATTAGGTTTTCAAATTAATTTTTTTTTAAATAAATAATTTATATGCAAGAATTTATATTTTATAAGAGTTTTTAAATAATTACTTAGACTAGCGACCATGCACAATATTGTGTTCATGTACACAGGGACGAGCTCGAATTAACCGATCGAATCGAATATCTAATTAATTCGGAAATTCTGTTCGATTAATTCTAAAATTCGTTTTAATTTTTTAAAATATCGGTTTAATTTTGGTTTTGATTTTAAAAAACTAGTTCACCGGTTTTTAAAATTTTTGAACTTTTTTTATATTTAAAATCACTTTTTTTTTTTCATTTCAATTTTTTTAAAAAAATTGGTTAATCGGTTACCGACCAAATTAATCGATAGTTATCGATTCAATACGTTCGGTTATGTAAAACGTGCGGTCGGTTCAGTTATATAAAAAAAAATGATTTTTTTTATTCGATTCAGTAGTTAACCGAATTAACCGATTACTTAATCTTGAACTCAATTCATTCATCATTTGTCATGAATAAGCATAATGATGATAGTTTGCGAATCGATCCAAAAATTAGTTTGTGAACGGAAGGTCAAAAACAGACCCACGAATCTGGTCGCTGGTTGACGAGGAAAGAAACCAAATCTTAGGATGGTGTTGCTCTCAACTAAATGTGAATATAATTCTGGCACTAAAATAAATGGTTGTGATCTTCTTGTTGTAGATGCAATGAACAAAATAGACGAGAAATCCATAGGCTTTTCACAAACAGCTTCATGATAGAGGGAGTGTTTAAAATTGATTTTGAAAAATGTTTATTTATTTTTTAGAATAAAAAAATAGATTTTGGGTGTTTGATTTCATTGATTCTGCTATTTCTTCTCTAAAAAACAAGTAAAAGCTGAAACAGAGAAGCAAGTTATGAGATGTTTCTGTATGTTTTAAATTGAGTGGTACAATTTTGTGATTCATTGAAAGCATAAAACAATTTCTTTTATTTTAATATCAAACACTCAATGTTTTTGTTTAAAAAAACAGTTTTTCCCAACGTTAAGCAAAATAACATAGAAGCACTTTAAATAAACATGGGAAAATTTTGGGCCGGTACCATTAGGTAAAAGAATTTTCGGCTCAGTCACCCAAAAAAAAGTTCTTTCAACTAAGTCTATTTTTTAATACAGTGATCAAAGTAATCTCACTTATAAAAACACTGTGCACCGCATGACTCATTTTTACATGCACCGCGTGACTACTTTTACATGCACTACATGCACCGCATCACTCAATTTTACATGCACCGCATGAGTAATTTTACATGCATCACATGAGTAACTTTATATGCGCCGCATGAGTAAATTATACATGCGCCGCATGAGTAAATTATACATGCGCCGCATGAGTAAATTATACATGCGCCGTACGAATAAATTTTACATGCACCACAATAATAAATTTTTTCGTGCACCGCATGAGTGATTTTTAATTTACACATTACTTTAGTTACAAAATGCATTATGTGGGAACAGTTTTATTTAATAGAAACTGCCTGATCATCCATCATATCTTGTACCATCGAATGCACCTCGCCCACTTGAGGAGTTTCATCAGAACAAGAAGCTGATTTTCCGATACCAAAAAGATTTAACGCAACCGTGTCTAACTTCTCAGAATCAATAATAGCGTCTTCTTCAACAAACTCGTGAGTATGCTCTGCCCTTGGTTACTCGCGGTGCTCGGTTCGTGGAGATATCCCATAATCAAGAGACCGATCACTACAACTCCAATCATCATGTGATATCTGTAAGTATTCCATCAAGCATCGTACGCAGCGGAATATAAAAATTTATGGATTACAAGACACCGGATCTATACAAAGGGGTTCATATCGGATAAAGGATCAAAGGTCTCACCCTTGTAGCGTGTTTGAGCAGATTCCACGAAGCAGCACGTCCAACGAACTCCGAGTCTCAAGCAACACCTCCAAAGGTCTTGTCTCTACGGTATCCACACTATTAATCGAACAAGGGACGTTCAAGAACAAGTTGCTAGACTTATTCTTGAACCAAAACCAAACTCCCGGTTCAAAACCGATCAACGACTACCAATTTCTTCTCAAGATGTCGACGGCGGCCGTGAGATCCAATGAGAGAAGGAGGCGGCCGAGAGATGTTGTGGAGTGGAGGCTAGGTTATGATATCAAAGTATGATTAACAATTAATCAAAACCTTATATTTATATTATAAGACTTTAATTAAGGTTCAAGACTTTCTTAAAGTCTCATGGGCCCAAACCCATGATTTAATTAAATCCTTATAATCATTTAATTAAGACTCCTCTTAATTATTTAATTCATCCCATGAATTTAATTTCCCTATCGATTTAATCTTTTGTGCGATCCGATAGGATCTTGTAATGTTGGCAGTGACATAAAATCTCATTTTACGTCACAAGCAATTAGCGGTATCTAGCAACACATCAAGGCTACCCAAATTACAAGAATGTCTTTGACTCGACATAACCTAAGAACTTGTGATAATATTAACCATGTAACTTAATCCCTTTGTCCTTTGTGTTTAGATTGAACACGAGTCATGGAATAGTCATACTCGTATATTCAATCTTTATTTCTTGATCCCCAAGTAGAACTAGAATAAACGAATAAGCTTGATATCACATATCGACTCATTCTAGCATGGCCATGCATTTTAGTTCTCACTTGATCAAGGGCCAAACACTTCTCCTGTTATATAGGAGGGACAAATCCTATCTCGATCAGTCAACATCCCTCTACATAATTCGTAGTGTATCCAATAGTCGCCTTTATAGTTTACCCTGTTACGGGTAACGTTTGACAATATCAAGATACATAACTCCTTATGTTGGGATCTCTGATGATCACAAGTCGTAAGGATTACATACATTATTATCACTATGAGAATTGCATATGACAATCATATAACTATCCATGTTGCATTCTCATGGTGGGTCTGTCCAGTACATCGTTCTATAACATGTACCCATGTGTTGATTTGATATCTCATATCAATGAACAATTCATCAATCAATACATACTACTCTCTATGTATTATCATCATCCTGATTCATGATAATACTTGACTAGGGAAAATGTTTAAGAATAATACAATATTATTCTAAGGACATTAACATATATATTAATTCACATTGCACAGTTAAACGAATAATATATAATAATGAATTGCCATTCATAAAATCATAAATATTGTATGTCAAAACAATCATCCAATGACATGTCTTAGGGCATATCCCAACAAATCTCCCACTTGCACTAAGACCAATCAGACATATACCTAATGCCTAGATATCTAGTATGACGATCATGCTTCTGCTGTGACAGTGGCTTCGTCAATGGGTCAGATACATTATCATATGTTGGTACTTTGCATATTTTAACATCTCCCCTTTCAACGATTTCTCGAATGAAATGAAAGCTCCGAAGTATGTGCTTGGATCATTGGTGAGATCTAGGTTCCTTATTGGTGAGATCTAGGTTCCTTAGCCAATGCGATCGCTCCATTGTTGTCACAATAGAGTTCTATCGGATCTTTAATGCTAGGCGCCACTCCAAGTTCAGAAATGAACTTCCTGATCCAAACAGCTTCCTTTGCTGCATCCGAGGCAGCAATATACTCAGCTTCCGTTGTAGAATTGGCTACTGTCTCTTGCTTTGAACTCTTCCAGCTCACAGCACCTCCATTTAGGCAATACACATATCCAGAATGCGATCGAAAATCATCTTTGTCGGTTTGGAAGCTTGCATCAGTGTAACCCATTACATTGAGCTCTTCCTCACCTCCATAAATCAAGAATGTATCTTTAGTTCTTCTCAAGTACTTCAGGATATTCTTGACAGCAATCCAGTGACCTTCACCTGGATCAACTTGATATCTGCTCGTCATGCTCAAAGCATACGATACATCGGGACGAGTACATATCATGGCATACATGATAGATCCAATAGCTGACGCATATGGAATCTTACTCATGCGTTGTCTCTCATCTGGTGTTGAAGGACACTGTTCCTTCGAGAGATATATACCATGTGTCATAGCCACGAATCCTTTCTTTGATTCTTGCATGCTAAACCTTTTAAGCACTTTGTCTATGTATGTACTTTGACTTAGGCCGAGAAGCCTTCTCGATCTATCTCTATAGATCTTGATTCCTAATACATAGGTGGCTTCTCCCAAGTCTTTCAACGAAAAGCAGTTCCCTAGCCAAATCTTTACAGATTGTAAGGCAGGGATATCATTCCCAATAAGAAGTATGTCATCTACATACAACACTAGGAAAATGATTATGCTCCCACTGACCTTCTTGTAGACACAAGGTTCATCTACGTTTTTGATAAAACCAAACTCTTTGATTGCATCATCAAAACGAAGATTCCAACTCCGAGAAGCTTGCTTCAATCCATAAATGGATCGTTGTAGCTTGCATATCTTTCCAGCATCCTTTGGATCGACAAAACCCTCGGGCTGTGTCATGTACACATCCTCGAGCAGATTTCCATTAAGAAAAGCTGTTTTGACATCCATCTGCCAGATTTCATAATCATGAAATGCAGCTATTGCAAGTAAGATCCTTATGGATTTAACCATGGCCACTGGTGAAAAGGTTTCATCATATTCAATACCATGAATTTGTTTGAATCCTTTTGCAACCAGCCGGCCTTTATAGGTTTGTACATTACCATCCATATCGGTCTTTTTCTTGAAAATCCATTTGCACCCTATGGGTCGATCCCTTCAGGTGGATCAACCAAAGTCCATACTTGGTTTGCATACATGGATTCCAT
This sequence comes from Haberlea rhodopensis, assembly GCA_907163345.1. Classification (NCBI taxonomy): domain Eukaryota; kingdom Viridiplantae; phylum Streptophyta; class Magnoliopsida; order Lamiales; family Gesneriaceae; genus Haberlea; species Haberlea rhodopensis. Next base: position 261,937 of record CAJQUN010000555.1, read on the forward strand.
CTCAGATTTCATGGCCTCTTGCCATTTCTCAGAATCAGTGCCCATTATAGCTTGTTGATAAGATGACGGCTCATCCTCATCAATAAGTAGTAAGTCACCTTGTTGAGTCACAAGAAATCCATATCTCTGTGGCTCACGGTGTTCTCTTACAGACCTACGTTGGGCTTGTGTCTCTTGAGCAGGTACTTCTTCCATAACAGCTTGTGGTGCCTGCTCTGTTTCCATCTCAATCTCAGGTTCAGTGTTTTCTTGTGGTTGAACTTTACTAAGTTCTATTTTTCTCCCACTGGTTTTTCTAGAAATAAATTCTCTTTCAAGAAAATACACCAGTCCGAGCAACAACTACTTTGTTCTCGGTGGGATAATAGAAATAGTATCCTTTCGTTTCCTTAGGATACCCCACAAATAAACACTTATCAGATTTGGGTCCAAGTTTGTTAGTGGCGTGACGTCTAACGAAAGCCTCACAACCCCAAATCTTCATAAAAGACATACTAGGACACTTCCCAGTCCATATCTCATATGGTGTCTTTTCCACTGATTTAGATGGAACACGGTTCAGTAAGAAAATCGATGTTTCTAGAGCGTGTCCCCAAAACGATATCGGAAGATCTGCATGACTCATCATTGATCTAACCATGTCCAACAAGGTTCGATTTCTCCTCTCGGATACACCATTCCATTGTGGAGTATACGGAGGAGTGAGTTGTGGGACTATCCCACACTCCTTTAGATAGTCATGAAACTCTTGGCTTAAGTATTCACCTCCTCGATCTGATCGAAGGTTTTTGATACTTTTGTCAAGTTGGTTTTGTACTTCATTCTTGAAATCTTTGAACTTTTCAAAGGTTTCATGCTTATGCTTCATTAGGTACACATACCCATATCTACTGAGGTCATCAGTAAATGTAACGAAGTACTGAAAACCACCTCTAGCTTGTGTACTTATTGGTCCACATACATCACTATGTATTAGTCCCAATAACACATTTGACCTTTCAACATGTCCCTTGAAAGGGGCTTTAGTCATCTTGCCCATTAAACAAGATTCGCATGTTTCATATGATTCAAAATCAAATGAATCTAATACTCCATCCTTATGAAGTTTAGATATGCGGTTCTCGTTTATGTGGCCCAAGCGACAATGCCAGAGATAAGTCGAATTACAATCATTATTTTTAATCCTTTTAGTATTTATGTTATAGACAGGCATATCAAGATTTAATAAATAAAGACCATTCACCATTTGTGCACTAGCATAAAACATATCATTTAAATAAATGGAACTACAGTTGTCCTTTATAATAAATGAGAATCCATACTTGTCCAAACAAGAAATAGAAATAATGTTTTTGGTAATTGAAGGCACAAAATAACAATCTTTTAAAATCAACGATAAACCAGAAGGCAAAGATAAATAATAATCTCCTATAGCTAATGCAGCAACTCTTGCTCCATTTCCAACTCGGAGATCAACTTCGCCTTTCGCCAACAATCTACTCTTTTTGAGGTCCTGCACATTTACACAAATGTGAGACCCACATCCAGTATCTAATACCCAAGATGAAGAAGTAGATAAATTGACTTCTATAACAAAAATACCTGAAGTGGAAGTCACACTTCCTTTCTTGAGATCCTCCAGATATACTTTGCAGTTCCTTTTCCAATGACCGGTCTCACCGCAATGGAAACAGTTCCCTTCCTTTGCTATCCCTCCCTTTGGCTTCAGTGCATAAGACTTTGGCTTAGATTTAACAAAGACCTTCTTTGCTTTCTTATTGCCTTTAGCTTTGGCCTTTCCTTTGCCCTTATTCACAATAAGAACATTTGTGGCCTTAGTCTTCTTTGTATTCGCTTCATATGTTCTCAACATACCAAGTAATTGTGGTAGAGTCTTTTCCATGTTAGTCATATTGTAATTTACTACAAATTGACTGAAGCTCTCAGGCAACGATTGCAAGATCACATCGGTGGCCAACTCTTGGTCCAATGAAAAACCCAGCTTCTCCAGATTCTCAATGTACCCAATCATCTTGAGTACATGAGTTCCAACTAGGCTTCCCTCTACCATCATGCACTGGAACAACGCTTTAGAGACGTCATACCTCTCTTGTCTAGCTTGCTGTTGGTACAATTGCTTTAAGTGTTCGATCATATCGAACGCCTCCATTTCCTCATGTTGCTTCTGAAGCTCAGAGTTCATGGTGGCAAGCATAAGGCAGCCAACATCAAGTGCGTCATTCTGATGCTTCTTGTAAGCTTCTTTATCGGCTCTATTAGCCGTCAGGGGAGGTTCCTCAACAGGTAAGGGTTCCTCTAGGACATATTGTTTCTTTTCTTGCTTGAGGACTATCCTCAGATTCCTATACCAGTCTAGGAAGTTTGTCCCATTTAATTTGTCCTTCTCAAGGACCGATCGCAGTGATAATGTGCTTGTTGTATTGTTAGTTGCCATGGATATCTACAATATAAATATGCAAAATAAGTTTATGATTTAATAATTTAACATGGTCTTATATTAAATGATACTCCCACTATTTTGTTTAAAAATATCAACCCTCGAAACCTTTAGTGGGCCAAGATCCATATTTCGCCTAATCTTGAGTTAGCTTTGGCTAATCGCCCAAGACTCGGTTATTTAGGTAGACAACACTTTGTCAATTACATCACATGTAATTCTTGGATAGTTGGACGAACAACACTTTGTTCAATTCATCAAATGAATTATTATCCAACCCATGCCTCTAGGTTCCCAATCCTATTGAGATAACCTAGTTAAGTCGTACCCAATTTAAAGTATAACGGATATCACTTTTATCCTTTCGCGCCTTACTAAGATTGCCACGGTGCTTTGCTTTGGCAAACCCACACATGTACAATCAAAGTTTTGACGAGTACTTTTAATTTTGGAAGGCATCTAAAACTTAATATTTTAGAGGGATTTATTGATATCATGATTAGTTTGATAACTTAAAATATGTCCACTACATATAGGTGTTTACATATCTACATATATGTGTAATACAATTATCAATCTAAAATATAAGATAAATCATGCATCAACATACATAATTAAACGTGACATGGTTATAGCCCCTACTAGCGATTTTCTCAAGCCAATGAGAAAATCTTAAGAGTCAACCTAAGGTAACTTCACAAGCACCTTCCTTTGGCTCCAATTTGTGAATGGCCTCCTCATCCCGGCACGATGCTCCATCTTCATTGATCACCATCAACAAATAAACTACACTATTTACAAGATATAGAATTCCTCGATTCACATTCGAGGGGAACATAGGGGAGGGATAACATTTAGAATAAAATAGAGAAGGCACGACACGCAGGTCGTATTATAAATTACAAACATTCACAAATCCTATCTAATAGGTCAAAGGGCTATAACCATGCACCATGCTCAAACAACACATAAAACATGCTTTAACATTTAATTAATTAAATTCTAAACAATTTAAAATTTAATTCTAATTAAAATGTAAAATAATTTTTAAAAAATTATCGTACGCTCGGGACATCACATGCCACGAACTTAAGCGACTAAGCCACGAACCACCATGGTTCGAACCAACCAAACACCACGGATGGACCAATTATGGGCCTAGGGTTCGAAACCCTAGCCCATGGCCGAACCATTGAGCGAGCGGCGCTATGGTCTAACCCTAGCCGCCTTGCTCCTTGTTTGTGTTTCCTTCGAGCCAACTTGATCGAAACATTTGAATTTGTTAGCCACGAGTCACGGTCAGGTCATGCACAGTGGTGGCTCAACCATCTCGAGCCAAAGGTTCGAAAACCCTAGCTCTCACGTGGTGAAGCCACTTATCCAGGCATGCGTGAACCATTATCAAGCCAAAGACTTCAAAACTCATCCACGTCTTGAAACCTCCATGCACGAACATGAGCCACAACGACTAGGCCATCTCGAGCCAAGGGTTCGAAAACCCTAGCCCTCACGTGGCTAAGCCGTGGGTCAAGTGCACTAGGTGGTGGCCGAAACATTATGTAATTAATTCGATTATTCGCTTCGTGTATCGTATACATCAAACATTAATTATATCAAAATATAATTTCATGATAATTTCACAAACTTAATATTAACATATCATATATGTTCATACAGTTTTAAATAGCATGCAATATTAGTTCTAATATGATTAAAACAATTTAATCACATAAATCCGATATGAGACTTGTACACGGCTCTGATACCACTGTAAGTAATCCATCAAGCATCGTACGCAGCAGAATATAAAAATTTATGGATTACAAGACACTGGATCTATACAAAGGGGTTCATATCGGATAAAGGATCAAATGTCTCACCCTTGTAGCGTGTTTGAGCAGATTCCACGAAGCAGCACGTCCAACGAACTCCGAGTTTCAAGCAGCACCTCCAAAGGTCTTGCCTCTACGGTATCCACACTATTAATCGAACAAGGGACGTTCAAGAACAAGTTGCTAGACTTATTCTTGAACCAAAACCAAACTCCCGGTTCAAAACCGATCAACGACTACCAATTTCTTCTCAAGATGTCGACGGCGGCCGTGAGATCCAATGAGAGAAGGAGGCGGCCGAGAGATGTTGTGGAGTGGAGGCTAGGTTAAAGTATGATTAACAATTAATCAAAACCTTATATTTATATTATAAGACTTTAATTAAGGTTCAAGACTTTCTTAAAGTCTCATGGGCCCAAACCCATGATTTAATTAAATCCTTATAATCATTTAATTAAGACTCCTCTTAATTATTTAATTCATCCCATGAATTTAATTTCCCTTATCGATTTAATCTTTTGTGCGACCCGATAGGATCTTGTAATGTTGGCAGTGACATAAAATCTCATTTTACGTCACAAGCAATGAGTGGTTTCTAGCAACACATCAAGGCTACCCAAATTACAAGAATGCCTTTGACTCGAAATAAAACATTACTTAAAGATGAGATATTCACAAGAATTTCCCCATTATCATCAAATGACATATTTACTGATATGAAATAAAACATTTCATTGGTTATGCTTTCTGAAAATGTTAATGGTTTCTGAAAATTGAAACGATTGGTGCGTCTATCAATGTTTTTGGTTAAAAGACAGACCTGAGTCTATCGATGCATGTAATTTACATGCACCGCTAGAGATATGCATCACATGAGTCTTCTAGATAAAAATTGTTGGTGGAATCAAGTTATTTACATGCACAGCATGAGATATGCATCACATGAGTCTAGCGGTGCAAGTAAATTATATGCACCGCTAGACAAAAGTGAAAATGATGATAATAATGAAATATGTGAAGATTTTTCTATTTTGAACTGAGATTAGTTTCTGAAAATTCATAATGATTGTGAAATCCCTTTACAAAAGGAATTAGGAATTGATGGATACAGTCTTGTAAATAAAAATTGTTGGTGAAATCAAGTTATTTACATGCACCGCATGAGATATCATAGCATGAGTCTAGTTGTGCATGTAAATCACATGCACCACTAGACACAGGAAAGTGAAAACGATGATAATAATGAAAAATGTGATCTGAAAATTCATAATGATGATGAAATCTCTTTAAAAGGGACTTTGGAATTGATGGATGCAGTCTTGTAGATAAAAACTGTTGGTGGAATCAAGTTATTTACATGCACCGGATTAGATATGCATCACATGAGCCTAGCGGTGCATGCGGTGCATGTAAATTACATGCACCGCTAGACACAAAAAAGTGAAAATGATGATAATAATGAAAACGTTGAAGATTTTTCTATTTTTAACTGAGATTAGTTTCTAAAAATTCATAATGATGATGAAATCCATTTACAAAGGGAATTAGGAATTGATTGTTGCAGTCTTGTAGATAGAAACTGTTGGTGGAATCAAGTTATTTACATGCACAAAACGAGATATGCATCACATGAGTCTAGCGGTGCATGTAAATTATATGCACCGCTAGACACAAGAAAGTGAAAATGATGATAATAATGAAAAATGTGAAGATTTTTTTATTTTTAACTGAGATTAGTTTCTGAAAATTTATAATAATGGTGAAATCCCTTTACAAAAGAAATTAAGAATTGATTTATGCAGTCTTGTAAATAAAAATTGTTGGTGGAATCAAGTTATTTACATGCACCGCATGAGATATGCATCACATGAGTCTAGCGGTGAATGTAAATTACATGCACCGCTAGACACAAGAAAGTGAAAATGATGATAATAATTAAACAATATGAAGATTTTTCTATTTTTAACTGAGATTAGTTTCTGAAAATTTATAATAATGGTGAAATCCCTTTACAAAAGGAATTTGGAATTGATTTATGTAGTCTTGTAAATAAAAATTGTTGGTGGAATCAAGTTATTTACATGCACCGTATGAGATATGCATCGCATGAGTCTAGCGGTGCATGTAAATTAAATGCACCGCTAGACACAGGAAAGTGAAAATGATGATAATAATGAGAAATATGAAGATTTTTCTATTTTTAACTGAGATTCGTTTCTGAAAATTCATAATGATGATGAAATCTCTTTACAAAGGGAATTTGGAATTGATGGAAGTCTTGTAGATAAAACTGTTGGTGGAATCAAGTTATTTACATGGACCGCAGATATGCATCACATGAGTCTATCGGTGCATATAAATCGCATACACCGCTAGACACAAGAAAGTGAAAATGATGATAATAATGAATAATGTGAAGATTTTTCTATTTTTAACTTAGATTAGTTTCTGAAAATTCATAATGATGATGAAATCCCTTTATAGAGTGAATTAGGAATTGATGGATGCAGTCTTGTAGATAAAAACTGTTGGTGGATCAAGTTATTTACATGCACCGCATGAGATATGCATCGCATGAGTCTAGCGGTACATGTAAATTACATGCGCCGTTTGACACAAGAAAGTGAAAATGATTATAATAATGATTGATTCAAAAATAAAAATGTTATTTTGATTCTTTTGTTACGCGTGGAGGCTGTTTCTGCTCTCGGCATGGTGACCAAGACTCGTGAATTTAATTTGACTTGGTATTAAAAAAAATCATTTGCATGATCACATTAAAATATTTTGACCAAGACTTATATGTGAAAAGCTACTCAAACACGATATAATACTCAAATAATGTGTTAATTATTTTTTTGGTTGTAAATTACATGTACATATAGACTCATATGACACATGTGAGTCATGCGTGCATGTAATTTACATGCACTGCATGCGTTTAACAAGAAATTACCTAGCGGTGCATTAATTTACAGCTATATTTTGGTTAAAGAAAATACCTGAGTCTATCGGTGCATGTAATTTACATGCACCAATAGATTAGCGATGCATGTAAGTTACATGCACCGCTAGGTAATTCTTTGTTAGTCTCGTGCGGTGCATGTAAATTACATGCAACGCATGACTCACATGCACCATATGTGTTTATCGGTGCATGTACGTACATGCACCATATGTGTCTATAGGTGCATGTAATTTACATGCACCTCTAGAGCCATATTGTGGGGTCCTCTTTACTTAATCCATTATGTATCAAGTTAACATACATATGTGAGTCTGAATTAAGTAATAACATGCACTGATTAAGATTATCTTACTAGTTAAGTTGTTACAGATGTATCAAACCACTGGTACATAAACCAACTAACTTTTTCACATATACATTACATGTAAAATGAACAACCTAATCCAGTACAACTCCTATGCAGTGGTTCACCTCGCAGCGGAATAAGACTCACGCTCCCCACGTCTATGAGTTCCTACAGAAACATTCACACAATGAGTATATATAACAATTATTTCAGTGCAATATCAAACCACAATATCAATATCAATGATAAAGCACAAATAAATCATCAATAGTGAATGCTTTGTATCATGCATCAACAAATGCATCATGTCATGACATGTCTTAACAAATACCCTATTATCACGAGACTAAAATGATATGCCTATTCAGCTCAATATGTCAGTGGAACCACCTCACATCTTCATATTAGCAGCACATATCATAGTACCGTCCTCAAATGATAATAGCCAGAGCATATACCCAAAAACCGGCGTATATCTCAAACATATAACCGAGCATATACCCAAACCAGGCGTATATCTCAAACATATAACCGAGCATATACTCAAACCAGGCGTATATCTCAATGTAACATATCCGAGCATATACCCAAACCAGGCGTATATCTCAATGTAACATATCCGAGCATATACCCAAACCAGGCGTATATCTCAATGTAACATATCCGAGCATATACCCAAACCAGGCGTATATCTCAATGTAACACATGATATCCATGAATGTACATGCATATGATACTACCAATCATATGATACAAACATAACACAATTCATACGATATCAAAACCATAACATCATCATCGCATAATATTCTATACTCAGTACGTCAACACGTACCTGTAAAGCGACACAAACCAGATAAATCAGTCGTCAATGGTTACTTGCTTCTTTGCCCTGTCCCCTGTGATGATGTTACCATAATACCAACAATATCATGTTAAACGAGGTTGAATTAGTCATTTCCACAACAAAATAATATTATTCCACATTTTAACTCTACCGATCGATCGGTCACTCTAGCGATCGATCGGTCCAAATATTCAACCCTAGCGATCGGTCGGTCAGAAGCTAGCGATCGATCGCTCCAAAATCTGATTTTCTCAAAAATGCTACGGCTTTTACCGATCGATCGGTCGCTTCTAGCGATCGATCGGTACCTACACCGCCTTACATCCCCTGTTTCTACCGATCGATCGGTACACATAGCGATCGATCGGTCGATGATAAATTTTTGAAACCATGGCGATTTTTAATGCTTATCTTCATGGTTCTCAACCTACACCTCAAGTTAACCCATCAAAACTTGATCACTAGATAAACTAGCATCATATAACCATATTCCATCATTTATACTTCAAATGATTACATGAAAACTCATAGCAAGTCATATGAAAGAATTAACTTCACATGCTTCAAGTTTGACATATTAAGCACATATGTCCATGAACTATGATACCAAAGCATAGAAATCTACTTTCCTTACCACATACTTCATGTTAAACATGCTTCTAAGCTAGAACCAAGCAAGGACACCAAGGGATTCAAAAGAGCATTTGTAGAGATTTGTAGGTGAGTTTAGGTGAATTGTGTGTTTACAATCTGATATTCATCTATATAATCACCTTTAACTCCAAATGCACATGTAATATAATCACCTTTAACTCCAAATGCACATTTACATGTAATTCCTCTCACATGCATGGTTAATGTATAGTCAAATTCACATGACATTCCTAGCCCATTTACATGTACATGCATATGAAATTAAATTCAAATGCCCACTAGTACAAGTTGCTTAATATGTTACTATACTTGATTTAATCCAATCATTCCTATGCACTACATCTAGTGCATCATGTTTCTTTCCTTGTCAAATATCTAATATTCAGTTCATGTATGTGAGTATTAACCCTCGGTTCAACCCGAACCCGAGTCCACATCGTCCCGTAATTATTCAAAATTACGCCATAACAAATCGAGGCATTACAATTCTCCCCCACTCATTGAATTTCGTCCTCGAAATTGCTTATACAACATATGAATCTCATATATCATATGAATCACATACAGAAAGCCATAAGCTTCAACCCTATTAGCAATCCTACAAGGAATAATAACATAGTGGCAAATAAGCTTTGCACAAACATGCATTATAAATGCAACATTATTTGCCGGAACAAATAATCAAAAGTAAATCTGCTACATACTCAACATGTTCAACTAGCAGATACTTACCAGACCAGCAGTATAAGAAGCCAAAAGAAAACATACCAGACATTGCACTTTGGATTCTACTGCATACCCATGTTCTTGCATAACAGCTTGTTACCATTCGCTTTTATCCACGTAGCCATATGCTCACAACACTCTACACCAGCCGGGCATAGATAGTATGTCTGCATCGTTGTAATACCATCAACAGACAAACATTTCACTAGTATCCGTGAACACGCATATACATCTCTTGTTATACACAACAGTATCCATCAAATTGACTTGAGCTCATACAACTCATTGTACGGTGAATACCCATACCCAAGTCACTGCCCACTCACATTCCTGCTGGATGCATCCAAATGATTCCCAATGGAGCATCTGTTCGTCTAATGTCTAATACATCGTCTCTCCTTGGACAACTAGTCACCATATAATAATACCGTCAATGGTTCAAATCCTGGTATTACACCTTTTCCATACACATTCACATTATGCCACACTTTAGAAATACAGCAACACACATACTCACGTTGTGTATTATAGAACGGTTTAGAATGTTTCCATTCGTCTGTACTCCTGTGTAAACCTACGCAGAAAATCGAGATCAGCAAGATACTCTAAACCAAGTACCTCGGTCCTTGTCACATTCAGATTCTACACATCCAAAGGTGCACAGAACCATCTCTGTTCTCACATTTCACAAAGTTGTATTGTAGTATGGAATTACACCATGTGATAGATACAGCATATCCATCTATCATTTACATACTAATCTCCCACGCCAGACTTCTCAGTCTAGATTAAACACTGAACACGATACCAGTCCAGAACAAACACTGGACACCAACTTGTCCAAACCACGAAAAGTAATCCACATCACACTCACATGTCATTAATGTATACTGTACACCAAAGCTATGTACAATACATATGTCCAGATGAGTATATGGTCATCTCACTCAATGACTATGGTCTCATCTGACCCCTATACCGGAAATGTCATTCTTTGTACCAACTATCCCCCCCCCCCCCCCCCCCCCCCCCCCAAGACTACCATCTTGAGTATAACAAGCTTTGACAACGAGTCCTTATTTTCTATTCACTGTTCCCTGTAATGATTAACACAAAATATCATGTAGCAATGGAAACCAACATGTTTTCCACGCATGTGTCATTCACTTGCTACATGGATTACACCAACAAATCCAACACATCACAGGTACCTGATAACTCATTCCGTTCTGCTTCAAGAACTTATCCATACAGATTATCATATCACCCGGATAGATCATAAAATCGAAGATATCACCCGACTATATCACATGATCGCATATATCACTCAGATATATCACATGATCGAATATATCACTCAGATATATCACATGAACGCATATAGTACATAATCGAAACCAACAGTTGTCTACTTCACCATATTCATTGAATCTTTCTTTATTGGAATGCATTCCTAATAAACATGACTGCTCCCAACAAATCGTTATCACCTCTGGTTCATGAAGGAATAACCAATCCAACAATACATGGAAGGTAACAAATTCCAACTCAACTGCAATCACACAATCCACACATTCTTATTGACATGAATGACAATCAAAGTACCATCCCACTCATGGTCATTATGGCACTATGACACTACAATCAGACCCAAAAGAATTGTCATCTCATATAGCATTGCTTATGATACCTTCACACTACTGTCACCGTATTATGTTCCAAGTACACTTTCCGTGTACGCTCAAAGAATATCATATCAGAATACTCAAGTACCACCATATAGCAAAAATACCATTCACCATCTGGTATATGTCAAATCAGTCTCATAGTGGTCGTACCACTATAACATGACACAAACTTCAATACCATACACAAGCTCAAAAGAGAATTCATTTCATGGACAAATCAAGTCCCATCACACTACTTCATACGTGTGAGTTTCTTCAACCTTCTCATAACCATCTGTGATTCATCAACCACCACATGGTTTAGCATATGTGTAGTATACCAACCATACTGTTTCCTCATGAAACATATTCGTAGACTGTCCATCAATAGATATCAACCCAACATCTATCGAGTACAAAATGCAAACCAATCAACGATGCAAACCAATCGCATGACGAGGTCGGCATATTAAAATCACGATCCCATCATGCATACATCCCCCGTTCAAGACTATATGAATTTCATGTCAACTGCATAGTACAATCACAACACAACGGAAACTCTGATTGCATCAGCACTACAGTCGCAGTGTACAAGCAATCTACGGAAACTCAAACTTCCTTATCCATCTGGAAAATGTGGACATTCAACATCAAACTTGTGAACCATACATCATAGCCACCAAGCTATGCTATCAAACAATAGTTCACATTCAATGCTTCCCGGATACTCACATTGCCAACCAATCTCTGTTGGTCTTACGTGTACAGATCACTCCTGTCATACAACAATCTAGAATATGACAAACTGTCAACATAGTTCCACTAAAGCATCAGTTTACGGATGTCTATTATGACGTCCTTTTCTGTCTCCAGAAGCTATACAAGCATCCAATGCTCTCAGTAACAACACAGATACCCACACTCTGTTCAAAGCAGACCAATCAATTTCAACCTCATAATGCAGTTCACAACACAGAACTAAATGTTCATATACAACATCCCATACACAACTGTATGCACTTGAGGTATCTCGTGTCACTCAAAGACACTCATGGCTGCCACACATACCACATACATAAAGTCTCATACGGACAACCTTATCGCTCAGACTAAGTTCATATCAAAACAATGATATACATTCCCATATGTACTATACCCTAGTCAGATATACTACATGCCCACATCGCACCATGTATGTCCCAGTACAGCCATCACAAAGATTACATGTGCAGGTATCACAACAATCTTTGTCGGTGATCATTGCATCACTGCAATCTTCGCTGGTACTCATTTTCTTTTCTTTCACTCTGAAAGACTTCCATGCTCAAATCCATATGATACAACAAAAACGAACACAAGAAGCTAATACACAGAGAGGATCACACAGTCCATTAACCAGTCACCAAAACACGAGTGACGTGAACAACATCAACTGATAACAGTCGAACATACTGCGGTTGTACCGCTCCTTCCATCAATACGCCTCAGCGTTACTATCATTGAATTCTCTCAATTTCATGTTCCTTGTCAACTCCATGACAACAAACATAGAGTTCAACACACACATACACACCGGAGAACCATACACAGATGATACCCTGACAAGATACTCATCACCACGATGATCTCACGAATCACCAATTACCGCTGTGAAATACCACAATAACGAATACTATTATTGTACACTACTTTCACAGTCGCTACATGTACCATCTGAAATTCCCCATGTAAACATACTGCGTTAGCCATACGCTCCACACAGATCAAGAATAAAGTATTTCATTCCCATTCAGACCATACATGTCGAACTAACATTGCAATCATAGATTGCATATCAAGAATGCCCTTGACCTTCCATTCACACATCATGTGTCAGCGGCCAGTCCATCATTAGGTCTGATACACAATCTCATACAGGCTGACTTTGCACATGGAGCTAATACCAGTCTTTGCTTTTCATGCTCCACCCACTGTACAACTTACTCCTCCGATTCGGTATCGACCTACATACCATTACCACGGAATCAGTGGAATAGCTCCCGTGAAACATATCATGTCCCCAGCCAAATGATAGTACAGAAACCCGGTATACCAACCACGGTACACCTCCCACAACATCACTTATGTCACTCATAAGGATTCATACCAAGCCAAGTCATACTATCATCCTGCAAAACAAGGGTTAACAATAACAGATACAAAGACAAAGCATGTTCCCAGACACTATATCATCAGTATCACATGCCTGTAAGTGATTAGGTAACTCCCTAACTCACTTCCTCTACCCTTGTTCATCCCGTTCTCGAACCACTGCTCTGATACCACTAATATGGGGTCCTCTTTACTTAATCCATTATGTATCAAGTTAACATACATATGTGAGTCTGAATTAAGTAATAACATGCACTGATTAAGATTATCTTACTAGTTAAGTTGTTACAGATGTATCAAACCACTGGTACATAAACCAACTAACTTTTTCACATATACATTACATGTAAAATGAACAACCTAATCCAGTACAACTCCTATGCAGTGGTTCACCTCGCAGCGGAATAAGACTCACGCTCCCCACGTCTATGAGTTCCTACAGAAACATTCACACAATGAGTATATATAACAATTATTTCAGTGCATTATCAAACCACAATATCAATATCAATGATAAAGCACAAATAAATCATCAATAGTGAATGCTTTGTATCATGCATCAACAAATGCATCATGTCATGACATGTCTTAACAAATACCCTATTATCACGAGACTAAAATGATATGCCTATTCAGCTCAATATGTCAGTGGAACCACCTCACATCTTCATATTAGCAGCACATATCATAGTACCGTCCTCAAATGATAATAGCCAGAGCATATACCCAAAAACCGGCGTATATATCAAACATATAACCGAGCATATACCCAAACCAGGCGTATATCTCAAACATATAACCGAGCATATACCCAAACCAGGCGTATATCTCAATGTAACATATCCGAGCATATACCCAAACCAGGCGTATATCTCAATGTAACATATCCGAGCATATACCCAAACCAGGCGTATATCTCAATGTAACACATGATATCCATGAATATACATGCATATGATACTACCAATCATATGATACAAACATAACACAATTCATACGATATCAAAACCATAACATCATCATCGCATAATATTCTATACTCAGTACGTCAACACGTACCTGTAAAGCGACACAAACCAGATAAATCAGTCGTCAATGGTTACTTGCCTCTTTGCCCTGTCCCCTGTGATGATGTTACCATAATACCAACAATATCATGTTAAACGAGGTTGAATTAGTCATTTCCACAACAAAATAATATTATTCCACATTTTAACTCTACCGATCGATCGGTCACTCTAGCGATCGATCGGTCCAAATATTCAACCCTAGCGATCGGTCGGTCAGAAGCTAGCGATCGATCGCTCCAAAATCTGATTTTCTCAAAAATGCTACGGCTTTTACCGATCGATCGGTCGCTTCTAGCGATCGATCGGTACCTACACCGCCTTACATCCCCTGTTTCTACCGATCGATCGGTACACATCTAGCGATCGATCGGTCGATGATAAATTTTTGAAACCATGGCGATTTTTAATGCTTATCTTCATGGTTCTCAACCTACACCTCAAGTTAACCCATCAAAACTTGATCACTAGATAAACTAGCATCATATAACCATATTCCACCATTTATACTTCAAATGATTACATGAAAACTCATAGCAAGTCATATGAAAGAATTAACTTCACATGCTTCAAGTTTGACATATTAAGCACATATGTCCATGAACTATGATACCAAAGCATAGAAATCTACTTTCCTTACCACATACTTCATGTTAAACATGCTTCTAAGCTAGAACCAAGCAAGGACACCAAGGGATTCAAAAGAGCATTTGCAGAGATTTGTAGGTGAGTTTAGGTGAATTGTGTGTTTACAATCTGATATTCATCTATATAATCACCTTTAACTCCAAATGCACATGTAATATAATCACCTTTAACTCCAAATGCACATTTACATGTAATTCCTCTCACATGCATGGTTAATATATAGTCAAATTCACATGACATTCCTAGCCCATTTACATGTACATGCATATGAAATTAAATTCAAATGCCCACTAGTACAAGTTG
Organism: Haberlea rhodopensis; assembly: GCA_907163345.1. Classification (NCBI taxonomy): domain Eukaryota; kingdom Viridiplantae; phylum Streptophyta; class Magnoliopsida; order Lamiales; family Gesneriaceae; genus Haberlea; species Haberlea rhodopensis. The sequence goes on from CAJQUN010000555.1 coordinate 277,607, forward strand.
CTTAATATGTTACTATACTTGATTTAATCCAATCATTCCTATGCACTACATCTAGTGCATCATGTTTCTTTCCTTGTCAAATATCTAATATTCAGTTCATGTATGTGAGTATTAACCCTCGGTTCAACCTGAACCCGAGTCCACATCGTCCCGTAATTATTCAAAATTACGCCATAACAAATCGAGGCATTACACATATGGTGCATGCATATTATTTTTTATCACAAATCTTTGATCACATATACAATCATCGAATATAAGTTTAATGAGAATCAAAATAAGGAAGTATAATTAGTTTCGAGATTGCATTAGATACGGGTGACTGTTGAACAAATAAACTTAATACCATTCGTAAATTATTTATCAAAATTCATCCGACAAAACACAAAAAACAATATGCAGGAGTAACAAATCACGTAAACACAACAAAATAGATCGCATACCACAGTGTGAACCAATGAAGGGCAATACACACATATAAAAATCGTTTGACAATGGAATTCGATCAAATTAAAGCACAAAAGCAACGAGAAATCATAAGAATCCATCACAAAAGCAACAATTTGCAAGCAATGATCTGCACTCAAATGTTATGAATCTGGAATTCATGTTACGAAAATTGGAATTGACACGTAATGAAAAATTTTCTGTCATCAGAGTCACTGTTCCGATGGCACTATAACCGAGTACGACGACAACAACTTCCAAGTCCATGGTCGCACCCTATACTTCATCCTTGTTCTCTTCTCCATTATAATCGCAATCACCCTCTTCTTCCTCTCCGCCATACGGGCCTGCCGCCGCGTCTGCCATCGCCCGCCACCTCCCTCCGTCCACATCAATCACGCGCCACCTCCTGCACCATGTGGACTCGATCCCACTTCAATCAACGGCCTGCCGATTCTACTCTACAAATCATGTATATGGGGAACATTCATGCAAACAGTGTTTAAAGTAAAAACAAGTTCGGGAATTTTGGGCAGGATTAAAATAGGTACGGTTAATTTGGGAAGGAGGAAAGACTTATAAGTAGGGGAAATAAAAAAAAATTGACTTAGTTGAAATAAGTTTTTTAAAATGTATATTTAGTTGAAAAGAAAATATTTTGATAGATTTAGTTGAAACATGTTTTGGAATGTGGTACCTATGTGTAATTTTTGTTAGTAATCCAACGAGCATACAACGCAGCGGAATAATAAAAAAAAGTTGGATTACAGCCATGGATCTATACAAAGGATTCATATCGGGATTTGAATAATAGAGTCTCACCCTTGTAGCGTGTTTGATGCAGAAGCTCCACGATGTAGCACCACGAGTCACGAACAAAAGTTTTCACCTTTGTCTCTACGGTATCCACACGCTCAAATCGAAAAGGAGCGTTTAAGAACAAGTTGCTAGACTTGTTCTTAAACCGGATCAAAAACCACCTCCGATACTCAATCGAAAACGATGGCCGGATCTCACTTTTCACGGCGGCGATGATGGCCGAGAGATGATGAGAGGCGGCGGCTCTTAAGGTGGGTTTTTGGTGGGGGCTAGGTTATGAATGAATTAACACTTAATTAAACATTCACTTGTTAGCTAATTATATATTAGGCTTTAATTAAAGGTTCAAGACTTTCTTAAAGTCTCATGGGCCCAAACCCATGATTTAATTAAATCCTCATAATCTTATAATTAAGACTCTTCTTAATTAATTAATTCATCCAATGAATTTAATTCCCTTTTCGATTTAATCTTTTGTGAGACTCGATAGGATCCTGTTGGCAGTGACATAAAATCTCATTTTATGTCACAAGCAATGAACGGTATCTAGCAACACATCAAGGCTACCCAAATTACAAGAATGTCATTGACTCGACATAACCTAAGAACTTGTGATAATATTAACCATGTAACTTAATCCTTTTGTCCACTGTGTTTAGATTGAACACGAGTCATGGAATAGTCATACTCGTATATTCAATCTCTCTTTCTTGATCCCCAAGTAGAACTAGAATAAACGAATAAGCTCGATATCACATATCGACTCATTCGAGCATGGCCATGCATTTTAGTCTTACTTGATCAAGGGCCCAAACACTTCTCCTGTTATGTAGGAGGGACAAATCCTATCTTGATCAATCAACATCCCTCTACATAATTCGTAGTGTATCCAATAGTTGTCTTTATAGTTTACCCTGTTACAGGTAACGTTTGACAATATCAAGATACATAACTCCTTATGTTGGGATCTCTGATGATCTCAAGTCGTAAGGATTACATACATTATTATCACTATGAGAATTGCTTATGACACTCATATAACTATCCATGTAGCATTCTTATGGTGGGTCTGTCCAGTACATTGTTCTCTAACATGTACCCATGTGTTGATTTGATATCTCATATCCATGATCAATTCATCAATCAAAACATACTAGTCTCAATGCATTATCATTATCCCAATTCATGATAATACTTGACTAGGGACAATCTTTAAGAACAATACAATATTATTCTAAGGACATTAACTTATATATCAATTCATATTGCACAGAAATTTGAATAAGATATAATAATGATTTGTCATTTATAAAATCATAATACAGTGTATGTCATAAACAATCTTCTTAAGATCCTCCAGATAAACTTTGCAATTTCTTTTCCAATGTCTGGTCTCACCGCAATGGAAACAGTTCCCTCTTTTGCCACTCCTCCCTTTGGCTTTAGTGCAGAAGTATGTGGCTTAGACTTAACAAGGACCTTCTTGTTCTTCTTGTAGCCTTTAGCTTTAGTCTTTCCTTTGCTCTTATTCACAATAAGAACATTTGTAGGCTTAGACTTCTTGTTGTTAGCTTCAAAAGTTCTCAGCATGCCAAGCAACTGTGGTAGAGTCTTTTCAATTTCAATCATATTGTAATTCAAGACAAATTGACTGAAGCTTTCAGGCAACGATTGCAAGATCACGTCAGCGGCCAACTCTTGGTCCAATGGAAAACCCAGCTTCTCCAGATTCTCAATGTACCCAATCATCTTGAGTACATGAGTTCCAACTAGGCTTCCTTCTACCATTCTACACTGGAATAACGCTTTAGAGACGCCATACCTCTCTTGTCTTGCTTGTTGTTGGTACAGTTGCTTTAGGTGCTCGATCATATCGAACGCCTCCATTTCCTCATGTTGCTTCTGAAGCTCAGAGTTCATGGTGGCAAGCATAAGGCACCCAATATCAAGTGCGTCATTTTGATGCTTCTTGTAAGCATCTCTATCGGCTTTAGCAGCCATCAAGGGAGGTTCCTCAGCAGGTAAGGGTTCCTCTAGGACATATTGCTTTTTCTCTTGTTTGAGGACAATCCTCAAATTCCTATACGAGTCTAGGAAATTAGTCCCATTAAGTTTGTCCTTCTCAAGGATCGATCGCAATGATAGTGTGCTTGTAACGTTGTTGGTTGCCATGGATATCTACAATATAAATATGCAAAATAAGTTTATGATTTTAATCATTTAATATGGTCTTATATTAAATGACACTCCCACTATTTTGTTTAAAATTATCAACCCTCGAAAACTTTAGTGAGCCAATATCCATATTTCACTTAATCTTGAGTTAGCTTTGGCTAATCGCCCAAGACTCGGTTATTTAGGTAGACAACTCTTTGTCAATTACAATCACATGCAATTCTTGGATGGTTGGACGAACAACGCTTTGTTCAAATTCATCTAATGAATTATTTTCCAACCTCATGCCACTAGGTTCCCAATCCTATTGAGATAACGCTAGTTAAGTCGAACCCAATTTTAAAATAACACGGATATCACTTTTATCCTTTCGCGCCTTACTAAGATTGTCACGTGCTTTGCTTTGGCAAACCCACATATGTTCAATCGAAGTCTTGACGAGTATTTGTAATTGGAAGGCATCTTGAAACTTAATATTATAAGAGGGATTTATTGATCTTATGATTTTATTAATATTGAAAATATGTCTGGTACATATATGAATATATACATATCTACATATATGTATATCAAGCAACAATATTAAATAAAACATTAAACATGCATCTCATACATCAACATAAAATAAACGTGACATGGTTATAGCCCCAACTAATGATTTTCTCAAGCCAATGAGAAAACACTATAAGGTCAACCTAAGGTAACTTCTCCAAGCACCTCTATGGCTCCCTTTTGTGAATGGCCTCCTCTTCCCGGCACCTTGGTCCATCTTCATTGATCTCCATCAATAAAATAAACTATACTATAACATTTACAAGATATAGAGAATTCCTCGAGTCACATTCGAGGGGAACATAGGGGAGGGATAACATTTAAGAAAAATAGAGAAGGTACGACTCGCAGGCTGTAATAAATTACAAACATTCACAAAATCCTATCTAATAGGACATAGGGCTATAACCATGCACCATGCTCAAACAAGACATAAAACATGCTATAACATTTAATTAATTAAATTCTAAACATTTTAAAATTTAATTCTAATTAAAACTGTAAAATAAAATTTTATAAAAATTATCATACGCTCGGGACATCACATGCCACGAATACTTGGCGCATCACAAGCCATGGACCGTAAGGGTTCGAATAACCCTAGCCACATGGCTGGACCACGCATGAGCCTAGGGTTCGAAACCCTAGCCTAAGTCTCGGCCCATGCACGTTGAGCCATGAACGGCGGCCATGACTCAATGAGCCATAAGGGTTCGTAACCCTAGCGCCGTCCATGGCTTTATCGAGCCAAAAGGGTTCTAAACCCTAGCCATGTTTCGACACCTCCATGCACAAACATGAGCCATAACGGCTAGACCATCTCGAGCCAAGGGTTCGAAAGCCCTAGCCCTCATGTGGCAGCCGTGGGTCAAGTATGATGGTGGTCGAACCATAATGTGCCAAGGGTTCGATTTTGCGCATTCTTGTATCGTATACAATAATTCGCCAATTATATCAAATACAATTATACGATGATTTTCACAAACTCGATTTATTCCATATCATATTTGAATTATACAGTTTAAAGCATGCAATACAATTCAAAATATGATTAAACAATTAATCACATAATTTCGATATGAGCTTTGTACACGGCTTTGATACCACTGTTAGTAATCCAACAAGCATACAACGCAGCGGAATAATAATAAAAAAAATAGGATTACAGCCATGGATCTATACTGTAAGGACCCTAGTTCCTTAACGATGAAATCAAGATATAAACATGGCTAAACATGTATTAGAGACATCTTAGAGTTCTGGTTGTTATGTGAGCTCAATGTAATTACAGGCCAAAAATAAAACTTCAATAGTTAGTTAATTACATTCCCAAAATGAATGATAAGACTAACAAAAATCCTGTAATCTAACTTCTTTCAAGTCTCTTTCAGCTCACAGTTCAACCCAACCCTGAGCCCCTTTTATCCAAAAGCGTACCTACAGGAACAACTCACCATGAGCATGTATATATCACCATTTAATCACAATTCAACTTAACAAAATAATTAAGCGCATGCGGCAAAAATAGATATGCTCCTTGATCACCACATTAGCACATTTCACTGTTGTTCCTGTTTCACAAATTTATGCACAAAATCATTAGTTCGCGACATAATGATCGATAACGCGTTTCCAATTATATCCACAATATTTCACATTAATCACTAGAATTGTGATTGTTCCGGTCCCAATACAACAGCGGAATTTTAGGACCCCTCGCTTCGACATATAGCGGCATCATATGATATCCCTCGCTTCGACAATGGCAGCGGCATGTTACCTCGCTTAGACATGACAGCGGCAAATATCATACTACCATCGCTTCATATGACAGCGGCAAGTACCTCCCTCGCTCGGAGATAAAGGCTACCGGAACATTCATCAATTCTACCACATTAATCAAACACAATTGATTCCAATATCATGATATAACACTATCATTTCACATATCTCATCACATATGAGGACACACTATTCACAATATGCATCATTAAAGTTGTAACACGATTTACCGTCCGATGCTCGTACGTCTCACTACGTACCTTAGTTTCAAAAGTGGAGAAGTTGTATAACTTTATCTCCTCGATGTTGTTGGCACCTGGGATGGTTCTACACAACCATACAAATCAATATTAGAAGCCAAATAATAGTCGAATACCAAAAATTCGTCAAAAGAAATCATTTTACAAAATTTCACAGCTGGCGAGCGATCGCTTCACTGAGGCGATCGATCGCCTCAAATTTTCCTTCGCGGCGATCGATCGCGCCAAATATGGCGATCGGTCGCCTAACCCATGAATTGGCTACTGCCTCTCGGCGATCGGTCGCCTCATTTCAGGCGATCGATCGCCTGCCCTGCACTTCGCCTACTGCCCTTAGGCGATCGGTCGCCTCTTTTCAGGCGATCGATCGCCTCGCACAGACACACGATTTTCACCATTTTTACACCAAAAATTTCTTCCCAACTTCCACAACACTTATACCAATAAACTCAAAACACAAAACACTTTAAACCTTCAATACACATCATAAAACAACCCCAAAATCCCACACCCAACCACAAAACACACCAACCCAAATAAACCCATTTTCAAACTCCAAACAACAACCCAAATTCACAATAAACCTCACAAAACAACAAGGGATGATATATATATACTTCCTAGGCCCCAAATCTTACCAAGAAATCACAAGAATAAAGTTTTGCAAGAACTTCTCTTCCACCTTGGAGTTCAACTCGAAAATGAGAGGAGGAGGGTAGGGTTTGAAAAGTGTTGGGGGTTGAATAATGTGAGGGGGGTAAAGAGGGTATAAGGTTATAGTGGGTTATGAGAGTTTAATTAAATTTTACACCCCACTTCCTAACATGATGTAAATTATGCCCAACATTGTATTTTAGACACATTTCACCACAATGTGCCAAATATCAATTAAATGCATGTTTCACAAAATAAATGACTACTAACACATGTAAGCCATTAAAACACCCGATTACCCAACATGCATAACGTGCACCCTGAAATGCTCTACCAGTCCACATGACCAAGCATTTCCACATGGCGATTAATTCTAACACATAAGGCAATTACCACCATAATTAATCATAATTAATCATACGAACACAATTTATGCCTTAAACACAATTAATCATTTCGGGGACATCACAATACTCCCCTACTTAGAAGATTTCGTCCTCGAAATCGCATGCACTTACCCCAAAAGAAACTAAACATAAACACATACCAGAGAATAGTTCCGGGTAGTGCTGCACCATATGCCGTTCCGTCTCCCACGTGGCTTCTTTGACACCCCCGACGATCCCACTGAACCTTGACCATCGGTATAACCTTGCTTCGAAGTCTGCGATCCTCACGATCCAGAATCCTGACTGGCCGTTCAACATAGGATACATCTGAACTCAACTGAACCTCTGAAGGCTGCAACACATGAGACGGGTCTGGTTCATACTTCCTCAACATAGATACATGGAAGACATCATGTATACCAGACAAGGACGACGGTAGGGCCAAACGATAAGCCAAAGTGCCGATGCGCTGCAATACCTCGTACGGTCCAACATATCTCGGAGACAACTTTCTGCGCATACCGAAACGAACTACACCTCTAAAAGGTGAGATTTTCAGAAAGACTCTGTCTCCCACTTGGAATTCCAATGGTCGCCGTCGTTTATTAGCATAGGCCGCTTGCCCATCTTGAGCTGCTTTCATTTTCTGACGGATCATTTTGATTTTCTCTTCCATTTCAAGAATTAATTCCGGTCCTCCGACCGTCTTACTAGTCAAATCTTCCCAGTACAACGGTGACCTACATCGTCGACCGTAAAGGGCCTCGAATGGAGCCATCTGAATGCTCGCCTGATAACTGTTGTTATAAGAGAATTCCACTAGTGGCACTGAATCTTGCCACGGAGTATCGAACTCCAAAACACACGCCCTCAATATGTCCTCAAGCGTCTGTATGGTACGCTCTGTCTGACCATCTGTCTGAGGGTGATAAGTCGTACTCAGCCTCACTTCTGTACCCAAAGCCGATTGAAGACCCTCCCAAAAGTGCGATGTGAACCGCGGGTCTCTATCAGACACAATCGAGACTGGGATGCCATGCAATCTCACCACGTCCCGTACATACAACTGGGCCATCTTTAAGTATGTGAAAGACATACAATATGGGATGAAGTGAGCCACCTTCGTCAGTCGATCCACAATCACCCAGATCGCATCAAATCTCGAGGCTGTCCTTGGCAAGTGGGTCACGAAATCCATAGAGATGTGCTCCCACTTCCACTCTGGTATCTCTAAACTCTTCAACTCGCCTCCGGGCCTCTGCCTTTCTGCTTTCACTTGTTGGCAAATTAGGCACTTCTTAACGAATGACATAACGTCTCTCTTCATCCGTCTCCACCAAAATTGATCACACAAGTCCTTGTACATCTTTCTCCCACCTGGATGGATGCTAAATCTGATACTGTGAGCACGATGCAAGATTCCATGACGTAACTCTGGTGCCCTCGGCACTACCCAACGGTTACCAAGCCTCAAGGAACCATCTTCTGCTACTCTGAACTTCGATAATTGACCCAGACGTAAGTATGACAACCATATCTGTACCTCAACGTCTGTCATCTGAGCTTTCCTGATAAGTTCAAAGATGTCCGGTTCTGCCAATAGGGTCGATACCAGCACCGGCGATACATCTAAATCAAAATCATATCCCAAATGACAACAAGAGGTCATCAAGGCCGACAACTGAATAACATCATCTGTCGTACACTTCACCTTCCTACTTAAGGCGTCAGCTGTCAGGTTCGCCTTCCCTGGATGGTACTCTATCTCGCAATCATAGTCCTTGAGCAAGTCCATCCACCTCCTTTGCCTCATATTCAGTTCCGCTTGGGTAAATAGGAACTTCAAGCTCTTATGATCCGTGTAAATGGTGAAAGAAGTACCATAAAGATAATGCCGCCAAATTTTCAAAGCGAAAATAATGGCCGCCAATTCTAAATCATCAACCGGGTATCTGGTCTCATGAGGCTTCAACTGCCTCGATGCATAAGCCACCACATGCTTATCCTGCATCAGTACACAGCCCAAACCCTGCAGTGATGCATCCGTGTACAAAGCAAACCTTTCGTTCCCCGAAGGGATCACCAGAACAGGTGCTGTAGTCAACCGGTGCTTCAACTCTTGGAAGCTTTGCTCACATGCCTCAGACCAAGAAAACGGAACACCCTTCTGAGTCAACTGCGTCAACGGCTTAGCGATCTTAGAGAATCCCTCGACGAAACGTCGGTAGTAACCCGCAAAACCGAGGAAGCTACGGATCTCGGGCACAGATGTAGGCGCAGACCAATCCATCACTGCTTCCACTTTCCTGGGATCCACAGAAATCCCATCACTAGAGATTACATGCCCCAAAAATACCACGCTGCTCAGCCAAAATTCACACTTGCTCAGCTTAGCATACAACCGATTGTCCCTCAGAATCTGGAGCACTGTTCTCAAATGATTCCTGTGATCTTCCTCGCTCCGAGAATAGATAAGTATATCGTCAATAAATACGATGACGAATTGATCCAAATAGGGTTGGAACACTCGATTCATCAAGCTCATAAACACAGCCGGGGCGTTTGTCACTCCAAACGGCATGACCAAAAACGCATAGTGACCATAACGGGTCCGGAAGGCCGTCTTCTGTACATCATCCTCTCTAACTCGGATCTGGTGGTACCCCGACCTCAAATCAATCTTACTGTACAACCTTGTGCCCTGCAAGTGATCAAATAAGTCGTCGATCCGCGGAAGAGGGTATTTATTCTTCACTGTGGCCTTGTTCAATTGCCTGTAGTCGATGCACAATCTCATCGACCCATCCTTCTTTTTCACGAATAACACAGGCGCACCCCAAGGTGATACGCTGGGGCGTATGTAACCCTTATCAAGTAGTTCCTGTAGCTGCTCTTTCAGCTCTCTTAACTCCGCTGGTGCCATCCTGTAAGGGGCACGAGAAATAGCGGATGTCCCCGGTAACAATTCGATCCCGAACTCAACTTCCCTAACCGGCGGGAATCCGGGAATCTCCTCCGGAAATACATCGGCAAACTCGGCAACCACGGGTATATCTTCGACTCTTAACTCTTCTTTCTTGCCAGCAATGTCAATGGCATAAATAAGATAACCCTCGTGCCCACATTCCAATAACTGAGTCATCCTAAAGCCGATATCAACGGAATTCTTGAGCGGGAACCATCCCCGTAAAAAGTCCACCGAACCCCTAAATCAGATCTGAACCATACTGACCTCTGACTGCAGTCCACTACTGCCTGGTATCTGTTCAGCACATCAATACCCACAATGCAGTCGAAGTCCGACATTCCCAGAACAATCAAATCTGACTTCAACTCGTTGCCCTCAAAATAAATGAGGCCGCCGTCAACAAACTGATCTGCAATCACACTCTTTCCAGCGGGTGTCGAAACCACAAGAGGCGTGGGTGACGGAGTCGTGCATATACGGTGCCTCTCCACAAAACTCGTCGACACAAAGGAGTGTGACGCACCTGTATCTATCAAAATATAAGCAGGGTGCGTAAATAAATAACACGTACCCGCTATCACTTCCTCTGGAGCTGCTGTAGCCTGCTCCCTGGTGAGGGCATACACTTGCCCTTGAGGTGGCCCCAACGGCTGTCCTCCCAATGGCCTCGGTGCAAATGGTGGTCTCTGCTGTGCTGGCCTGTCTGAAGGTCTCCCCATAGTATTCTGTGGCCCTCCCCGGTTAGGACAATTTCGGGCCAAGTGACCATGTTTCCCACACTCATAACAAGCAGAGCATACTTTCACTGAATGGGGTCCCCCGCACAGAAAACACTTAACCTTCTCAAAATTGCTAGCCTGAGACTGTCCCCTATGAGACGGAGCATTACTTCCACGACCACCCCTTCCACGAGCATCTTGCCACTTACCACTGAATCTGGAAGATGATGAGTTTCCCTTTGGCTTAAAATGATCGCCCCTTGGTTTCAAGTTTTCAGGGGTCGGTCTCTGTGATGGTGCTGGAGGCGGTGCCACAGTCGGATATGCACCCACTCCTAATTCTGCCAGTTCAGCTCGTGCTAGGGCGTCATCAAAACAAGTAGGGCCATAAGTGATCACCCTATCATACAACTCCGGCCTCAAGCCTTTCATAAAATTCCTCATCTTTGCTTGGGTGCTAGAGGCGATATGAGGCACATATCTGAGTAAGGAACAGTACTGGAGAGCATAGTCAGACACCGGCATAGTACCTTGCCTCAAGCTATTGAATTCATCCTCTTTAGCCTGCCGTGCCGCTGCTGAGAAGTACCGGGTCAGAAATCGAGTCCTAAACAGCTTCCAGTTTATTTCCTGGCCCTGAGCCTCCTGTTCAATTAATGTGGTCTTCCACCACATCAGCGCCTTTTTGGCCAATTGAAATTCTGCTAGCCGTATCCAAGCTGTCTTTGCGCACGGGGCAGCTACAAATATCTGCTCCAACCTCTCTAGCCATTCCTCAGCCTTCTCCCCTGTTTCAGTCCCTTCAAAAGTCGGGGGCCGATAAGCTAGAAATTGCGTCAAACTCAGTTCTCCCGGCAATAACTGTTGTTCGGACGGCTCTTCGCCCAAGGCTGGCGGCGGTAGGGGATTTGTATGCCTAGCACTAGCATTTACACTCACTGCATCACCAGCATCTACATTTGCTGCCATACTGCAACACAAGGGTTAACAACAATATACAAAACAGTTCACATAATACATCGTTAGAAAACCATAACACGTTAGCATAACAGTCACATGCTTCATATGCGCACAACATATTTAAAAGTAGACGCCTAGCCAACTTATTGCTAAGGCTACCCTTCACTCGTTCCCGGGTTCTCTAACCACTGCTCTGATACCACTAATGTAAGGACCCTAGTTCCTTAACGATGAAATCAAGATATAAACATGGCTAAACATGTATTAGAGACATCTTAGAGTTCTGGTTGTTATGTGAGCTCAATGTAATTACAGGCCAAAAATAAATCTTCAATAGTTAGTTAATTACATTCCCAAAATGAATGATAAGACTAACAAAAATCCTGTAATCTAACTTCTTTCAAGTCTCTTTCAGCTAACAGTTCAACCCAACCCTGAGCCCCTTTTATCCAAAAGCGTACCTACAGGAACAACTCACCATGAGCATGTATATATCACCATTTAATCACAATTCAACTTAACAAAATAATTAAGCGCATGCGGCAAATAATAGATATGCTCCTTGATCACCACATTAGCACATTTCACTGTTGTTCATGTTTCACAAATTTATGCACAAAATCATTAGTTCGCGACATAATGATCGATAACGCGTTTCCAATTATATCCACAATATTTCACATTAATCACTAGGACCCCTCGCTTCGACATATAGCGGCATCATATGATATCCCTCGCTTCGACAATGACAGCGGCATGTTACCTCGCTTAGACATGACAGCGGCAAATATCATACTACCATCGCTTCATATGACAGCGGCAAGTACCTCCCTCGCTCGGAGATAAAGGCTACCGGAACATTCATCAATTCTACCACATTAATCAAACACAATTGATTCCAATATCATGATATAACACTATCATTTCACATATCTCATCACATATGAGGACACACTATTCACAATATGCATCATTAAAGTTGTAACACGATTTACCGTCCGATGCTCGTACGTCTCACTACGTACCTTAGTTTCAAAAGTGGAGAAGTTGTATAACTTTATCTCCTCGATGTTGTTGGCACCTGGGATGGTTCTACACAACCATACAAATCAATATTAGAAGCCAAATAATAGTCGAATACCAAAAATTCGTCAAAAGAAATCATTTTACAAAATTTCACAGCTGGCGATCGATCGCTTCACTGAGGCGATCGATCGCCTCAAATTTTCCTTCGCGGCGATCGATCGCGCCAAATATGGCGATCGATCGCCTAACCCATGAATTGGCTACTGCCTCTCGGCGATCGGTCGCCTCATTTCAGGCGATCGATCGCCTGCCCTGCACTTCGCCTACTGCCCTTAGGCGATCGGTCGCCTCTTTTCAGGCGATCGATCGCCTCGCACAGACACACGATTTTCACCATTTTTACACCAAAAATTTCTTCCCAACTTCCACAACACTTATACCAATAAACTCAAAACACAAAAACACTTTAAACCTTCAATACACATCATAAAACAACCCCAAAATCCCACACCCAACCACAAAACACACCAACCCAAATAAACCCATTTTCAAACTCCAAACAACAACCCAAATTCACAATAAACCTCACAAAACAACAAGGGATGATATATATATACTTCCTAGGCCCCAAATCTTACTAAGAAATCACAAGAATAAAGTTTTGCAAGAACTTCTCTTCCACCTTGGAGTTCAACTCGAAAATGAGAGGAGGAGGGTAGGGTTTGAAAAGTGTTGGGGGTTGAATAATGTGAGGGGGGTAAAGAGGGTATAAGGTTATAGTGGGTTATGAGAGTTTAATTAAATTTTACACCCCACTTCCTAACATGATGTAAATTATGCCCAACATTGTATTTTAGACACATTTCACCACAATGTGCCAAATATCAATTAAATGCATGTTTCACAAAATAAATGACTACTAACACATGTAAGCCATTAAAACACCCGATTACCCAACATGCATAACGTGCACCCTGAAATGCTCTACCAGTCCACATGACCAAGCATTTCCACATGGCGATTAATTCTAACACATAAGGCAATTACCACCATAATTAATCATAATTAATCATACGAACACAATTTATGCCTTAAACACAATTAATCATTTCGGGGACATCACATATACAAAGGATTCATATTGGGATTTGAATAATAGAGTATCACCCTTGTAGCGTGTTTGATGCAGAAGCTCCACGATGTAGCACCACGAGTCACGAACAAAAGTTTTCACCTTTGTCTCTACGGTATCCACACGATCAAATCGAAAAGGAGCGTTTAAGAACAGGTTGCTAGACTTGTTCTTAAACCGGATCAAAAACCACCTCCGATTCTCAATCGAAAACGATGGCCGGATCTCACTTTTCACGGCGGCAATGATGGCCGAGAGATGATGAGAGGCGGCGGCTCTTAAGGTGGATTTTTGGTGGAGGCTAGGTTATGAATGAATTAACACTTAATTAAACATTCACTTGTTAGCTAATTATATATTAGGCTTTAATTAAAGGTTCAAGACTTTCTTAAAGTCTCATGGGCCCAAACTCATGATTTAATTAAATCCTCATAATCTTATAATTAAAACTCTTCTTAATTAATTAATTCATCCAATGAATTTAATTCTCTTTTCGATTTAATCTTTTGTGTGACCCGATAGGATCTTGCAATGTTGGCAGTGACATAAAATCTCATTTTATGTCACAAGCAATGAGCGGTATCTAGCAACACATCAAGGCTACCCAAATTACAAGAATGTCATTGACTCGACATAACCTCAGAACTTGTGATAATATTAATCATGTAACTTAATCCCTTTGTCCACTGTGTTTAGATTGAACACGAGTCATGGAATAGTCATACTCGTATATTCAATCTCTATTTCTTGATCCCCAAGTAGAACTAGAATAAACGAATAAGCTCGATATCACATATCTACTCATTCGTGCATGGCCATGCATTTTAGTCTTACTTGATCAAGGGCCCAAACACTTCTCCTGTTATATATGAGGGACAAATCCTATCTTGATCAATCAACATCCATCTACATAATTCGTAGTGTATCCAATAGTTGCCTTTATAGTTTACCATGTTACAGGTAACGTTTGACAATATCAAGATACATAACTCCTTATGTTGCGATCTCTGATGATCTCAAGTCGTAAGGATTACATACATTATTATCACTATAAGAATTGCGTATGACACTCATATAACTATCCATGTAGCATTCTCATTGTGGGTCTGTCCAGTACATTGTTCTCTAACATGTACTCATGTGTTGATTTGATATCTCATATCCATGAACAATTCATCAATCAAAACATACTAGTCTCAATGCATTATCATTATCCCGATTCATGATAATACTTGACTAGGGACAATCTTTAAGAACAATACAATATTATTCTAAGGACATTACTTATATATCAATTCATATTGCACAGAAATTCGAATGAGATATAATAATTATTTGCCATTTATAAAATCATAATACAGTGTATGTCATAAACAATCATCTAATGACTTGTCTTAGGGCATATCCCAACAATTTTCTCTTTATAATTTCCTCAATAAACAATCCAAAACTCACCCGGAGATTTCGATCTTACAACCACCTTCGTACAAAGATGCGCAACGGAGTACCATAAACAGGCACTTACCCATCTTGAATATTTCCCTCGTTAATTAAAACCACCCCATGACTAGGTTATAAAAATAACATTATGCTCGAGACTTCATTGTTACCGCATCCAACATCAAGAAACAAGACATCAACTTCTCCAGTTATCCTTTCGCTGTCTTATTTCTCGGAGACGTGCGCAACTTTTTCCTGCACAACTATGACTTTCATGTTAAATCTCCACATAAAAATATGCATTAAAAGTTGAGAGATGCAAAACTAGTTGAATGCAAAAATAATAGAATATCATACTGAAGCTAGTCTTAAAAGGGGAAACTAAAGCTAGAAAAATTTACCAGGGATAAAAGCATATTTTTGTATCCCCCAATGAAGCTAGTATTGATAGAAGTAGCTCATTACCTGAACCTCGGGTAGGTCAACACGCATAAAGGGATTAGCCTCAAGTTCTTCTTCGATGCTCGAGGGAATGGTTGCGAGACCTTCTTTTCTCTTGTGCTCAGCCCACGTTAATTTTTGGGATATCTTTACATTTTCTGGTTCTACTGTCAAGGCAAACTGCAAGTTCTTCACTGTATACTGTGGGCATAGGGCATTTAAAATACGAATAAAAATTAAACACAAGAGTTATCATGTCAACAAAAGACATAATATTGGTTCAGGTTCTGTTGAATAACTCAGTCCCAAAGTATGAAAACAAGTTTCTAATTTTGGTTGACAGTAAAAATCAGATCGAAAGGAAATCTGGTGGAGCATGATCATAAGTATGAAAACAAGTTTCTAATTTTGGTTCAGTTTCGATAAACTAAATATTGGAAACTTCTTGACAACATTTCTCACCTCATGGCCACAATACACTCGAATTGGCTTTGGCAAAGAACCGAGGGTAACACATAGTGATTGATACATCTGCTCAGCAGTGCCTTCCGCAAACTTCCTACAGCCAGCTATGAACTATAGATTCATGACAAGGAGATGGAATGAGAATTATATTTGATTTCTCACAAAGTCCACACATGCAACAAATGAGTTTGCTCAAGCCAATGTGATAACAAGGTAACAAAAGCTCCAGTTTTCCAGGAATTTTCAGTTCGATGGCTGATTCAATAAAATATTTGGTTCCGGATCAATCTTACCAGGCCATAAATGCGAAATCATATAATAGCTAATCAAAACTTGCTACTAATACCCCATAAAATCTAAATTTTAGCTTTCCCAGGGATACATAATTCACAAAAAAGTGTGAACTTTATAGCAATGCATCCAAAGACGAAACTTTCCAGCTTACCAATGTGTCTCCGGTGAAGACAGCAGGATCCTCTCCCTCTTTTCCCGAGACAAAGTAACTTATATGACCCTTTGTATGGCTGAAATCCAAACAAAGAAACACAATGGCTAAAGGGATCAACAGAGTCATGATGATAAGATGAGGATCAGCATTAGCTGAAATACAGTGCCTTACATAGTCTATCAAAACCATAAATATATGAGAGAACAAGCGAGATACTCTTAATGTCGCTCAGAATAAATATATGAGTTTCAGGGACAGATGAGATCAGAATGAATACACGTTTTAATGCCGATCTTGGTATGATAGTATAAACTAAGTTTCAAAATAAGTAACCAATGGAAAAGAAGGTGGTAATGTTATGAATGCTTCTCAATCACTGCATAACCGAACAGCTCCATAAATTTCACAATACAGAATGAACCACCAAAGATGTTAAATAAAACAACGATGACAATGGTATAAATATAGTTTCTATAGTAGTGGTAAACAAAGTTAAGTACAGATGAACGAAGAAAGCTATGCAAAAAATACCATGGTGTGTGAAGAGACAATATATTGATATCAGCCCCAAGGGATAATTTATCACCATTTTCAACTTTGTTAGTACACCCTTGTACATTAGCAACAGAACCACCATATATCCCAATATCGGGTACCAACTGCTTTATCTTGTCATTGCCACCAGCATGATCCCTAATAAATGCAATATGTTTCAGTCACCATGTAAGCATGTATGAAAGTAAGTATCAAGTGGTAGGATAAATTCAGCTTAATTCAAGAAATTCCAATTTGACAACTGGAAAATCATGATCATTTGATCCGATACAAGAGAAAAAATTCCAAAACACTGACCATTTTCTTTATTGCCTTTCGGCCATATAAGCATGATCCGCCAGCTTCAACAATTTAAAAAAATTAGGCTTTATTTGAAAATGGCACTTGCCCCAAGCTAATTCAGATAATATAGTATTAAGACCAGAACCCGAAATTTTTTAGCACCATCCTAAATGAGCAGCGGAACCCATCTCTCAAATGGAAAAAGTTTCAACATTATGCAAGTTTCAATCAGACAAAAACACAAGCATATTTCCTACAGAAAATGAACATAGTAAAAGGAAAAACAAATGCCCAAACAAAACATAGCTTCGACAAACACAAGACAAGAACAACCAGTGTTTATGGGTAGTGAGGACGAGCTTAAGATCAACCCCATTTTCTTGAGCAACATGAATAATCTTGTGAGGCTCCACAGGGTCCACTACAGCTGCTTGTTTAGTAATCTCGTCAACAATCCTGCAACCCAAAAAAATATAATCAAACAGTAATACCAAGCAAACTACCAAATTAACAGCTGATAAAATTATCCTAGATTCCTAGGCCAAGAAAATGAAATGGATTTTGTTTGATTCACTAATACATGTAGGAGTAGTTGTCCTCCAAGCAGGGGATGTGATCATGTGAAGGATCTTCATGCTTCATCATTTAACCCCAAAAATAATTGCGTTTATCAAAATAAACTAACAAAATTTTTTTATGAAAGTGACCGAAATTATTTTTTTATTAATATCACCGTCGGAGATTGAGGTTTCATCATAATTTTTTTTTTATTGAATTCACTAGCTCAGATGGCGACTTCAATAGATTTTTTTTTTATACGTGACAACCTATATATATATATATATATATATATATATATATATATATATAATTTATCATCTCAGATGACGCCTTCTATATATGGCAACTTCTAGGTTTGTTAAGCTATTACATTAATTTTAAAAGGCTAAAAATATATATATTTCTACTATAAGCTTATTGTGATATCCCCGAAATAATTAATGGCAATTTGAGGCGTTAATTATGTTTATGTGATATTATGGCGATAATTAGATTATGTGTTGGGACTAATTATCTTGGTATAATGCTTGTCACATGGTAGGAGTCACCCGGTAGAGCATTTCGGGGTGCATGTTGTACATGTGAGGAATCTTGGGTGTTAAAATGGTTTAAAATGATATGGGTTGTATTTATTTGGGAAAACATGATTTTAATAGGGATTTTGATGCATTGTGGTAAAATGCTTTTAAAATATCATGTTGAGGTATTTTCTATATCATGCTTGTGTCTTAATACATTAAAAACCATATCATGGCATGAACCACTTGCATGCCCCCTTTAAATCACATCACCCTCTCCTTATCAGCTTTTGCCCCAAAACCTCATCCACCCATCTTATCTCTTGCAAGGAATACTTTCCATTTTCGTTTCTACATCTAAAGGAAAGGAGAAAACTTGGAAAAAGGGGAGTTTTTGTGTTTTCTTGCCAAAAACTTGAAGCTCAAGTGGTAAGCTTCCTTTATGGTAGAGTCTTGTTGAGTTTTGGTTGATTTATAGCTTGTTTTTTAGGTTAAATGAATGGATCTTGGTTCATCTTGTTGGTCATGGTGGGAGATGTCTTTTAAGGTGGTTTTTGTGGGTATATGTTGAGCATGGTGGTTGTTCTTGGTTGTGCTTGTGTATAGGTGAGGTGGGAAGCTCATTTAAGGAAATTTCTCGCGTGAACAGGGCGTCTCGATCGATCGGAAAATGGGTCCGATCGATCGAGCAAGGCAGTGTCTGCCCAAGGCGAGGAATGAGCTTACCGATCGATCGAGATTTTGTCCCGATCGATCGGTGTGTGTAATCTCGATCGATCGAGATAAATTCTCGATCGATCGGCGGAGGCAGTACTTGGATGCCTGTTTTCCTTCACTTGGCGATCGATCGGAAGGCTTATAAATGTGAATTTTGGGATTTTGTTCTAAATATTGATGTTTTTGGTAATGGTTCAATTATGGGTTTCTAATATGGATTCATGTGATTGTGTAGAACCATCCCAGGTAGCCACACAACAAAGGAGATAAAGTTCCACAATATCTCCACTTTTGGAACCAAGGTACGTAGTGAGACGTACGAGCATCGGACGGTAAAACGTATTTATTACGCTTTGTATTGATTTTGCACTATGGTTGTGCACATGGAATTGATTAGGCATTGTGGTTACATATGGGGTAATGTTTATACATCATGGATTGTATACATGATTGGTCATGCATTTTGGTTGCATGTGTATATTGGATGCATTGTTGCATGTGATTGTGAGTCAGGAATTATATTCCAGTAATGGAGAATACTTGCTGCTAGTGGCGTAGCGATGTGAATACTTGCCGCTGTCATACCGTAGCGATGAGAGAATATTTGCCGCTAATATGAAGCGAAGAACACGACCGCTGTCATATTTATAGCGAGGGATATTAGTGCCGCTGGTATTGTCTAAGCGAGGGGTATTTCCGCTGTCATGTTAACGCGAGGAATATTATGCCACTGATATAATAAGACTCGGGAAATTGAACACGGAACCTATGGGAATCGGTGCATGTCATGACATACATTGTTGGTAATATAATCCATTGGTTATAATTTGGTACAGGGACAACCCAGTGGAGCTTTTAAATGTGTTGCATACAGGAAGTGAATCACATTTACAATTTATGCATTTGAATTGCTATCATATTATCGTGAATACGATTTTGTGCATGCTCATGGTTTTGGGGTTGTTCCTGTAGGTACTTTTGGGCGGACGGGCTAAGGCGAGTTGGTGCAGTGAGCTAGTGCGGAGTGCTCTTGTAGCAGGCACATTCTTTTGTATAGTATCTACTCTAGGAGTAGTAAAACTATAGGATTAATATTCATAGTTGAGAATGTAATTAATCCATTTTGGATCTTTATTTTGGCACTGTAATTTAATAGCTCAGAGCATCGACACAACCTTTATACTCTGTTTATGCATGGAAATTTTTAATTACGCCTTTAGTCCGCACTTAAGGAACTAGGGTCATTACATTAGTGGTATCAGAGCAGTGGTTAGAGAACCCGGGAACGAGTGAAGGGTAGCCTTAGCATGATTGACTAGGTGCTTACATTTAAAGCATGTTTATGCATGTAGTGCATATTGATGTATATCCTGCTATACTAACATGCTTATTATCATTCCTGTTATCTAACGGCATAACATATATTCTTGTTTGGAGTTGTTTTAACCCTTGTGTTACAGCATGGCGGCTATGAATCTCAATGAAGAGGTGGGCGATGTGGGTAGCGTAAATGCAAGTATTGGATAGGCAAACCC
Source organism: Haberlea rhodopensis (assembly GCA_907163345.1). Taxonomy (NCBI): domain Eukaryota; kingdom Viridiplantae; phylum Streptophyta; class Magnoliopsida; order Lamiales; family Gesneriaceae; genus Haberlea; species Haberlea rhodopensis. The sequence continues at coordinate 298,452 of CAJQUN010000555.1, forward strand.
TCTACCTCCACCGGCTGTAAGAATGGAACCAGTGGCTCAGTTATTGCTACCTGGTGAGATTAGCTTGACTCAGTTTCTATCGTATCACCCACCCCGGTTTGAGGGAACAGAGTCCGGAGAGGAGGCTGAGGAGTGGCTGGAAAGGCTTGAACAGATTTTTGTATCGGCTCCTTGTGCTGTTACAGCTTGGCTGAGGCTAGGGGAGTTCCAGTTAGCAAAGAAACCTTTAATGTGGTGGAGGAGCACTGTAATGGAACAGAGAGCACAAGGTGCAGTGATTGATTGGACGCTCTTCAGAACCCGGTTTCTGAACCGGTACTTCTCGGCAGCAGCAAGACAGACGAAGGAGGACGAGTTTGCAAGTTTGAAACAAGGAAGCATGACAGTGTCCGACTATGCCACGCAGTACTCTTCGTTACTGAGATATGTTCCACATATTGCCACCAATGGGCATGCCAAAATGAGGAATTTCATGAAGGGACTGCGACCGGAACTTTTTGATCGGGTTATTTCCAACAAACCCACTTCTTTTGATGATGCCCTCACCAGAGCGGAGCTAGCAGAGATCGGGATCGGCGCCTATCCGGACGTTACACCCCCACAAGTCCCACCGCCGAGGCCAATGTCTAATAATTTGAGGCCTCGAGGAGAATCATTTAAATCTCGTGGGACTTCTTCTTCATCTTCTCGGTTTGGTGGGAGAAGAATGGATAACAGGAGGGGCGGTGCGCCTAACAACAGAGGGCAGACTCAAGTGAATAGGAGTGGAGTGGTGAAGTGCCATTTTTGTGGAGGACCGCATCACATGCGAGACTGTACTGCTTGTTATAAATGTGGCCAGATGGGCCACATATCCCGGTTTTGTCAGAATGGTGATGGTCAGGTAGATCTGAGAGGAGGCAGAGGGAGGTTTTCTACCGGGACAGTACAGCAGAGGCCACCGATGGTACCTCGTCAGGGGGGAGGACAGGTGATGGGGCCACCCCAGGGACAGGTCTATGCATTGACCAGTGAGCAGGCCGATGCAGCTCCAGAGGAGGTTATAGCTGGTACGTGCCTATTATTTACATATTCCGCCTTTATTTTGATAGACACAGGTGCTTCCCATTCCTTTGTGTCTGCGGACTTTGTGGCGAGACATCATATGTGCACGTCTCCGTTACCCACGTCTCTCTTGGTCTCGACACCCACCGGAAAGAAAGTTGTTGCGGATCAGTTTCTAATGGACTGCCTCATTTATTTTGAGGGCAATGAGGTGAAGGCAGATTTGATTGTTCTGAGCATGTCAGATTTCGACTTCTGAACAGATATCAGGCAGTAGTGGATTGCCGACAGAGGACAGTACGGTTCAGATCTCATTTGGGAGTTCAGTGGATTTTCTATGGCAACGGTTCTCGTGCGAAGATTCCGTTGATCTCGGCAATCAAAATGTCCCAACTATTGGAACGTGGACATATGGGCTATCTCATTTATGCCGTGGATCTGTTGGGAAAAAGCAAGGAGTTAAAAGTTGAGGACATACCAGTAGTAGCGGAATTTGCTGATGTGTTCCCGGAGGAGATTCCAGGATTCCCACCGACTAGGGAAGTCGAGTTTGGGATTGAGTTATTACCGGGGACATCCGCTATTTCTCGTGCCCCTTACCGAATGGCACCGGCAGAATTAAGAGAACTGAAGGAGCAGTTGCAGGAACTCCTTGATAAAGGATATATACGCCCTAGCGTATCGCCTTGGGGCGCACCAGTTCTTTTTGTAAAGAAGAAGGATGGCTCGATGCGGTTGTGCATCGATTACCGGCAACTGAATAAGGCTACGGTAAAGAACAAGTATCCTCTTCCAAGGATTGACGATCTGTTTGACCAGTTGCAAGGTACCAGACTTTATAGCAAGATTGATCTGAGATCCGGGTACCACCAGTTACGGGTCAGGGAGGAAGATGTACAGAAGACAGCATTTCGGACTCGGTATGGACATTACGAGTTCTTAGTAATACCGTTTGGTGTGACGAACGCCCCGGCTGTCTTTATGAGCTTGATGAATCGGGTGTTCCAACCCTATCTGGATCAGTTCGTCATCGTATTTATTGACGATATACTCATCTACTCCAGGAGCGAGGAAGAGCACGTGAAATACTTGAGGACAGTGCTCCAGATCCTCAGAGATCACCAATTATATGCCAAGCTCAGCAAGTGTGAGTTTTGGTTGAGTAGAGTAGTATTTCTGGGGCATGTCATATCCAGCAGTGGGATTTCTGTGGACCCCAGGAAGATTGAGGCTGTGATGGAGTGGGCTGCACCCACTTCTGTACCCGAGATTCGGAGTTTCCTTGGTTTGGCTGGCTATTATCGACTCTTCGTCGAAGGATTTTCGAAGATTGCTAAGCCACTGACTCGGTTGACTCAGAAGGGGATACCGTTTTATTGGTCTGAGGCTTGCGAGCAGAGCTTCCAGGAACTGAAACATCGGTTGACCACGGCACCTGTTTTGGTAATTCCCTCAGAGAATAAGAGGTTTGTTCTGTATACTGACGCGTCACTTCAGGGCTTGGGATGTGTATTGATGCAAGATAATCACGTAGTAGCTTATGCATCAAGGCAGTTGAAACCGCATGAGGTTAGGTACCCAGTCCACGATTTGGAGTTAGCAGCTATTATCTTCGCCTTGAAGATTTGGAGGCATTATCTGTATGGTACCTCCTTCACCATTTATACAGATCACAAGAGCCTGAAATTCTTGTTTACTCAGGCGGAGTTGAATATGCGTCAGAGGAGGTGGATGGACCTACTTAAAGATTATGACTGTGAAATAGAGTACCATCCGGGGAAGGCCAATTTGACAGCAGACGCCTTGAGTCGGAAGGTGAGGAATACTGCTGAGGATGTCATGCATTTGTCGGCTATGATGACTTCTTGTTGCCATATGGGCTATGACTTCGATGTGAATACATCACCGGTTTGGGTATCGACCTTATTGGCTGAGCCAGATATCTATGAGAATATCAGGAGAGCTCAGAGGACAGATGATGAGATTCAGAGATGGTCGTCATTGGCACTTCAGGGGCAGCCATCAAAGTTCAGAGTGGCTGAGGATGGTTCCTTGAGACTCGGTAACCGATGGGTAGTTCCATATACGCCGGAGTTGCGTAGAGGAATCTTGGAACGGGCTCATAGTAGCCGATTTAGCATCCACCCAGGAGGAAGGAAAATGTATAAGGACTTATGTGATCAGTTCTGGTGGAAGCGGATGAAGCGTGATGTGACCGCTTTTGTCAAGAGATGTTTGATCTGCCAGCAAGTTAAGGCAGAGAGGCAGAGACCCGGTGGCGAGCTAAGGAGCTTAGAGATACCGGAGTGGAAGTGGGAGCACATATCGATGGACTTTGTGACCCACTTGCCGAGGACTACTTCGGGTTGTGATGCCATTTGGGTGATCATTGATAGGCTGACGAAGGTAGCTCACTTCATTCCCTACTGTATGACGTACACATACTTGAGGATGGCTCAGTTGTATGTCCGGGACATAGTGAGACTACATGGGATTCCAGTATCTATTGTGTCAGACAGGGACCCACGGTTCACATCTCATTTCTGGGGAGGTCTTCAGTCAGCTTTGGGTACTGAGGTGAGATTGAGTACGGCATATCATCCCCAGACGGATGGGCAGACTGAGCGTACCATTCAGACGCTGGAGGACATGCTGCGAGCTTGTGTATTGGAGTTTGATGCTTCATGGCAAGATTCCTTGCCCTTGGTAGAATTTTCATACAACAACAGCTATCAGACGAGTATTCAGATGGCACCGTTTGAGGCTTTGTATGGTAGGCGTTGTAGGTCGCCATTATACTGGGATGACTTGACCAGTAAAGCTGTGGGAGGACCCAAATTGATTCGGGAGATGGAGGATAAGGTAAAGGTTATCCGACAGAAAATGAAGGCAGCCCAGGATAGGCAGACAGCCTATGCGAATAAACGACGGAGACCGTTAGAGTTTCAGACAAGAAAAAGGGTCTTTTTGAAGATTTCACCTTTCAGAGGTGTGGTTCGGTTTGGCATGCGTGGTAAACTGTCTCCGAGGTATGTGGGACCGTATGAGATTTTACAGCGCATTGGTACCTTAGCTTACCGTTTGGCACTACCACCGTCGTTGTCTAGTATTCACGACGTGTTTCATGTATCTATGCTACGGAAGTATGAGCCGGATCCGTCGCATTTATTGCAGCCTTCTCAGGTTCAGTTAGATTCTGATGTATCCTATGAGGAACGGCCAGTCAGGATTCTAGATAGGGCTGATCGCAGGCTTCGGAACAAAGTGATACCTATGGTAAAGGTACAGTGGGATCGCAGGGGTGTCGAAGAGGCCACGTGGGAGACGGAGCAGCATATGGTGCAACACTACCCGGAATTATTCTCTGGTATGTGCTTTGTGTTTAATTTTGATTTGGGTAAGTGCATGCGATTTCGAGGGCGAAATCTTGTAAGTAGGGGAGTATTGTGATATCCCCGAAATAATTAATGGCAATTTGAGGCGTTAATTATGTTTATGTGATATTATGGCGATAATTAGATTATGTGTTGGGACTAATTATCTTGGTATAATGCTTGTCACATGGTAGGAGTGACCCGGTAGAGCATTTCGGGGTGCATGTTGTACATGTGAGGAATCTTGGGTGTTAAAATGGTTTAAAATGATATGGGTTGTATTTATTTGGGAAAACATGATTTTAATATGGATTTTGATGCATTGTGGTAAAATGCTTTTAAAATATCATGTTGAGGTATTTTCTATATCATGCTTGTGTCTTAATACACATTTAAAAACCATATCATGGCATGAACCACTTGCATGCCCCCTTTACATCACATCACCCTCTCCTTATCAGCTTTTGCCCCAAAACCTCATCCACCCATCTTATCTCTTGCAAGGAATACTTTCCATTTTCGTTTCTACATCTAAAGGAAAGGAGAAAACTTGGAAAAAGGGGAGTTTTTGTGTTTTCTTGCCAAAAACTTGAAGCTCAAGTGGTAAGCTTCCTTTATGGTAGAGTCTTGTTGAGTTTTGGTTGATTTATAGCTTGTTTTTTAGGTTAAATGAATGGATCTTGGTTCATCTTGTTGGTCATGATGGGAGATGTCTTTTAAGGTGGTTTTTGTGGGTATATGTTGAGCATGGTGGTTGTTCTTGGTTGTGCTTGTGTATAGGTGAGGTGGGAAGCTCATTTAAGGAAATTTCTCGCGTGAACAGGGCGTCTCGATCGATCGGAAAATGGGTCCGATCGATCGAGCAAGGCAGTGTCTGCCCAAGGCGAGGAATGAGCTTACCGATCGATCGAGATTTTGTCCCGATCGATCGGTGTGTGTAATCTCGATCGATCGAGATAAACTCTCGATCGGCGGAGGCAGTACTTGGATGCCTGTTTTCCTTCACTTGGCGATCGATTGGGACTTGGGGCCGATCGATCGGAAGGCTTATAAATGTGAATTTTGGGATTTTGTTCTAAATATTGATGTTTTTGGTAATGGTTCAATTATGGGTTTCTAATATGGATTCATGTGATTGTGTAGAACCATCCCAGGTAGCCACACAACAAAGGAGATAAAGTTCCACAATATCTCCACTTTTGGAACCAAGGTACGTAGTGAGACGTACGAGCATCGGACGGTAAAACGTATTTATTACGCTTTGTATTGATTTTGCACTATGGTTGTGCACATGGAATTGATTAGGCATTGTGGTTACATATGGGGTAATGTTTATACATCATGGATTGTATACATGATTGGTCATGCATTTTGGTTGCATGTGTATATTGGATGCATTGTTGCATGTGATTGTGAGTCAGGAATTATATTCCAGTAATGGAGAATACTTGCTGCTAGTGGCGTAGCGATGTGAATACTTGCCGTTGTCATACCGTAGCGATGAGAGAATATTTGCCGCTAATATGAAGCGAAGAACACGACCGCTGTCATATTTATAGCGAGGGATATTAGTGCCGCTGGTATTGTCTAAGCGAGGGGTATTTCCGCTGTCATGTTAACGCGAGGAGTATTATGCCACTGATATAATAAGACTCGGGAAATTGAACACGGAACCTATGGGAATCGGTGCATGTCATGACATACATTGTTGGTAATATAATCCATTGGTTATAATTTGGTACAGGGACAACCCAATGGAGCTTTTAAATGTGTTGCATACAGGAAGTGAATCACATTTACAATTTATGCATTTGAATTGCTATCATATTATCGTGAATACGATTTTGTGCATGCTCATGGTTTTGGGGTTGTTCCTGTAGGTACTTTTGGGCGGACGGGCTAAGGCGAGTTGGTGCAGTGAGCTAGTGCGGAGTGCTCTTGTAGCAGGCACATTCTTTTGTATAGTATCTACTCTAGGAGTAGTGTAAAACTATAGGATTAATATTCATAGTTGAGAATGTAATTAATCCATTTTGGATCTTTATTTTGGCACTGTAATTTAATAGCTCAGAGCATCGACACAACCTTTATACTCTGTTTATGCATGGAAATTTTTAATTACGCCTTTAGTCCGCACTTAAGGAACTAGGGTCCTTACACTTATGTTTATGCAATAGGAAATAAAACAAATTAATTTATGGAGTATTGGATATTTATTGAAGTATTGGATATGCTTAATTATCTATTTTTTAAAAAAAAAATCAACTTTGTTGTATTAAAACGCACTCATCCGTTTGAACTAATTAACTTAATGGTATGATTTTGTATATATATTGTACAATTATAATATAAAATAAGATAATTTTTTTACTATAAAAACTAAAAAGAGTGATAGCAATAACACGAATAATGGGAAAGTTAGACTACATCCTTGATTTAACTGGAATGCACAATATTGCTGCTATTTGAATTGTATGCTTCAAAATTTCTCGAAAAATCTTGTAATATAAGTACATTCTTAAAAAATTGTAATAAATTTAAAGGTCGACCAAATAGATATTATTGTCACTGCACTTTAATTTGGTAGAAGCACTGGATACGTTATAAAATAGCGGAACAAAATAATCATAGATTATTTAAATTCTAACAATTGTAAGGTACAATTTGATTACTGTTTTCTTAAGGATTTAAATTCTAACATAGATATTATTGTCAATGCATTCAAATTTGGTTTAGTTATTACAAATTAATTATTAATTTCAAGGATTAGTTAAGAAATTTTGACTTAAATAATCAATGATTATTTATTTATTCCTCTATTTTATAATGTATCCAATGCTTCCCCCATAGAGCACAAAGTTCATCATTATGAGTACAAAAAAAATTATATTGATATTTTATGGTCGACCTTTAAATTTATTACAATTTTTTTAAGAATATGCTTGTATTAAAAGATTTTTCGAGGAATTTTGAAGCATACGATTCAAATAGCAGCAATATTGTGAATTTCAGTTAAGTCAAGGATCTTGTCCAACTTTCCCAATATTTCGTGTTATTACTATCATTTTTTTTTAATTTTTATAGTAAAAAATTTATCTTATTTTTATATTTTAATTATATAATAGATAGATAATATTATACTATTAAGTTGATTAGTTCAAACGGATGAATGAGTTTAATACAACAAAGTTGAATTTTGTTAAAAAAAATAGATAATTAATTATATCCAATACTTTCATAAATTATAGAATACTCAAAAAATTAATTTATTATATAAACATACATTTATGGTAGAGATATTTTTTTTAACCTTCCAAAATTAATGTAATTGCTTAACAAACATAGAAGTTTTTTATATATGGAATGCGTCATCTGAGATGACAACTTCCATATAAATAAATATGTATATATATATATATATGGAAGTCGACACTTATAAAAAAAATTATATTGAAGTCGTCATATGAGAAGTCGACTTCAATAAATAAAAAAAATTTACATTGAAGTCGTCTCTGATATGGATACTTCAATAAAAAATAATTTTTATATTGAAGTCGTCATCTCAGATGCGATTTCGGTCACTTTCATAAAAAAAATATTAGATTATTTTGATAAATATAATTGTTTTTGGGGTTATATTATTAGAAAACCTGTTATCCAAACCTATATATTACGGATAGTTTATTTGTAATATTCTCGATATGAATAAATTCCAAAGATATTATCTTGGGGATATCAGCAAAAAAATCCCTCATCTGTGCAGCAAGTAAATTATCTTTCACCACTTAAATATTTTTAATACTTAAAAAATTCAATATAATATTTTGTTTCTTAATTTTTTTAAAAAAATACACAAATTAGTTCATATAATTGGATACGAATAATTTATAATTTAAAAAAAAAATATTGGGGAAATTTCGGGCTTGTACCATTATGTAAAAGATTTTTCGTCTCAGTCACCCAAAAAAAGTTCTTTCATCTAAGTTCATTTTTAATACAATGACCAAATTAACCCCACTTATCAAAACGCTTTGCATCGCATTAGTCAATTTTTACATGCACCGCATGAGTCAATTTTAAATAATTAATTATGACTGATTCTAAAATAAAAACGTCATTTTGAATTCTTTTGTTACGCGTCGAGGCTGTCTCTGCTCTCGGCATGGCGACCAACACTCATGAATTTAATTTGACTTAGTATTTTAAAAAAAATTCATTTGCATGATCACATTAAAATATTTTGGCCAAGACTTATATGTGAAAAATCACTTAAACACGATATATTACTCAAATAATATGTGTTAATTATTTTTTAGTTGAACATTACATGCCCATATAGACTTCTATGGTGCATCTGAGTCATGTAGTGCATGTAATTTACATGTACCACACAAGACTAACAAGAAATTATCTAGATGTGCATGTAATTTACATGCACACATAGACTATATTTGGCTAAAGACAATATCTGAGTCTATCGGTGCATGTAATTTACATGTACCGCCAGGTAATTCCTTGTTAGTCCCGTGCGCTATGTAATTTCTTGTTAGTCTCGTGCGATGCATGTAAATTACATGCACCGCGTGGCTCACATGCATCATATGAGTTTATATGTGTATGCAATTTACATGCACTTCTAGAGTCATATGGTGCATGCATATTATTTTTATTTTTTATACTGTAAAGAAAGTATTGTGCCTTTGAATTTAGTGGGTTTCTTTCTTTTCAATTGAAAGCATATTACATTCACATGCATCGCATAAGAAAAAGTTTTTTTCGGCTCAATCAACCCCAAATAAATGCTTTCAACTAATGGTGCATGTATATTATATTTACATGCACCTCATGAGTTGTGCATTGTTAGTCTCATGTCGTGCATGTAAATTACATGCACCATATGACCCTAGATGTGCATGTAAATTACATGCAGTGATAGACTCAGTGGTGCATGTAATTCAAATTACGGTGCTTATCGGACATGGTCGATCCGGACCCGGTCCGACACCAGAACCGGACTAACCGGTTCCGGTTCGCCCCGAAACCGGTATCAAACAGGTCCGGGGCGGTTCCTTTAATCCAAACCGATAGTACCACCGATTCCGGTGCTACCGGTTTGGAACCGATTCCGGAAACGGAACCGGTTAGATTTTTAAAAAATTTAAATAAAAAAAAAATTATTTTTTATTTAGCATGGCAACGGCTATAAAGCCGTTGCCAACGTTCATTTTATTTTTTTTTTAAATTTTACTTTTTTTTTAAAAAATCTATAAATATGTGAGTTTTTTTCATTCTTTTCCTCACAATTCATTCTTCTCACAATTCTATACTTCAATCTCATATTTTCCTTTCAATTGTGTTATCTACAATTTATATATATTAATAACATCTTCATCTAGCAGCGGCGCTGGTCGTAGCCGTGGTCGTAGTCGGGGTCTCGTCCCGGGTCTTCTATCACTGAGTTCATCTTCGGCAATGAATTTGCCTGTACCAATACCTGAGTTAAATGAAAGTTATGATTTTTTTGCTGACCTCAATGTTGGTGGTTCCTCTATGAATGTCGAACCGCAACAACCCGAACAACCTGTCGAACCTCCTGCTGCCCAAGTCCAAGAGAGACAACAAGTGGAGTCATCAGGAGCCACTACAGCAGCGAGTAGACAACCGACTCGTGCCAAAAGAAGTAAGATATGGGATCACTTTGATCTCGCTCAAAAAGAAGGTACTAATGAATCTGTTGCAATATGTAAATTATGTAAAATGCAATATTCATATAAAGCTGGTGGTTCCAGTGGAGGCACTGGAACATTTAAAAAACACTTAGTAAAAAAACTTGATGAGACAACATTACAACCATTAGGTCGAGAAGCAACACAAGCACAAATTATTGTTCTCACTGGCACGAATTTTACTTTAACTGCTCAAATTAACCGTAGGTCACTTGTTAGATATGTGATTAGATGTGAACTACCTTTTACACAAGCTGAACATGCTGGTTTTATTGAATTTGCTTCGTCTATACAACCCATGTTCAAACATATTTCCAGGCACACACTAAAAAGAAATTGTATGGACGTATTTGTTGAATATAGAAATACATTGTTTTAACATCTTTCTAATTTGCCTTGTAGGGTTAGCTTAACAACCGATATTTGGACAAATGTAAATTCAGATTCATATCTTGTTGTCACTTGTCATTGGATTGATGATAATTGGTATATGCAAAAACGAATTTTGTCTTTAGATGAGTTAGATTGTGCACATACTGGTTATGTAATTGCTAAATATGTATTCAACACTTGTAGACATTATGGAATTCAGGATAAGATATTTTCGATCACATTAGACAATGCAGCGAATAACAATACCGCGATGCGTGATTTAAAGACCTATCTAAAACCAATGCATGATGGTGTTTTTTTCATATTAGATGTGCATGTCATGTGATTAATTTGGCTGTTAAAGTTGGTTATGAGGACAATCACTCAGCATGTATTGACAAATGAAATACTGCGCTAAATGGTTACGCACGAGCCGTGTAAAGCGCGATTGGAAACAATTATGTTTGTCTAATGGTTTAAAGCATCTTCTTTTTCCATCACCAATAGAAACTATGTGGAATTCGTTGTACAATATATTGAATGCTATGTTACCTTACAAAGATATTTTAACTCCATTTTATAATTCATATCAAATGCCTGATAGCGATGATAGTATTTATTTGACTAATGAGGATTGGGAATTTGTTGAAAATTGTGTATCATTGTTAGGTACTTTCAAAGAAGCGATGAACGCTTCTCCGGTGTTACTTATCCAACTTTCGTTTATTTTCTTCCTTTAGTATTTAATATGTTTGATAAGTTTATAGAATTTAGAGATGATTATGACTTGCATGGTTTTGTTAGTGCAATGGAAACTAAATTTATAAAATATTGGGAACAAATCCCACACGTGCACTGCATCGCAACATTGCTAGATCCTAGTCAATGTTTATCTTCATTTGAGATATTTTTTGAGTATTATGCTAAATTTTTGGGGAAGGTTGTTGACGATCAAAAGACGTCTACAATGCAATCTCTCCAAAATATGTTTCAGTTGTATTATAATCAACAGGCAAGTGAATCATCGCAACAAAGGCCTGCTGAAGAACAACCCCAAGCTCAAACTAAAGGTGGGGGCATCAATTTGCTTAGGATGCTGGGTAGGAAAAACTTAAGGGAAAAGGACATTCTACTAGCACGTCAACTGAGTTGCAAATTTATCTGAATTATCAATTTGTAAAGGAAAACAACTTCGACGTGTTACATTGGTGGAAGTCAAATGCGGCACAATTCCCTATCTTAGCCAAAATGGCTAGAGACGTGTATGCGGTACAAGCTTGAAGCGTCGCTTCTGAATCTGCATTCTCAACATGTGGCCGAATTATTGGAGAATAAAGAAGTAGTCTCTCTGTTGATTCGTTGTGCATGCTCACGTTACTTAAAGCTTGGTTTGAAGCAGAATGTAAGAATAGAAGAGATGGGGCGGTTGACGAATTCGTAAACCGTTATGACGAGCAAGAAGATGAGAACGCAAAAACAATACTTATCAATTATGAAGAGTGCTAAACAACAATATTTTTTTATTTTGATTTTTTAATTGCAATCTCTTTACAATTATTTGTATGCATCTATATTATGAAATGAAGAATAAATGTATTGAATTTGTGATGAATATTGGGGAAACATTTACAACATTAAATAAAAAATAAATAAATTTTCTAAAAAAAAAATTTAAAACAAAAAATGCAAAAAAAAAACGGACCGGACCGGATCTGCCCGGAACCGGTTGGAATCGTAACCGGAACCGGGCCCGATCCGGTTCCTTAATGGACCGGACAGGTTCCGCGCTTAACGGATTCGAAATCGGCCGGTTCCGGATCGGAGCGGACCGATCCGATCCGTTAAGCACCCCTAATTCACATGCACCAACTTACTAAAATCTTGGAAATATTCCGCTTTTTCTTGATTTTTTGCACATTTTCAATGTAAAACTCAAAATTACAGTGTATTTGAGATGTTTCATGACTATGTTTTGGTTAAAGACATTATGAACCTATCGGTGCATGTCATTTACATGCACCAATAGAATGATCGGTGTATGAAATTTACATGCATCGATACATATCCATACTTCATTTTCACATTTATATTTGAAAATGCAGAACTTTCTCTGAATTCCAAATGGTGTAATTATTGACGACAAAAGTGGATTTAAGTTTACGATGTAGTCGCGGCTCCGTTTGTATCCTTATCTATTTTGAATTTTGGTAGAAAATATTTCATTAACTTAATAGAACTTTTGACAAACAGATTATCTGCACCATAATTGAATAACAACTCAATATTAATTGAAGAACAAAAATAACATAAAACATCAAAAAAAGTCAAAATTTTCTGTTTTTTCATTTAACTAAAAATTATTGCAGAGTAGCAATTTACCATGTTATTTTAAAATATGACTAAATATTATGAATTGCACTATTGAGCATATAAGATAATTTCACAAAAGATGAATGACGTGAAAATATGAAAGGAAATTCATCTGTTATTTCTTAATAATTTACACGTAATGAAAAATGCAACGATGATCCCGACGTGGGCACTCACATATGCGGCGGCGGCCCTCCCTCGCCTTTTGGCGGCGGCAGTAAATATGGAAACAATGGCGTCTAGGTAGTTACATCAAGCTGGTGGAGGATGGGAACTGATTCAGGGGTACTTAAGTAAAACAAAAGGACTTTTGGTGTGCGCTTATCGTGTACGCCAAAATTAACCACACTCAATCCTCAAGATTGATAACAATAATGTAGTTGTGTGAGTAGGTATCGATCCCACGATGAGGTGTGAATTCTTGTGTTGATGAAAATCAAAAGTAAACCAATAAATTAAAATAATGGGGTTGTGAGTAAATTAAAATTAAAACTAAAGATTAAACGAATAAAAACGATTCTTGGTATCAGTCGACTCTTCCTTGGATATTATCATATATTTCATCGATTCATAAAAGACTCAGTTTTATTTGAATATTCATCAATTGTAAATCTAATTCCTCCTCACCTTAATCATAGTCAATTAGTCCAAGCATTCTAATTTGACTTTCATCGATCAATCAATCTTTATATGCATATTCAAGATTAAAATCAGGACAACATTCAAAACTAGTGCGCGATGAATCTAAACAACATAAACACAAGCGGTTTATATAAATTTAGTCAATGATTTTCCCTAAGAATTTAATAACACCAACAACAGACAATTATCAATCTTAGTTGCTTCGTAAATTCGATTTATCAAACAATTATCAAATTTAGCATTAGATTTCATGCAAGTTATTAGGTTGTCAATCCAATAAACAAATACAAATCATATCAATAAAATCAGAAAACAATGATATTCAATAAATCGATAAACGAAAGCGTAGGAATCTACACAAGATAAATAAATCCAAGCTATTAGTCTTCCTCAAAGAATTAAAACTAGGTAAACATAATTACTAAGAAAAACGAAAAATAAAAGAAAAGGAGAGAAACTAATCCGATATCCGCTCGTCAAGGTCGTCAATCCCCCCTTCGCTTCGATCTTCATAGCGCTCTTCAACAAAATTGAAAGAAAAATTATAAAAGCAGTCTAAACTATTCTACCTACTCTACTTAAATGCTCCTAAAGTCTGATTTCATGCATATATGTATAGGGAGGCTGATGGGGTAGGTTAGAGTCCATGTATGAAGGAAAGAATCAAGAATCCAAAGTTTCCAAAACTCTGCTGGCGATCGATCTCTATAAGCTAGCGACTGATCGCTCCTTTATTTTTTTCATTTTTCTTAGGCGAGTGATCGATCGCTTGAAAGAAGCGATCGATCGCTTATATGATAAATTTGTTACCGAAACTTTCTGCCTCGAGGCGATCGATCTCTGCTTCTTGGGCGATGGATCGCCTGTCTTGGTCAACTTTTAAGCATTTTTCTTGGTCAACTTTGATCTCTTGTCAACTCCAATGCATTTCTTGATCCTTATTCATCGTTATTAGCTCGATTTCTTCGATTGTACCTACAAATACACAAATATACGATTAGGTAGCATATGCATCAATTTATCCATCAAAATATACCAAATTGTAGGCAATTAAACGCAATAGATGTTTCTATTTCTAGTCACATCAACTTTTTACATTAGGATTCCAAAAAATGGACTTATTTGAAAGAAGTTTTTTAAAATGTGTATTTAGTTAGAAATAAGAAATTTTCGTAGATTTAGTTGGAAGATGTTTTGGAAAGTGGTACCTATATACAATTTCCTCAAAAATATTTTGTTAAGAATTTTAAACGGGCTTGGGTTTGAAACCCATTTAGTTATAAAATTTTAATTTTTTTAAAATTGGGAAAACTTCAGGTATGTACACTTTATAAAACTTAATTCAACCTAGTTAGGGAAAAAATTCTTCAACCACTTAAGTTCATTTGCAGTTAAAATGACAATAGTACCATTAATATCTCACACTCACATTTCAGCTTTCACTCTTGTTTCAAAACCCAACAGCCACCAAATCGCATGACCTAGGGTTTTTGACTATCGACGACGAGATGGGTGGTGCCCGGTCTCAAACGTTCGGCCATAGTGAGGGGAAGCTAACCATTGTATGGGCTCGGACCAATTCATGGATGGATCGAGGATCGAGGAAATCGAACAAAGGAGCTGAAAACCCAGGTCATGCGATTTCGCCTTCCGGCGATTCCACGGTGACTCACGATGGCAATTGAATTGTGAACACTTTTCGTATATTGGGCTCGTTGAACGGAGGTCGGACGACGACGAACGGAACAATTTTCTGTGCGGTGGTCCAGTGCATGTGTTTGCACCTTCAGTGTGTGTTCGCGTTGTGAAACTTGTAAGTAATGCACGAAAATTGAAAATCAGTAACTAATACACGAAAATTGAAAATCAGTAACTGGTGCACGAAAATTAAAATCAGTAACCGATGCACGAAAATTGAAAATCACTAATTGATGCACGAAAATTAAAATCAGTAACTGATGCACGAAACATAGAAAAAGTATGTGATGCACGAACCATAATCGCAAGTGGGTGACGCACGAACCGTACAATTAAGTAAGTGATGCACAACTATTTAATTTCGTGTACAAGTTATTGTAGTTCGTGCAACAGTTGTTTTTTTTGCAAATTTTGTACATTAGTTAATTAACACAAAATTCGTATATCAGTGTTGTATTTTCATACATCAGTGTTATATTTTCGTGCACCAAGGTTATATTTTCATGTACCAGTTTCTTTTTATAATTTTCGAGTACCAGTTACTTTTATAATTTTCGTGTACCAGTTACTTTTTCTTTTGGTCATCTTCTCTGTTGCAATATCTTGATGTCATGCTGTAAAGTTTGGAAATGAGCAAACAAGTGCGGATACCAATAAATCACAACTAATAAACCTCAAAAGCAACAAACATAGTGTATATATACACGCACACGCACACACATACACACACTATACACACAAACATACATACACATAAATGTTGTGCGGCTGGTGAAGACGACATCATTGGCTTGTGAAGACCACTTGAGGTCAGGCTGGTGAAGGGGGTAGAAGTGATAGAGATGGAGAGGAAAGAGAGTGAGGTGAGATATTTAATGGGCTTGAAACCCTAATTAGGTTAAATATTAAATAATGGGTACTTTGGTAAGCAAAAAATACTTAATAAAATAAAAGTTCAAAAAGTATGTGAATAAAGTTTTCACATTCCTATACTTTGGTGCAAATATTTTTTTCCCAAATTTATTTGTAATATGTTTCTGTAACATGACAACTCCCTGCAATTTCACCTTTAAAATTTGATATTTCGATAAGTATAATTATTTTTTTAATATTATTTAAATTAAAAACCTTGGATTTGTGATTAATTAGGATAATTAATTTTGATGGTACTTTTAAAAATTTAAGGACGCAAAAAAAACTATATTGAATTATTTAGCGAGTAAGAATTGTAAGCATAAAAACACTTCTATAATTCAACATGTCATCAACTATATTATTACAATATGTTGTTTCTGTCCAAAAGCTAAAAAAACTATGTAAAAGCTTAAAGTAAAAGACTGCACTAAAAATTCATTATTTCATGATCCCAATATATATATATATATATATATATATATATATATATATATATATATATACATATATATATATATATATATATATATCATCAAAACTCAATTGCTCAAAATTGGATGCTTATTTTGTCCACTTTTCCAACAAAACATTTTTTTCAAAAGTATTATGACCATTTATATATGGGATATACATCAAAAGATCTCTCTAGTTTGTGTCAATTCCCGATTCAGTCCCTAAAATTTTCAATGATTTCCCAATTCAATCCCCGATGTAAAGTCAACTGTAGAAAACAAACAAAGAGAAACTGCATCGAGAATGTTTTAAAATTTTAGGGACTGAGTTGGGAACAAATCAGACACAGTGTAATCAGTTATAGAAATATTCATGAATCAATCACACTCTATTTGCTTATCACGATTCACGACCCGACTTAACTTCAGGGACTGAACCGAGAATTTTTTTATATTTAGGGACTAAACTATGTCTCTGAAAACTTTAGTTACTGAACCGAGAATGAACCCAAACTATCAGGATGTTTTATCATATTATCATTTATCCCTGTATATAAATTAAAAACACATCAGATTTTTATGTGATAATCAAATGGATTTTCAATTTTGTTTTGAACTATGAAAAAAAATCGTGTAAGAAGTACTGATAATATATATATTGCATAATGCAAATGGTATCAATGATTATTAAAAAGGACTAATGACTAGACTTACTAACCACGAAACCAAGAATAGAATTTCTCATTTGATAAAATAACAAGAGAACAGTGAAAAACCAGTACAAAAATTTCAATGCCAACCAATAAAGAATTCAAGATTAAACAAAACTTCATTCGTTTGCAGAACATGATACGAAACACTTGATTTTCACAACTCATACGTACAGTTAGCATTCAATATAAAGCCGGGAGAGACACCCTTTTCAGAAACGCGTATCAATATCACTTACTGTACAATCACAACCCAACAGAACGAGGAGCAACCATACTACACTTGCACAAGAATGATGAAAGAACATCCATGACTCGAAGTCAAGACCGTCGTTGACGAATTGATCCATTTGTTACTCAGGAATCGCCTAACAACGCATGATCCATCATTGTCAAACATGAGTTTGGAACTCTCTCTTCTAGTTTCATGCTTAGTGCCCAAGGAAGTGAACATATTTATAGTTTTCACGTAACAATGATCATCAAGAGGATAGAAAGAAATAAAAACTACTTACGAGTTAAGAATTTAGGAAGTGGATGAGTCAATTATCAGGGAGATAACCCAGGCTCCTGTCTAAAACTATGCACCGGAAATTGCCTTGTATCCTTCTCTCTCCAGAATTTCAGCTAAGGAAACATCCCCAGTTTTCACTATCCTGCCATTATCCTGCAAAAGGAAACATTTGATGCATAAACCAAAGAATTTTTCATATAAAGAGCGAAATTGACAAAATACGTCCTCATGTTTACTGTGCTAACCAATTAGCAAATGATGGTGTCATTGTGTTTCAGAATTTGCATCCAAGTTCATGTACAACAGCTACGTGTGTTCCGACCAAAAAAAAACAACAGCTACGTGTGGGTCAAAAAATTTGTGTTTGAGATAGACTCGGAGTGGCACATTATTCACTTGAACAAGCACAAGAATAGAAAACTAAATAAATGGGAAAAAAGATTGACTTATTATCTCCAAAAGTTTTACATAAATTAAATGTTTCAACGTTGTTACTGCTGCAATATAATTTGCTTACCATTATGTGGATATAGGTTGGTTTAATGAATTCCAAAAGACGTAGATAGTGGGTGATCATCAAAACTGAATTATTGGGAGTCATGATCCCATTAACTGATTTTGCTACATCTCGAAGAGCATCAACATCTAAACCAGAATCGATTTCATCCAATATAGCCATGTCTGCACCAAGAACCTGTAATGAAGAGGAACATTTAGTGTACCTTTTAATTGACACAAACCTGAAGGCACTTAATAGCATTACAGTTATCATATACAATACAACTGAATAAAGTACGACAGATAAGTGTGACACAGAAAATGCAGCTCTTTAAAACAAGATTGGAAATTGCACAAAATCCAATCAGATACAGAAATATAAACAGTTCAGAAATCGATAAGAAAAGAATAAAGTCTGTGTCGCAAGTTTTCAAATAGATTTTTTAAAAGATCAAGAAAAAAATGCAGTCTTTGTCGACCACATGGAAATATTATTACATGCAATTAGAAAAATACTACTTAAGCGAAAACAAACTATGCAAGGTACAAAGTTCAGATCCTATACCGCAAGCTGTAAAATCTCATTGCGCTTCCTTTCTCCACCACTGAAGCCTTCATTGACATTTCTATTTAAGAAATCTATCTTCATATTCACAATCCCAAGCTTAGGTGCCACATAACCATAAAACTGCAACAGAAATTAAAATACTGATGATGCATATAAAGGTTGATAGGAAAATCAGAAATACAACTAAATTAGCAAGTAACAACCTCAATTGGCCCAAGCTCCGGAGGCCCAAGTTTTCTCTTTCGAGCATTGTATGCCATGTTCAAGAAGTCAATATTGCTAACTCCAGGAATCTCAACAGGAGACTGAAAGCTCATAAACAATCCAGCTACAGCTCTTTACTCAGGTTTCATCTCAAGCAAATCTTGGCCTTTATATGTTACACTGCCTCCTGTAATTTCATAATCCGGATGACCAACAAGTACCTAAGACAATCAAATCATCAAAAAAAATTTAATAAAGAAACAAACTGTAGCTTCATGTAAAATGGATTGCCTTACATTTTCAGATGAAAGATCATTAAATAACCCACTGGAAACCATAATGTGTTTACAAAATGAAAAATGTAACAGACACAAAGATGAAGATGGGTTGGCCTATGCTATCCGGGGGGCAAGACACCCTATGTATTCTACACCATCAGCAGAATGTGAACATGCGAGAGTTATATATTTAATATAGGTGGGATCCATATACATCCCGATATAAGCTCTACATGCAGTATTCGATGAAGAAGCATTCAATTATAGACTACGAAGATTCAAATTTCCATGACCATAAAAAAATTGAAGAATAATGACCAAACAATGCAGCTCAAACTTTTCTCTCCTTTTACATTAAAATTAGTGATTGAGGAAATCAAATTATTTATGGCTATGAGTGTAGTAAAGAACAGCAAAAATTGTGCAACAGATATTAGGACAGTTATACCTATTCGCTCTCATTGTACCAAATCCATTATATTTGCATCAAACAAGCATCCTATCATCAACCAAAAGCGCAAAAATGGGGTGTTTCGCTTTATAACTAATATATTTGAAGTAATAATAAAAATTTAAATAAGCAGATATCCTACTTAACCTTAACGAATGATTTGACAAATATCCTGTGTCACTAAAATATCCCATTCAAGCAAGATTTGAATCAGCTTAGGCTAGCTCAAGTACAAGCTGGAAGGATTTATATTTTACAAGAACAGCTCAAGCTTGTTCTCTGCCCAAAATTAAAATTATCAGCTTGTATGAGCCCAATTTGACCCAATGAAATAAATTAAACCCAACTAGAAAGATTACATTCTCAACTCATTCATTATGTACCCTGAAACTATAATATCAAAATCACAAATAACCGTGAAAAAAGGTGCTGACCTTTGCAAATGTACTCTTCCCAGATCCATTCTTTCCCATCACAGCATGAACCTTTCATATCCAACAACCAAATTAGAAGCCAAAGAAACTGAAAAACAAAGGGCTTTCAACTAGAATTAGAGTTATAAATTTCATGCAAACAAACGGTTGTTTAACACAAATTCCACCCACATTTCCACCAACTGCTAAATCAAATTAGGAAAGCCCAGTTCTTTCTAGAAATTAGAATGCAATACAACTCCTCAATGTCCTTCTGCAAAATTACGAGTTTCAAAAGTATACAGCAGAATTGTGAAAATATTATTTCCATTTCATTCTCCAAGTACCCTCTTGCTCACTTAACATCCATAGCCATCCAAATTAGTCTCCACCTAACAGTTTCATAATAGTATGAGGAGCAAAATTGAATTAACCATATGGAAAAAAATTCCATAAATTTTTATCTCCTACAGCAAAAGACAATCAATATAGGCACCTCTCCTTCGTGAACAGTGAGGTTAACGCCTTTAAGAATGGACTGCTTGGACTCCGTGGTTACGGCGGAGAGATCTTTGACTTCAAGCAGGAGTTTCGGAGCGCCGGCGCCGCCGGAAGTGGAGAAGCACGGAGTCTCAACAGAGACTGTGGCTCGGATCCTCAGGGTGCGAGGTGACCGGGTAAAATGACGGCGGTGAATGCTGGCGGCGGAGCTTTTGAAAGTCAATCTTGGAGCGCAGAGAGCAGCCATTAGCGAAGATGAATCTTCAGACTACAGTCTAGTTTTGCCACTTTACTAAAGTCGTCATATAATTATTTGCGCTTTTATAATAAAGTATGGAAAGCCAATGTTAGCAACTTTTAGGACGTGTTTATAATTGCTTATTCAAAATATTTAGGGTGCGTTTGGTTTATGGGATGGGAAAATTAATCTTAGGATTAATTTTCCCCATCCCATGTTTGGTTCAATTTTAAAAAAACTAATCCCACCATCTTCATCTCATTTTAATCTCATTTTCCAACAAAATTACATATATATCATTCCCACCTTTTTTTACTACTATAAAATTTAAAATTCCCACCAAAAAGTACAATTTATTTCATACACTTTATTATTACATATTATATTTGTATTATTTTATTTTATTATTATTATATATATGTTATTTTATTATTATACGATTATCATTATAATATATATATATATTATTATGTTATTATTTATATATATATATATATATACTATTATATTATATTTTATTATTAGTAAATGATTATATCGATATATATAGTATATATTATATAATATTATTATTAATGTTATTATTTATATTATATATATATACATATATATATTATAATATATATTATATTATAATATATTACTATTATTATTATATATATTATTATTATTATTTTATTATATGATTATTCTATATATATATGCATATGTATATTATTTTTGTTATATATATATTATTATTTTATTACTTATTTTTAATTATTAATATTTTTATAAATATGATTATTATGTATTATTAATAATATATAACAATAATTAAATATATATAATTATTATTATTATTATATAATAATATAAATTATTATTATAATAACGAGGGGCATTGTAGACATTATACCAAATAATAAACTTTATCAACCATTTTATCCTGAAACCAAACACCATATAACTTATCACATATTATTTTTACAATCATTTCATAATTTTTAATCTCTACATTACTTATCTCATCCTTCAAACCAAACGGTACCTTATATGTTATTTTTTCTTAAAGTTGAAAAAAGTTACTGTTAAGCAAAATTATTGATTGTTTGTTAATAAATAAAAAAGCAGCTTAATAAACTTTAAGTAATTACAAAATTGTCACAAAACAACTTTAAAAAGTCAAAAGCATAGCATGGCCTGCTTATCTGCTTCTGTTTTTTCTGCTTATGTTTAGAGATACAATAGCAGAAGCAAGTAAATAAAACACTTAAAAGCTATTTTTTTATCTGAAAAACTGATAAAACATTTTGCAAATATCACTTATAGCATCTCCAACGGGGACGCGTCCCCATCCACTCAAACCCTGTGCCAAACCTTTTTAGATTATTATTATTTTTTATTTGTTTAAAATGAATGGTTATTATTATAGATGTTGTATTAAATTTAATGTATTTGTTTGAATATTAAACTCAAAATTGTAGGGTTTTTAAATAAAATAACTCATTTTTAAAAAAAAATTGACAAAATAACATGAAATAAATATATTTACAAACTGACACGATACGTCAAATGAATTTGCGTCTTCAAAAAAAGGCGTCAACAAAGTTGGCGTGTCCAACTTTAAAAAGTTGGACCCGCCAACTTTAGCTTTTTCCCTTTTTATTTTTTATTATTTTTAAAAAAAAAACAAATAAGCTTAAATAAAAATATATAATAAAAATTATGTCTCACCTACCTTATTAGATAAATTGCAAAAAATGTGTTCATATATTTCAAATTTTACTTAATATTTGTTTATTATAAAATTCAAAAAAATAAATATGCAAGAATTGGAACGGCGGCGAACGGAGCGGATAAGTACACGGTGGTCGGTGAATCGCGAGGTTGTGCGTGTTTTCGCACATTTTAGTGTGTGTCCGCGATATGTGTGTGTTTTTACACGTTTTGCTATATGTTTTACATCCTACACCGATATATATTAATTCCCGACCGATTATGAACATCCGGGTGTCACCGGTGTACTGGTGTATGTATATTACATATACAGTCCCAACTGACTTCGTGTCCTTATTAGAATCACAAAAATTAAATATTTCGATTTAATATAAATTTTATATTTATTAAATCATTTTAATAAAATTTCGGTGTTAATCCGAATATTCCAAAAATACATTTGTCATTCACCATGTTCTGACCCGACTGTCAATTGACATATACAAGATCAATTTCACTCTCATTAATTACATTATATTCTGATTAATTAATTTCTAACTAATTAACAAAATAATGTACAAATTGCTCTTAATTCTCATTATCAAATGTCGGGACATCACATTTACAAAATGTTAAGTATGATATCGAGTTGTTACCAAAGATAATATTCCTCATGTTTATTCTCAAACATATGATTGACATAAGATGAATCACATAATTGTTGAGAAGTTAAACATGATTTCGTTAATACGGTACGAGGGCCTTACAGAATTTATATAATTATATATTTAACTCGTCATCTTCCATCTAACAATTGATGATACGAAACACAAGATATGGTTCTCACATTCAAACTAACGAACATAATTAGTATCCCAGTCACGAGATATTACTCCAATTTTTGCATATTTATCTTTTTCTAATTTTATAATAAAAAATGTTAAGTAAAATTTGAAAAATATGGACGCGATTTTTGCAATTTACCTGATAAGATAAGACATAATTTTTATTATATTTTAAGTTTAAGTTTTTTTGTTTTAGAAAAACTAAAAAAAAAAAAGAAGGAAAACACTAAAGTTGGTGTGTCCAACTTTAAAAGTTGGAGTGTTCTTTTGAAGACGCCAACCTAGTTGACGTGTCGGATCAATTTGTAAACATATTTTATTTCAGGTTATTTTGTCAATTTTTTTTTAAAAATAGGTTAATTTATTAAAAAAAACCCAAAAAACTGTAAGTTTATCATTTAATTTGAGTTTTTTTAAATTATTTAATAATAAAATTAAAGTAATTAATAATGCTAATAAAATAATTATTTTAATATATTAATTATTTATTTATATAGATAAGATTTATAACTGATTGAATCAAATAATTATTGCAAGTGAAATGAAAAGGAATATTGTAAAGAATATTTCTTTTAGAGTAAAATTTAGATTAGATGAGTTGGATTTGCATTTTTTGTTTGATGCAGAAATTACACTATTTTGGTGCAAATTTGACCTAAACTGATGTTTTGGGTTGTAGATGAATTTAGCATACACAACAACAAGAATAACTAAGCATTTAATCTCAATAAATTGATGTACGCTACATGAACAATAGAGAGAATCAAGTCAGGTCGGATACGTACTGACGTACATCAGTCTTCTCCAACTTAGCATATAGCCTTTTTATAAATGAAACAAAATAAAAGTCATAAATTTATTTTGCACCCGAGATTAAACAATCAAAATTTAATAGAAATCCGAATCATCTTTCATTTACTTCATTTAACCTTATATAAAATAACCGTAATATCTCCTGAGATCATCAGGTAATATAATTACGTAGTTATTGATTTTTGGACGATACTAAACCGTGATGTCCAGATTTAGTGGGACAAGTTGTATTCACCCAATTTGGGCCATATTTATACACCAACTCAATATTAAAATACTAACACCTTTAAATAAAAATATATGAAATAGCACACCAACTATTTTAGATCAATCTTATTGATTTGGTCCATATGTGGGGCCCAACCTAGTCCATACAAATATTCTCCAAATTTAGCTAATGAAAATATGAGACAGAATATCGAATCAGTCGGATAATAATAAACATGACATGCATGTTCAGATGACCACAGAAATGTATATTATTGTAGACCAAATTGTTTGACAATATGGGTCAAGTTTGTCAATATGACCCATATGGCTCTCAACGAAAATAAGTTGCCTCCATACTTTAGAATACATGAACTCTATCCAATTACAATCTGTGAACTAGCTAAGAATTTGTATCTGAATCTGAATCTGAATCTGACTTGGTGTCCATACGGGATCCCATGGGATTTAGCCTGTTCGTATTGGCTTCCAAAGGAGGAAGTCCATCGTCATCACTAAAACTTTCGTCGTCTTGTTGGGAAGTATTCTGCAATTGCGGCTTGGAGTTCTCTTGGGGAATGGATTTGAAAATCTGTGGCCTGCTTTGACAGGAAGCAAGCAACGAGAACAGTAAGAGAAATGTCTCTTTTTTTTTTCTCAAATTCGAGCTAGTTGGGGATGTATGGACAAACAACAATCTGATCAAGGTAATAACAAGGTCTTTTTGATATTGAAACTCCTCAATTATGCAAGAAAGTATAAACATTTTTCTCTAGAAAAATCATTGAAATAAGATCACAAGGTGCGAAAGAAATAATTGAAGTTCTAAATGACAGGTTTTAAACTCTATTCTCTTAAACAGGTCCCGTGTTCTCTTAACCAGGTCATGTGTTCGAGTTTTGTTAATGGAAAAAAAAAAAAAAGGTGTTGAGAGCGCCTTTCCCATTATCATTTGACCCGACTTGACTATTTGGATACATTGTAACTCTAGGAACCACAGGGTCTAGAGAAAAAAATCAAGCAAAAGTGAGTGAACACACCATTCTGGTGATTTTTGCAGCAGACGAATTTGGTCATGATAAAGAACTTGGGTAACGATGCCTCCCACTTTCTACCAGATTCAGCAGCCTCTTCTCTACCACTTTCATCAACCACGATAAAACTCCCTAGACATAACAAAACCAAGTAGTGATTATCCATAATTTAAGTCATTCAGTCATTGATGTTTCACGACAAGATAATGAACTTCCAAAAAATGGATCACAATTTCATAAATATAGCAGAAACCAACCAATTTACGGCTCTTAAGTGAATAATGTCTGCTGAAATCTCAGACTTGTATAATTTCCGGCATCATACCTCGTTTAAACCACATGCTTTTCTGGAATTTCGCAGGGAAAATTGCTAGTAATTTCAGCCCTTTACCGTCCATTACCTTCACATATAGTTATTTAAGTAGTAGCAAGTAGCAAAACCTAAATGGGGACAAAAATATCGGCAGACAAAAATCGACTACCTCAATAAGATTGGAGCCCCTGAGTTCCACAACTTGCATTATACTTTGACCTTGCTGTGGAGTCACCATCTCTTCCATGACTGCTCTCTTGAGATTCTTCCTTCCACTCATTTCTTTTCGTAACATTAACTTGACTCTCCCTTCTTCTGCAAATATTAACTGCCCACAACAAAACAAGGTAAAACAAGCACCAAATACCCTAAATAAAAGTACCAAGCATAATAAGAAGACCCATCTAGCAGTTGCTGCTCAAGTTAATGTCATCACATGGAAGCACAGGTTACCAATTTTGTCAAAAGGAAAATTCAAATAGTGCTGATATAATTGACATTGGGGTTTTCAGGTTAACATTAACATAATTTTCATAATTTTACTACTACAAATATTAATCATGAAAAAGAAATTTAAAGAGGAACTAGAGAGAACAATGGAATTACAAAATGTTAGGAAAAGAGAATAAGGGAAGGCAAACCTAAAAGGTTAGCCATCTAGGAGGAAGAACCACTCGAGCTTATTAATCATTCCACATTTTGTGGTTAAACCAATGTGGGACATATAACATTGCCCACTTCTTGATAAGACAACGTTCACAACTGCTTATTCTAGACGACCTTACCTCACCCATTAGTATCCAATGCATACTTCTTTATCTAACTTGTAATGTAACAAGGGGCTACACAGTTGCACTGATTCCAATGGTTGACATTTCCCATAGTCCCTCCCTTTGCAGCATCGATCATGTCAGTTCACAAGCCCAAAAGAAGAGTGCAAACATAAAACTTAGCCTTCTAGGGGTAAGAGTCGACCAAGCTTATTAACCACTCATAATCTGTTGTGGAACTAATGCAGGTCATTGTAACACAAATTATGCATGCAAGTATACAACAAGCAACTTGACTAAGAAATAAAAACAATAGCCAGCAAATGTAAAAGGTCCGTATCATTTTGAAATAACATCAAGGGCAATCTGTAATCAAAATTAAGAACCCAAACCAAGTCACATACTCACACTCAATTTAAGAACAGTAATTAAAAACACTCAACGCGCAATTATTAAAGATTCTTTAACTAAATATTACCAAATGCATTTGGCCAAACATTAAATCCCCCAAAATTTCAAGTACCGGAACTGCTCAAACTACTTAACTATAAAGAAAATAAAAATTACAGTAATAATCAATCTTTCCAGCCAGTAAACAAAAAAAAAAAAAAAAAGCTAACAAAGCCTATATCATGAGCAAGAACATGTAAAGAAAAAATTATGGAAAAAAGGAAAAAAAATTAGGGAAAAAAATGATAATTTAGAAATTTCCATCAACTTGAAACTTACATACCGAGCACTACCGAATAGATAATTAACGAGGTGATGAAGGAGTCGGCTTTGCGGCGGCGGCGTCGTTTGAGCACACTCTCGCTTCTATCAACAGAAAACCGACAATCTAGCTTTGTATAAAAACTTGGAATCTGGGATTTTGTCAACAAAATTAACAGTGTGTTTGGTGACTTGCAATTTGATTGAATTTGGTGGGATTTGGATGTCAGGCTTCAAATTGCGGCTTCGGATTGAGCGATGATGGATTGAAGGCTTGCGAGTTGCGGCGGGAATAGGAGGGACAAATTCCAGGGTAATACAATACGGGGATGTTATAAAATATGTGAAATTCCATCCAGGTATCCCATTATATCTAAAATGGGCACAAATATTTTTGTGGTTATATAAATACACATTTTAATTTCTGTATTTTAAATAAAAAATAGTGTTTAAATTCCCTATATAATATTAATATTGTTTAAAATACTGTGTAAATATTAATTAGTATTTAAACTTCTGTATTTTAAAAAAAATATAAGCAAAAATTATTGTATTTTTAAAAAAATAAATATTAAAAATCCCTGTCTTTTTCTAAAAATAACATATACGATAAAAAATTTAAAAAAATTATTTTTTTTCTAAATAAGTCTTATTGGATGTTTTAAATTTTTTTTAAACAATTGGGTTGAAATATCTTTAAAAAAATAAAAAAAAATGGTTGAATATATAATAAACATGCTTCAACAATTAATCTTTTCTTTCTTGCCTAATTTATAATTATTTTTTTAAGGCATGTAATATTCTTTTTATATCAAATGTAAAATTTTGAAGAAATTTGTTTATATTGTTACGTTTTATATAACTAAATATATCAGTATTTATTCTATATGCATATCATTAATTGTGTGTTAGAAAATTAGGACTCATGATTTCTATTTGTCCAATTTTTTTTGGTGAAAAAAACCATCTAACCTCCCAAAATCGCATATTGAATTTTATTTTTATGTAAAAGTTCACTTTTATTTTTTTAAATAAATTTGCTTAAAAATTTAACATTTGATTATATAAGAAAACATTTATCGCCTTAAAAAATATAGTAAACACTATAATTATAAAATTAGGCAAGAAATAAATATTAGTTGTTAAAGTAAGTTTTGTATATAGGTATACCAATTTTTTTTATTTTAAAAAAGATATTTCAATCAATTGTTATAAAAAAATTATAACGTCTAATGGTTTTATTTTTAAAAAGCCATAATTTTTTAATTTTGTATCTTTTTAATTTTTTAATTTTTTTCATTTTTTATTGTTTACGTTCTATTTCATTAAACCACGATGGTTTTATATATATTTTTATTAAAACACAGGGATTTATTGTTTAAGTTTTTAAATAAATACAGGGGTTTAAACGCCTATTAATACTTATAGAGGGTGTTAAACGCCTATTAATATTAAACAAGGGTTTAAAGCTTATTTTTAAAAAACACAAGGATGAAAATACAAATTATATTTGTGCCCATTTCGGATGTTCACAGGGTAGCTGAATGCAATATGCCCTTATAAAATAAGGTAAAAGGCTTTAACCCCTGACCTTCATCGTAGCTTACGCAGTTTACACAATAACCTTTTAAAATGTGCACTTAACTCCCTGAATAATTTTATGTAGTGCACTTAATCCCCTGAATAATTTTATGTGGTGCCACTTAACCATCGTGACAATATTTTGGAACAATTTTTTCAATATTCTGGCTACATATTCCCTCACATGCATCCCACATGCCACAGTCAAGTATATGTATGTTTTTCACTGAATTTTCTGCTGGAATTTAACCGAGTACCCATAAGAAAATACATCAAAATGAATTTATGAGTATACTCACGGGTCGATGAATTTTACTGGTGAAATTTGAAAATAAATGAAAAGACATGCAGGGCCATCGATCGTGGCCATATACAACGTAAGGAAGGGATCTACGCCAGAATATTCTAAAAAAATTCCAAAATACTTGTTCAGGGGGTTAGTGCAACTACATCAATTATTCAGGGTGTTAAAGTTCACATTTTGAAAGGTTATGAGGTAAAGTGTTAATGTGGTGAATGTTATGGAGTTAACGTTTTTTTACCCAATAAATATTTAGACGTACTTTGGTATTTTTAAGATGTTAAATTAAATTAAATAAAAAAATCTTGAAAACAAGGTTAAAGTGATCCAATTCTTTTAAAACGGGCTTATAAATTTATTTTGCATCTTTCTTTCTAAAAAATAAATCACCACACTCTTTTGGTGAGCCTATACCTATTCGAAGGGCTTATGATCGAGAGATCTTTTCTATTGTTATAGGCAGAGGCCCATTTTACACAAGCTCGATCGGTAGATATAGAGGAGGATCTGACAAAAGTGCAAAATTTCGATTGTTCAAAGAATCAGATTGGCTCTATTAAAGATATGTTGTATTGATAGAGTTTTCGGTATTTCGACCGGGGAATCTAATAGACATATTCTTCCCATTCCTTCAGTGAATGAGAGTCATCTAGTTTTTCTAGAAGATGTTTTTTAATAGATATTAGTCACATCTCGACCAGATCGATATATATATATATATATGCCAGTTATATTAATATTTTAAAATCCCACCCTAAATTTTTTGCAGGGGTTCATTTTTTAGATTTTACGGCTGCTTCATTTTTTTACAGCACGGGAACAGGTTCTAAAGCTAGGCTTTGCAATGCTTCTTTGTATTTTCGACTCACCTTCAAATTTTAGAAAGCTATTAATGGTAATTTATTAATGATCTCTATTTTTTTTTTATTTTTTTTTATACGATATTGTATGAAAATTAAAAAGAGAACCATGCTATGTAGGATAATATAAAATTATATTCACCAAATTCTAATTTTAATGTGTGATTTGCTATAGTCATTCGGACATCTCACCAATTTTTGGAGTGTAGTTTGAAAAATCAAGTAGATTTATCTTTAAAATTTTAAATAACATTAAATTATATGTCACAAAAATAAGATTTGAAATTTAGCCTATTAAAAAATTTAAATGACCAATAACCCTAGGTAGTAGTAGAAATTTAAAAAAGTTGATCTTGTACATGACACATATAAGATTTAAAAAAAAAACAACAAAAACAAAAATCGAAGTCTGACTAACTCATTGGTTATTGTAGATTATTATCATTTAAGTGAACATATTCTTAAGTGGTAAAATCTAAATTAACTCTCCATCGTTTTTACCACAAAACCAATGATGGTCAAAAGTGCAATTAGTTCATCTTCTCTCCAAAGTCTCCAACCATTGAAGTTGAGAAAATTGATATTCAATAACTACTGGTGGTCC